>CM055960.1:31642707-32053101 GCA_029490685.1 Schizonepeta tenuifolia
TTGATTATTTTTACTCAAACATCATCACTTAATCATTCAATATCTCATATAACATCAAGAACTCAACATTCAAACATCATTTCTCATTAAACTCGAAATTTATATAAAAACATGCATACTTGTTCGTTTCTTAATTTCTAATACTCAAATTCACTCAAATACATTCATTCTCATAAATTTCTCATTAAAAATTCTCAAACACATTCAAGATCAACAATTTATACTCAAATATTTATATAACTCAAAATTTTTAGCGTTTAAAATGTTAAATCCATTTAATACTCAAAAATTCAAGTTCTATTATACTTGTAAAATTTTTTATTTGATTGATTTCTCAATCAAATTCAATAAACGAACTCCAATTCAAATATTTATCTTCCATAGCTCATATTCATCGGTTTTAAGAGATTTCTCATTGAAAATTTGATTTCAATGATTTTAAGTTCTAAAATTTCTCAAATAAATTCTAATATCTATAATCTATATTTACTTTATCTTTTAAAACACTTAACATCAAACTGATAAGTTTTTCTCCTTTTAAGCTTCGAATTCTTCATGCTTTTGAGCAAGAAAATTTATTTCTTCAATTTCTTTAAAACTTAAGCTCATAAAATACTCAAATTTGATTATTAATCATCAAACTATAAATCAAAAGCATATATCTCAAAAATTGTCATTTTCTTCTCTTATCTTGTTGGATTAAAAATACTCAAAATTCTATTTAACTCATCGTCTCATCAAAATCATCAAAACATCAAGAATTCATCAATTTCTTCCTACACATATATTTCGAAAATTTTCATAAAAATTTCTAAAGAATTCATTTCTTTATCTTATTCTCCACATCACCATAAAACTCATAAATTCATCATAGAACTCATCTTCATATTATCATATACTCAAAAACTCAATATATACATACATACATACATAGATATATATATATATATATATATATATATATATATATATATATATACCCATTGAAAAATTCACTAAAAATTATAAAAAATTTATATCCCTTTGATGCGTCTTCGACTTTTGGGCCATTTGGCCCTATTTTTCATATCTTTTGTGTCATTAGAGTCTGTCCAGGGGAAAGAAACTGTTGTTCGAAGGAAGGAAGCTCAGTCCAAGTCAAACAGAGGAAAGGTGGTCAGAATGAGCAGAACTGGAGTGAATCCAGTCGGTTGCAAGGACTACGCAAAGGAGTATGTAGAGCAGGAGATGAATTGAAGCAAGAGACGAGGTTGAAAGGAGGATTCCATGTGAACCCTGAAGCTAAGTTGTTGTTCATCATTCGCATTCGTGGTATTAACGCAATGCACCCAACAACAAAGAAGATCTTGCAGCTGTTTTGCTTACGAAGAATCAAATCATGAAACATGCAACCAGTTTGACCACTACAGCAATTGCCAGTCAATCACCAGACCTTGAGAAGGAAAGCCGCGTGGAAGAATATTCACACAATATCTGTCAAGCATCTATGGAAGGAAGGATTTGGAGGTCAGCGCCCTACCCTAAATAAATCAATCAATCGGAGATTGCCAATCATCAATCCAGTCAATCACAGATATTCAGAATCTCGCTCAACATGGAAATTGCCAATCATGCCAATTCAGCCTACCCGCTTAGGGTTTTGCTCGCTGCCACTACAACTATAAAAGTCCAGCCAGGGCGGCTGGCACAATGTTGGTTAATCGATCAGTCTCCAGTTCTTAGTCCGAAGAAAACACGTTTATTCTCAGTTTTATATCTGCTGTTCAAAACAATCTTTATCTGTTTTTATTTACATTCCGCTGTGAAGAACAAATCCAAGGTTGTTGCCTTGGTACTTTAAATTCGAGTATTTCGTATTTCTTTTTATTCATGTGTTCTCTTTCGCTCATCATTATATATTTAATCATGTGTAAGTAATTTACTTGGTGAGATTTGGGTATGGGAAATGATTGACTGTTGATATGTGAAATATTCGCGAGGCACTTGTGCCATCGGTTGAGTCCAGTAGTTCCGGAAGGGTTGGAGTAGAACTCATGGGCAGTCCTGACCTAACGGGTGATCTCCGTTCGGTTGGAGCTGTACCATGTCAAGCAAAGGCAGGGCATGACAAACGACAGCGTTCGATGTGCCCATGACCGAGTAGCTAAGCAGCACCTGACATGGTGCTGTAGATCTGGATGGTGAGGAATGGACAAGGGGATACTGCGTCCTTCTTCATTCTTGGGCTTCTCTAACAATCACCCATCAACTGTGACGAGGCATCAAGCCATGGTTATCGACCAAAGGACTCATCTCGCGTATCGTAGGCATACCAATGACCGGTTGGACGTGGTCCCGAAAATTAATATCCCGCGAGTTATGTCTACTCTGTAGGTGCGGACATGGGAAGTTTGGAAGAGAAGGTTGGTGAGGGGCATACTTGGAGAGATCGGGTATGACTACTATCTAAGGAGGAGTGAAGCACGGCCTTGTGACCGGGGTGAAGCGTGACCTTCGGACCAAGACGACAACAAGGGATTCAACCATCCCAAGTGTGGAGTATGAACTCTTGAAATGCCCCAATGTCTTTGGGCCATGCCTTGAGTTTATATGAAGCATGGACGGATCTTCAGTGTGCCCATGACCGAATTAACATATCAACAATGATCATGACCTACCCCAAATCTTACCCTCTTTTTATATTTGATTTCCGTCTAATTTATTGTGCAGATACACAGATTGAGACCGTGACAACTCGATTTGTACACTGAAGAGTAAAGTGGTTCCTCACTCTCCGTGGGATCGACCCTAGCTTGCCACTAAGACTAGCCAGTCCGGTAGTGAGCTCAGGAGCATGTATTGTCCATCTGGGGCATACACAAATATTTTGATCGTACCATACGACGAGTGCGTGTCACCCTCAATCTTTTAAATTCTCATGCTACATACACCACTCAAAATTCTTTAAGTCATCATATAACACTCAAACTCATCTATATCATCACATAATCATGAACTTCATATATATATATATATATATATATATATATATATATATATATATATATATATATATATATATCGAAATTTTCAATAAAATCAAGAAAGAAATCATGCTTTTCATCTCAATCAAAATTCTCATACCTCTTTATACTTAATTTCATCATCAAGATCATATCTGTTATAAACTAGATAGACTAGAGAGAGAGATAAGAGAAGAGAGTAGAGAGAAAATTGTGAGAATTGTGTGTCATCCATTTGAGGACTAAGCCTCTATTTATAGTAGTACATGGAGCATGTTTAGGGGTAGTTACTTGCACGACAAGCAACTCGAGTCTTGGCCATCAAGCAACTAATTACTTGGCCACCAAGCAACCCACTTGCTTGGGTGTCACTCACATAAATATTTACAACACTCCCCGTTGAGTGACAGATCCCTAAACAGATGTTGCCTCATTAAAACCCTGCTAGTAAAACCCAGTGGGACAAAACCTAGTCGAAGGAAAAAGAGTACAACTGCTCCCCCTGTTCTTGATATTACTGTAGATCTTTGAGTTGACGCATACCAATCTTGTGTATCAATTTTCTGAATGTTGATGTTGGTAATGCCTTCGTGAATAAGTCTGCCAAATTGTCACTTGAGCGAATTTGTTGAACGTTGATATCATCACTCTTTTGGAGATCGTGATGTAGAAAAACTTGGGAGAAATGTGCTTCATCCTATCGCCTTTGATGTAACCTTCCTTGAGTTGTGCGATGCAAGCAGCATTGTCTTCATACAAAATAGTTGGGTTGGCCTTTGAGGAAGCTAGTCCGCACGACTCTTGGATATGACTTGTCATATTTCTCAACCATACACACTCTCGACTTGCTTCGTGGATTGCAATAATCTTAGAATGATTTGAGGATGTTGTTGTCAAGGTTTGCTTCACAGACTTCCATGATATAGCACTTCCACCAATTGTGAAAACGTAGCCAGTTTGAGACTTAGCTTGATGTGGATCAGATAGATAACCTGCATCTGAATACCTTACAAGAGATTGATCTGAACTTTCCAAATAAAATAATCCAAAGTCAATCGTACCTTTTAGATACCATAGAATGTGCTTAACACCATTCCAATGTCTCAAAGTGGGCGCTGAGCTATATCTTGCGAGAATATTTACAGAAAAAGCTATATCAGGTCTAGTGTTATTAGCCAGATAAGTTAATGCTCCAATCGCGCTTAGATACGGTACTTCAGGACCAAGTATCTTTTCACCATCTTCAATAGGTCGAAATGGATCCTTCTTTATATCAAGAGATCTAACGACCATTGGTGATGCTAATGGATGAGCATTATCCATGTAAAAGCGCTTTAACACTTTTTCTGTGTATGTGGATTGATGAATAAACGTTCCTCCTCGGACACGTTCGATTTGCAATCCAAGACAAAATTTTATCTTTCCCAAATCTTTCATCTCAAATTCTTTCTTTAAATATTCAGCAGTTTTATTGAGCTCTTCAGGAGTCCCAATTAAATTTAAATCATCAACATAAATTGCTATGATTGCAAATCCATTTTCGGTTTTCTTTATGAAAACACAAGGGCATATATCATCATTCTTGTATCCTTCTTTCAAAAGATACTCACTCAGTCTATTATACCACATACGCCCAGACTGTTTCAACCCATATAACGATTTTTGCAGTTTAATCGAAAACATGCTTTTGGGTTGTGATTTTAATGCTTCGGGCATTTTAAATCCTTTAGGGATTTTCATGTATATGTCATTATCCAATGACCCATATAAATATGCAGTTACTACATCCATAAGGCGCATATCAAGCCTTTGTGACACAACCAGACTAATCAAAAATCTGAAAGTAATTGCATCCATTACTGGAGAGTATGTTTCCTCATAATCAATTTCTGGTCTTTGAGAGAAACCTTGTGCTACGAGTCTTGCTCTATATCTCGTAACTTTATTTTTCTCGTTTTTCTTTCTAACAAAGACCTATCTGTATCCAACAGGGATTTCAGATACCGAAGTTAGGACTATAGGTCTAAATACTTTCCAGTTATCACAGGAATTCAATTCCCTTTCTATAGCTCCTTTCCACATTGGCCAATCATTTCTCTGTTTACATTCAGTAACAGATTGTGGTTCAGGATTCGGATCCTCATTTAAAATTTGATGAGCTATATGAAAGGTGAATATATCATCCACGATGATATTTTCTCTCCAGTATCTGATTAGAGGATGCATAATTTATTGAGATCTCGTAATTTTCAGATACTTGTAATTCTTCAGGAATTACATCACTTTCATGTGATTGATTAGTCACTTGTAATTCTTCAGGAATTACATTGCTTTGATGAGTCACTCGTAATTCTTCAGGAATTACATTGGTCATTTTCGTCATTGCTTGGTTTCCATCTTGCCCCTTTCTTTTTCTGGGCACAGAATCTTTGGAACCAAGTGGTCGACCACGTTTTTGACAAATTTTAGACTCATTTGCTGCCAAAGCTATTTGTCCTTCAGGGACATCAATTTTTGCTGGAGTATTTGCAGCATGTATATAAGATTGTGTCACTTTTTTTATATCTACAAAGGCATCAGGGACTTGATTTGCAATTCTTTGCAAATGAATGATCTTTTCAACTTCTTGTTCACATTGATTACTTCTGGAATCAAAATGTGACAAGCTTTTCTCATTCCATGATATTTCCCTGTGCTTTTCAGGATGTAGATTTGTTCCCCCTAATGATGGAAATGTCATTTCATCAAAATGACAATCTGCAAACCGTGCAGTAAATAAATCACCCGTCAAAGGTTCAATATACCTTATAATCGAGGGTGAATTAAATCCAACATATATCCCAAGCCTTCGTTGGGGACCCATTTTTGTTCTTTGTAGGGGTGCAATTGGGACATAAAGCGCTCAACTAAAAGTTCGTAAGTGAGAAATATCAGGTTCTCGACCAAGAATAATTTGCATCGGGGAGTAATCATAATTACCCGATGGTCTTATTCGAACTAATGTTGCGGCATGTAATATGGCATGACCCCAAGCAGTAGTTGGAAGTTTCGACTTCATAAGCAATGGTCTAGCAATTAATTGAAGTCGTTTAATAAATGACTCTGCCAAGCCATTTTGAATGTTCAATATCGATTCCAATAGCCATATAATAATTTTCAAATGCTTGAGACCTGAACTCACTAGCATTATCAAGACGAATTCTCTTAATAGAATTGTCTGGGAATTGAGCTCTTAACTTTATAATTTGGGCAAGTAGTCTAGCAAATGTTGCATTTCTCGTAGAAAGCAAGCATACATGTGACTATCTAGGAGAAGCATCAATCAATACCATAAAGTATCGAAATGGTCCACATGGTGGATGTATAGGTCCACAAATATCTTCTTGAATTCTTTCCAAGAAAGACGGAGATTCCACATTAACCTTCGTATATGAAGGTTTAATGACTAACTTGCCTTGCGCACAAGCATCACATGGCAATTCATTTGTCATAAGAATCCTTTGATTCTTCATATTGTGCCCATGTGAATTATTAATTATCCGGCGCATCATAGTAGCTCCAGGATGTCCAAATCTACCATGTCATAAAGCTTTTTGTGTCAATGAACTTCAGGTTCATGACATGATTTGCCCCAATTGCCATTATGAATGTATAATACATTCCAGAAGGTAGCGTTGGCAGTTTTTCTTTTGTCTGCTTATCGCCAGACGCAAAAGAATTTATACAAAGATATTAATTGCCACCTTCTGCTATAGTTTCAATGTGGTATCCATTACCACGGATATCTTTGAAACTTAGTAAGTTCCTCTTAGACTTACTAGAATACAGGGCATTTTCAATATCTAATTTAGTATCATTTGGCAAAATGATACAAGCTCTTCCGGAGCCCTCAATGATGTTTGATGCACCTGATATCGTGTTAACATTATCCTCAGCTAATGTTAACTTAATGAAATACTTCTTCTTTTGAAGAATGGTGTGTGTGGTGGCACTATCAGCAAGACAAATATCACAAGATTCCATTTGAATTTCTAAAAATATTTTAAAGGAAGATCAATTATTTTGAAATAAGCAATTGATTTAACGAAAAATAATGACTGAAATAAACAAAGCATTTTTTATTAACTTGAAATTCATGATAAAGGACTAAACAATGTCCATATTATTATCTTCTAACACACCACCACACACATCTATATTATCTATTATTGGATCAACAAAGAAGTCGGAGACATCTAAATGAGTAGTATCAATTGAACTGTCAAAGTCAACGGCATTGATTTCCTTGTCTTTTCCCTTACTTGAATCTTGATATAGATTCACAAGGTGTTTTGCCGTACGACAGGTACGTGCCCAATGTCCGGTCATGCCACATCTATGACATGCTCCTGCCTTTTTAGATGAATTAAGCTCGTAGGATGTTCTCTGTCTTTTGTTGCTAGAGGTTGCATCATTTGTTTACCGCGTCCACGACCGCGACCATATCCACGTCCTCTCCCACGCCCTTTTCCACGTTGGTTTCCACGACCATTTTCATGGTGAAAAGTTGCATTGGCTTCAGGCAATGCAGCGGAACCAGTGGGGTGGAGCTCGTGGTTTTTCATGAGCAATTCATTATTTTGCTCAGCAACCAACAAGCAAGATATTAATTCAGAGTACTTTTTGAAACCTCGCTCTCTATATTGTTGTTCTAACAACACATTAGAGGCGTGAAAAGTGGAGAATGTTTTCTCAAGCATATCAGCATCAGTGATATTTTTTCCACATAATTTCAACTTTGAAACAATTCTGAACAATTCAAAATTATAAGTACTCACAGACTTAAAGTCTTGCAGTCTAAGATGCATCCACTCATAACGAGCTTTAGGAAGGACAACCGTTCTTTAATGATCAAACCTTTCTTTTAGGTGTGTCCACAATTCTTTTAGATCTTTGACAGTCAGATACTCAATCTGTAAGTCATCATGAAGATGATGACGAAGGAAAATTAATGCCTTAACACGATCCTGTTCGGATGCGTTATTTCCTTCTTTTATTGTCTCCCCCAGACCCTTTGAGATCAGGTGAACATCAGCATCAAGAGCCCATGACATATAATTCTTGCTCGAGATATCAAGAGCAATGAACTCAAGTTTGGCTATATTTGTCATCCGTGCAACTCTGCACAAAAGAATTAAGGACAAATACATTATCTAAATATTTGCTCTTCGGGGCTTGTAATATTCTTCAGGAATATTACTTGGGCTATTTTGAGTGTAATATTCTTTAGGAATATTACTTGTGCTATTTCCATAGCATCAATAAGATTGAGTGTAATATTCTTCAGGAATATTACTTTTGCTACTCAAATAGCATTAATAAATTTTCAAGATTATTCGTGTTTCCTCATGAAATCACGATTCAAGATTAAAAAAAAACGAAGCATATATAAATAAAAAGTAATTGAGATTTTCAAACTAAAAATAAATTTGTACCTCGTTGAAAAGACACGATTCTTTCCTATAACATACCTTAAATTTAGTTTATGTGGTTGGATACTCGTGGCTAGAGAGCTGTACTTCAACGATCGTGGAGAGAGGTAGAGCTTCGGACTTCTAGGATTTGAAGAACTTCTATCGGTGAAGGAGAGAATCGAGAGAGGTAGAGCTTTGTGCTGATAATGTGTTATAAACTAGATAGAGAGATAAGAGAAGAGAGTAAAGAGAATATTGTGAGAATTGTGTGTCATCCATTTGAGGACTAAGCCTCTATTTATAGTAGTACATGGAGCATGTTTAGGGATAGTTACTTGCACGACAAGCAACTCGAGTCTTGGCCATCAAGCAACTAATTTACTTGACCATCAAGTAATTAACTACTTGGCCACCAAGCAATCCACTTGCTTGGGTGTCACTCACACAAATATTTACAACAATATCAAGAATTTAGGAAATAAATCCCTAAATTTTTATAAACATTTTCGGTACTTTATCAAATAAAGTGACAAAAATTTCTAGCTTCTAATTTCATGCATATAATTCACTCAAGATCATCATACATGAATCATTAACTCATTCATCAAGAAAATCATCAAAAACTCCTATTTTCTCCTTTCTTTCTTCATCGATTTTTCCACAAGAAATTAAGGAAAATTTTCTCTTTTCTTAACTACTCATCTCAAATCTCCTAGATTAGTTTCTAGGATTCATTTTCATCATTTAGTTTATGCACTAATCATCATCATCAAACTCCTATGGTATGCCTATCATTTTCGGCACATACAAAAATTAAACATGCATGATTTTTCCTTCATCTTTTCACATACATATATACATATAAGGATAAAACAACATACTTAAAAACATGAATTATAACTCCTCATTTCTAAGCTTAGGGGGGGGGAGGGATTCAAGGTTTAAACTTTGAATTTCCAAGCACAAACCTTGTAGAACTTCGACTTTTCAACCTCAAAACAAGCTGAAATCAAGTTCTTTCCTTGGCTTAAAACTGCCGAAAAATTTAGGAAAGAATAGTGAATTAATACTAGTCTCAAATCAATCACCAAGTTGAGAGGATTACGAATACCTTGTTGGTTAAATCGTTGGATGATCGGAGATGAACTTCTTGGTGATTTTAGAGCTTGAAGTTAAAGCTTTAATGGAGGAATTATGTGTGTGTTTGTGTGTGTTTCGGATAGAGAGAGCGAGAGAGAGAGAGAGAGAGAGAGAGAGATGAGAGATATTGATCAATTTTTGAGAGAGAGAAAAATGATCGAGAGAAAGAGAGAGGGAGAAAATATCGAGAGAGATAAGAGAGAGTGGATTACACTTGAGGGAGGGTGAGAGTGGGGAAAAGAAAATAGGGAAATAAGAGATAAACATGCAGATTTTATCTGTCAAAAATCGCCGGAAGAAAAACTTTTCCGGTTTAAAACATCCCTATTTTTCCGTTTAACTCTCAAACGACTTAAAACTCTCCTCGGCTCTTTCTCGACGTCAAAAACCTCTCTACTTCGTCTCATATCTCACCAAATAAATCAAGGAATCCAAATATCAAAATTTTAAATCAAAATTCCGACTAACGAACAAAAACTTAAAAATCGCTCGGTTAATTAAGACGATAAGAATATATTTTTAAATCTCTCTCATATGACTTTTGTTAAATCTCAGATATATCTCAAAAGTCTTAAAATAACTTCTAGACTCAAAGACACTATTTAGATGAAATTCAAAATTTGTCGATGAATTGTAATTTCTCGATTTTTGGCACTATTTATCAGAAAATGAAAGTTCTCTCAGAATTTTCCAAAATTCAAACTCCAAGCTCAAACTCATATAATAATGCTCAAGCAATTCATCACTCACTCGATTCGGGTGACCGAAACAAAAAAATTCACATAATAGCACGTAAGGGCATTTTAGTAATTTCACAAAAAAATTATTTTCTTGGAAATTTTTATCACTCAAAGCACATCATTTGAGCATATAAACTCAATTAAAACGCACTAAAAGATCTAGAAAAGTCCAGGGTATTACAGCATATGCAGCGAGATTGTTCAGCACATCCTGAGGGTTCCCATCAGGACCTCTAGCGGCTAACGGTTGGGCCTGAATGGGGGGATCATCTTCTTCATAAGCATACTGAGGGCCACCCTTTCTAACCCATTTGGGAATTGTGCACTGCGGCGCTGAATGACGGGCTGGCACAAAGGGTTGTTGTCTTACTGGACTGTCGTGGGCTGAGGCACTGGGTAGTGGTGAAAATCGACTCGGGCTAGAACATCGGCCACTCTTCTTAAACAAGTCTGTGAAAAAAGACTTGATCTCTGGAAAAAACACTTTTCTCCACTGTGTAGTCAATTCACTTCTCACCAGACCTCGCAATTCCTCCATGAACTTGTTTCTTCTCCCTTCGCACCGTCTGCCGGTGTCGGTGCTGCTGCTCGATGATGACAACTGTACTAAGCGAGCACGCTTTCCTTTACCTTTCATAGCTTTCGTCACATCTGTAGGTGGGGGCCTGTTTCTCAGGTCATATACGTAACGATCGTCGGCGCTAGGCTTTGACACCGGAGGGTTCCTAGAAGGCCGCTGAATTGGGGCACAACGTTGAGATTGTTGTCCCTCGGAGAGCAAGTTGACGGGCTTCACATAATTCACTGCGAGCGGGTTTATAGCATTTACGACTGACAACCAGTCAAAACATCCATTCTTCTTCTTCTTCTTCTTCTTCTTCTTCTTCTTCAGGGTCCAGGAAATCTCTATAATTCACCCCATCGAGAAAAGCTGGTTCCAATTTGCGCTGCAAAGTCGGATCCATCTCAAACAACGAGGAAGGGTAGATTCGAATACTCTACTGGAAGTCAACGCAGCCACAAAAAGGTATAGCATCATTAATCCACATTTGCAGTGCCCAGACCGGGCCGAAAATGTTATACCTACGACTTCCCAGATCCTTTTTGTCTTTGGCTACCGTCGAGATATAGTGCTTCAAAACTTGGAATGTATATCCGCCCCAAGGAAATTGGTTCCATCAGTCGAGATTATCCACCAATACCCAAAGCCACGAATTTATCTTTTTTCTCTGATCGCCACCTAAGCACATTGCATAGGTGACGAGCACATTTCTTGCTCGAAGATACAACTGTGCATCTGGACGCTCCACCATAAAAAATCGAAGCAACACGTCCTTGGCTTCTAGCTCGTCCCTAGAAAAGATCTGACAAGCTTCCACTTTATCCGGCGACAAATCTGCACTATGTGGATCAAATGAAGACGCTCCAAAAACAAGTCCCGAAACAAGAGCATATTCACTAGGTGAAAATTTCAAATTTCTTCCACCAATACGAAACCATATATCCATCGGATTAGCACCGGCCACAATTACCTCTCTAGTGACGACCATTTGAAGCGTTTTCCGCATGCTTTACCCTCATTCCATCTCAAAAAATGCCCTAAAACACCAACAGAGAATGTTCTAACGAGCTCTGCACCCCCAACTTCGAATAGTCATTTCTGTATCGGTTCCAACATGTTGATCTTGTTGTACGTGTTCACCACGCAAGTCACATCTTGTAACGTTTTATGTACCCAACACCAACCTCTGCTGAAATAGAAATAAAAAAAATTACAAAACGGGAATTAAAAAGATAAAAAAACGTGACGAATTCTTTTTAAACGTGACAAATTCTTTTTAAACGTGACAAATTATACATCTAATTATAATAGATCAATCAGGCATCATTAAATATTTATATCAATTCCAAATACCAATTTAAATCATAATCATAGCATAAAAAATTATTAACCAAGCAAAAATTGTATAGATCTAAATAAACATACAGATCTCATAAAAGAAGTCACGCCCTGTATTCTTTTTTAGCCATCTGTATAGTTTTTTTAAATCGTTAATCTATCTAATTTCGATCTATAATACGATTAATCTGAATAATTTTATTAAATTAATAACTATATTAATTAAATTAAACTAACTAATTATAGAAAATATACCACGAATTAGCATAATATGCAATCATAATTTAAGAAAATCATCCTAATAAGTTTATAGATTACGTAAACATAGATTAATGTAAATAAAAGCATATAGATCGAGAACAAAATATACAGGTCGAGTTAAAAAATGTACGCCCTGTACATTTTTAACACGATTTGTACAATTTTTTTATAATTGGGGATTTATCTAATTCTAACTATATTATGATTAAACATAATAATTGTATTAAATGAAACTTAATATATTAATTATGTGATTAATATCCCTAAACATGATCATCTAGTTCGAATAAATCCCTCGTAGTCCGTTCTTGGCCGAGTGAGAACTTCATTTTTCTGTTTTTTTTTTATTTCAATAAGATTTTTCCGCTTAATGGATAACCATTTGTTACCGAGGGCGCATCCAACCAAGTCTTTGACCAGGGAACGGGAGAATTCATTAAACTAACTAAAAGCCTCCGCATACCACGAATTAACATTATAAAGAATCATAATTTACGAAATCATCATGATAAGTTCTTAAACTAAATTAACTAATGTAAATGTAAAAAAAAAGCATAGAGATCGGTATAAAACCATACAGGTCGGACAATCATGAACACCATATATGTCCGATCTGTATAATTTTGTGTTGACCTGTAGAGAAACTGACCTCTTCTAGATGTTTCATATCCACTTCTCTTGGTTCTTCAGTGCTTTTTGATTTTTTTTTTCCCTTCGAACGTGATGATGAAGCCAAATTAGTTGAAGGATTTGAAGGATTAAGTTTTTGAACGGTAAAATTTGATATATGGGAGGGGGAATGAGTAATCTGTATGGATGTGTATGGGGAAGGAGGATTTGTATGGATGTGTATGGGGAAGGAGTAATGTGTATGAAATTTTATAGGGGAAGGAGGATCTGTATGGAATCATATGGATGTGTATGGGACGAAGCCAATTGTTTTATTTTTTTACCGTTCCATCATTTAGTGGGAGAATAATTCAAGAATCTCTGTGAAGTGGGTGAGGGTTATTCAATCACTGAAGAGAGAAAAAATCAGTACGTGTTTCCTCCCTTTACGTTACTTACATACATGCAGATAGGGTTGGGGTTTAAAGAATAAGATAGGGTTGGGGTTTAAAGAATAAAAAATTGATAGAGAGTGGAGGCCCAGAAGAGAGAAATTTCGATCAAGGGAGAATCTGGAAGAGTAAGATTCTCTTAAATTTAAAAAGGTAAAAGAAGTGGGCCAAGTGGGTATGGAGAGTAGATAATTATCAAAGTGCACATGAAGAGTACATGTGATGTTATCTCCATAGTGAGTATTTCGAATTTTCACTCTTATATATATATATATATATATATATATATATATATATTATAGTAATATATACATTAACTTTTGCTTTAAAATAAAACAAGTTACGTACTTACACTAATTAATTGACAAACAAATAATATATAATAAGATATAAATTACATCTTTAATAATATAATATATATGTTCTAATTATTTTGTTTTGTAATTAAACATATACTCACGTATATAGATAATTAGATATGTTACATATATAGGAAATACTAATATTATACATTAAATGAATTAAAGAAATAAATGTAATAGATATATAAACTAAAATATATATTTCAAAAATAATTTATAAGTAAGAATAAACTAAATATTCGATTTTTGAAAATATTATATTATTTTATTTTTTTGAAATTCAAAAGATTTTTCTGATGTGTTATTTCCCTATTAAACTTATTAGGAAATTCAAGGGTATTACAGGAAGCTTGTCACCGCTAGGCTACAAGGGTTCTTGTTAAATTTTAGGTAGAAAATTTTATTTATATTCATGTTGTTTTATTATTTTAAAACATAATTTCTATTTATTTATTTATTTTAATTTTTTTTATTTTTATTATATTGTGTGTCCTACCTATTATTCAATTTATTTTATTTTCAATTTTTTTAATTATTTATTTTCTTTTTTCTGTAAGGATTTTTACTAGAAAAATTTAATAAAAAAATATTAATTTCCTTAATAACAATTCACTACAAAAAAATAGCCAAAATACTGAGGAAATTACCGATGGCAAATACACCCTCATTAATTACCGACCATATACCGACGGTAAAAAAGACGGGTCGGTTTGGATAAAACTACCGACGGCAATTTGGCTGACTAATTCCCGCTAAAATCACCGACGGCATTACCGAGGGAAATTTCCCTCGGTAAATTACCGATGGCAACTAACCTCGATAAAATATGAATTTATAATTTTTAAATTTCTGTATAATATTACCGACGGTAGCTTCCCTTGGTAATTACCGAGGGCCCGATTGTCATCGGTAATTACCGAGGGAACACCAGGCCGTCGGAAATTTATACGGGTCGGCAAAATTACCGAGGGCGGGTTCCTAATGAACCCAAATGTGTATTCATTTTTCTTGTGTTTTTGCCTTGTGTTTTGAGTCTTTTCAAGTCAATATGTGTTTGGGAGGACACAAAGTCGAGAAAGTATGTGCAGGGCATTACAGGATAAGTGTTTGGCAAAAACCGACAGAAAACTTGTTTATATGATGCTGGGGCAAGAAACACATCACAGTGGATCGTGGGCAAGACAGGCGTAGCAGGCACAGAGCAGAAGCTATTGGGCAACATGCGTAACAGATGGATTTCTTTCTCTACAAGAAAGAGGATAAGGATGGAAACTTTTCTTTCTTTATCCTAATTGAACGTGATCTAGGAGATTTCTACCATGAGAAGGAAATAAATCCCCAGCAATCCATACAAGGAAAGAGGCGAATAAGGATGGAAAGAGTCCTTAACCAACAAGGATTCTAACCTAAACCTAATTCCTTGGCCTATAAATATGGACGACTTTCATACGACGACCACCACCACTTTCATATTGTCTTTTATTAGTTCTTAGTTAGTTTGTATTTTAAGTTTCGACAGTTCTTAAATTAGATTCGTTTTTAGTCTTTTACTTTAGATTTCTATTATTGGTTGTTGACCAAGATCTACGTTGTTGACTTCGCTGTTGATCAGTTTTCTTTTCAGAATTTATTCAAGTATGTTTACTTTAATTTCCTTTGTGCTTTCTTTTATTGTTATGTCTAGCTAAATTCCTTTGCTTGGATTGGAGTAGATGATTTGAATCTAATTACTTTGTTTGAACTCGTGAGGTCTAATCGGTTTAGTTCGTTGCATGATTTTTATTCCCGAAACACTTAGGTCTAATAATTAGTTCTTGGTCAAAATTGATAATTGATTGTACACCAATTAGATATTGAGATTAAGGCAATAACAGATATGGGGATACAACTCGAGAGAATCTCTCGTGCTCAGGAAGGTAATTAGTGTTGGAGAGCAGTCGGTATTGACTTACCTCTTGGTTGTCTAGGGTCTGATTCGTTCTTAATGCATGTTGGGCAATACAATTGCTGAAGTATCTTCGTGACTGTGTTGATCAACAGAAGGGATCTTGCCTTCTGGTCGAGATCTATTTAATCTGATAGATAAAGGCTTAGAGTATTCATGTTGTGACTTCGTGACCATTAGGGCATGAATTAATCTTTGCTTAAAACCAAGTGATAAAATATTGTAATTGAATATTCTTGCACCGATGAATGAGTGAAGTAATTAGGATCAATGATTCAAATCTCATCCAAGTACTTTTGTTATTTGATAAGTTTCTTGTTTAGATTTCAGTTTTGAGTTACAGTTGTTGAGTTAGTTCGTTAGCAAAAAAAAAAAACCCTACTTTAGTGACACCGAAGAGAAGACTACACCAATAATTCCTCGTGGGATCGACTTCTACTTGCTACTGGCTACTTGCATGTTGGGCAAAAGGAGAAAATAAATATTATTTGCACGAGGTTAAACGACGGTTTCATCAGTTCCGCCAGTAATTTTGCAGATCAAATTAGGGCTTTCAGCCCTAATTTGCCATTTTTGCCGATTTGCCGTCGTCTCGCTCCGCTGCCGCACTCCGCCATCGACCACCACGGTAAGTTTTCTCCTCTCTTCATATAATTTCTCTCTCTCTCTCTCTCTCTCTCTCACCCGCTCTCTTATCGTCAGCTTCCATCTCTCTCTCTAATCCACCACCCAGCCATTGTTCCACTGCCGTGCCACCGCCGTTGTTTGTAAGTTTTCTCCTCTCTTTCTGTCATATAATTTCTCTCTCTCTCTCTCTCTCTCTCTCTCTCTCTCTCTCTCTCTCTCTCTCTCTCTCTCTTTCTCTCACCCGCTCTCTTAACAATGGAGGGAGGCTTTCTCTGTAATCCGCCGCCATGTGTAAGTGTTCTCTCTCTCTCTCTCTTTCGCCTAAGGTCTTTCTCTATGTGACCCAGTCTCCCTCTCTCTCGTTTCAGCCGTTCGTCGTCTCATTCCACCGCCGCTCTGCCACTGGTGTTTAACCTCATTTTGTGCTTTATTTTGATGTGCATTTATGTGTCAAGTGATCTTTCTCATCACTATTTTGTCGGATTTTATTGTTAAATTCATTGGTTTTAGTTAATCTCGCTAACATGTTGATTTTGTAAGAATTGCACGAGAATAGACGAGAGATGGATAAAAATGAGAAATAATGTGAAGAATATTTGAGGAGTTTGACTTGATAGGATTCAAGTACGTCTCGATATGAGTTTGTAGGTGAAAACTGTGTGCAAATCAGAGTTCGCACGAGAGAGATATGATCGAAACAAAAAGGGCGTGCAAGGCAGGGTCAAGTGATCGCTCAGAACTCCAAGCGATCGCTTGACGAGGTAATTTTGGCAGACAGAGACTGGGGCCAAGCGATTGCTTGACCCTCTAAGCGATCGCTTGGCCCATGGTGGCGTGAAGGCGTGAAAACCTACTATATATATAAGACAGATTTATTTTCTTCCGTCTCCTTTCTCCTTGTACGTGATTTTTACCTAGTTTTTTAGCATCCAAAATACTTTTTACATTGTTCTTAGTTTATTGCTTCCATAGTTTAGTAGTTTATTTCCGGATTAACGAACATCAACACCACGGATTCAATTGCAATTTTAGGTTTACTTTTAATTCAAGTTTGTAAGTTTTTTTGTTTCTCTTTACGTTAATTGAATTCTATTATGATTGATTCCTCGTCGTTCATTAGAATAGGTTTAATTTCTTCCCTAGGATTAATTTGTTTAGATTCTATTTCAATTATCATCTATGTTTAATTTATGTTTAATTACTTCTTTCGCCTAGTTATAAACAAACAAACTAATTGATTTACTGCTTTATTTTTCTTTTCTTTTCTTTTCGCAATACGATAATTTTCCTATTAAGTTTTTCTTGAGAGACGATATTCGGGTTAGCTTACTTAATCTATTACGCCCACGTTTAATTAAGTGCAACTAAGATTAATTAGGTTGAACAAATTTGGCGTCGTTGCTGGGGAAAACTTTAGGCGATTATTTGTGTTGCTTTATTTTTATTTTCTTTTATTTTTCTTGTTGTTTTCGTTTCTCCCCCAGTTGCGTGTGATGTGTTTTCTTATTTTTGTGTACGCAGGAACTATGAAAATAGTCTAGAGATACTAGGGGCGTTCTTCGGGTTGTAATCCGGAGAATATGCAAGGTTACCAGCCATATTGGACTAATGATTCGAGTTTTACGTGGAATCAAAACCAATGGCAGAGTTCGAGTTCAGCATATTTATTCGGGGCATCTTATGAGCAGCAAATGCCGTACTCGCCTCAGCAGCAGTATTTTCCTCCTCAACAACAATACTTTTCTCCACAATACTCGTCTCCGCAGATGTCATACTCGGTGCAACAAGCTCAATTTGAACCTTAACATCAACAATTTCAATATCCTTCTCCTCAAAAATGTTCTTTAGAGGATACAATGAATGCTTTTATCCTGGAAAGCAAACAAGCGAGGGAGTCACAAGGGGATGCACTTGAGCGCCTCACCACACAAGTGGAGCAGATTGTTGAGACAGTGAGTGTGATGATACAACAGAATCCGGCAGAGCAACTTCCACGGCAGTCTCATAAGGGTCATACCAACACTTATCTTAGTGACGGCGAGAGCGATGAAGTGGATGCACACGAGGACACTACCTTTCAAAAGAGCATGAATTCTGATGACTATGATCACAAAGAGTTAACGAGTCCAGAGGCATTGGATGAAGATGACTACCTGATTGAGCCCATAGTATTGGAGGATGTAGAGGAGCTATGCGATCGAGGAGTGAACGATGAGACTGAGTATCTGGTTAAGCCTATTGTGGTGGAATGTGCAGATGAGCTATGCCTTTCGGATCTGACGGATGGGAAAGGGAATGGAGAAGAATATTTTCTGGTGTTCGGGTTTTCCGAGATTATTGCCAAATTTTTCTCTTATTCAGATTTTTATTTCATACCATCTGATTCATTCCTTCAGAATTGTTCTTTCCTTGGTGCTACTGACACAGTGGCCGATGGTCGTTTCTTGCAGGGAGATTGTGAGAACTGTCTACTGGTAGGACCAGTTGACGTGCGGGATGAAGATGAGCGAATCCAAGATATAGAATGGCTCAAACTCGAGAAAGAATTTGGATATCATAGGTTCCCGTCGGCTGACGATGTTAAAACTTAGCGCTGCGTGGGAGGCAACCCACTGTTTGGTAATCGTTATTTTTATTTTGTGGTGTGTTGCTAGTTTAGTTTGTTTTAGTTGTTTTCGTTTTCGTTTGTTTTATTTTGTTTTTGTCTTGTTTTTATGATCATGTTAGGTTGTTGGAGCTTGTTGATCGTAAAGTCTTGCGTTGCCATGTCAATCATCCCTCTGTATCACCCTCTATCCCTATCTTTTATTTATTATTGTGACAATGTGGACATTGTTTAGTTTTTCTCGTGGGGGGGGGGTGTTTCTCTTGATAGTTTATCTTGTTTGTCTTTGATTTATTTTATTTCACGATTGAGATGCGGAAGTAGGAATTGAAGTTTATAGTTCATGCTTTGTTATACTTGATTGATCGGGATATTTTGTTATGATTTGATTGATATGGTTGTTGCATTTCGATTGTGGGGCATTTCATACTTGGATGATTGAAGCTTGATGTTCGAGTGTTGGTGAAGGGTGAGAAATCTTTATTTTAAAAAGTGTATCTCGAATAATGAGCTCTAAATATCTAAATTTATTTAGTCAAGTTGGGAGGCTTCTGCTCTTCTGGGAACCATGAGCATGGGAAACCACATGAGGATACTTTAGATGATCTCTAAATGTTCACACCTCATGAATTTTGGCCATATAATCCGACTTGACTTGAGAACTTTTTGTAAAGCCTTTTGTTCGAAATTGTTGTGATTTGAAGGGCTATATCCCTCTTTCTTGTCTGTTCAATGTTGAATATACTATACGAGAATGGATATAGGAAACCACGCTAGAAGGCCAAATTTTCCGTGAGTAAACCTAGTAAACATTTTCCGGAATTGACATAATATTTATAATATAAGAAATGACATAAAATTTGGGATACTTAAAAGTTTGTTGATATTTTCTCGCCTTGATCTTGCATTTAGATGTTAAGTTGATTGAGTTCTTGTGCGGAGGGCAACTCATTTGTCTTGTGATGATTGTACTAGATCGATGAATGATGAATTTGTCTTGTGATTGAGAGTTTGTTGAAGTATGAATTGCTTAATTCAATTTATTACTTTTTCATCTTGATTTGAAAGGAGATTTGCTTGAGGACAAGCAAGGTTTTGTGTATGGAAGGGTGATTCACCTCATTTTATGCTTCATTTTGATGTGTATTTATGTGTCAAGTGATCTTTCTCATCACTATTTTGTCGGATTTTATTGTTAAATTCATTAGTTTTAGTTAATCTAGCTAACTTGTTGGTTTTGTAAGAATTGCACGAGAATAGACGAGAGATGAATAAAAATGAGAAATAATGTGACGAACATTTGAGGAGTTTGACTTGATATGATTGAAGTACGTCTCGATACGAGTTCGTAGGCGAAAGCCGTGCGCAAATCAAAGTTCGGACGAGAGAGATATGATCGAAACAAAAATGACACGCAAGGCAGGGTCAAGCGATCGCTCAGAACTCCAAGCGATCGCTTGACGGGGTAATTTTGGCAGACAGAGACTGGGGCCAAGCGATCGCTTGGCCCATAGCGGCGTGAAGGCGTGAAAACTTACTATATATATAAGACAGATTTATTTCCTTATGTCTCCTTCCTCCTTGTACGCGATTTTTACCTAATTTTTTAGCATCCAAAATATTTTTTACATTGTTCTTAGTTTATTGCTTCCATAGTTTAGTAGTTTATTTCCGGATTAACGAACATCAACACCAGGGATTCAATTGCAATTTCATGTTTACTTTTAATTCAAGTTTGTAAGTTCTTTTGTTTCTCTTTACGTTAATTGGATTCTATTATGATTGATTCCTCGTCGTTCATTAGAATAGGTTTAATTTCTTGCCTAGGATTAATTTGTTTAAATTCTATTTCAATTATCGTCTAAGTTTAATTTATGTTTAATTACTTCTTCCGCCTAGTTATAAACAAACAAACCAATTGATTTACTGCTTTATTTTTCTTTTCTTTTCGCAATATGATAATTTCCCTGTTAAGTTTTCCTTGAGAGACGATATTCGGGTTAGTTTACTTAATCTATTATGCCCATGTTTAATTGCGTGCAACTAAGATTAATTAGGTTGAACAACTGGTATGCCTCTTCAATTGATACTTAGTTTTGTATTGATGATTTGATTCTGTTTGATGTATGCATTAGACATGATTTTGAAATTTAGCAATAATATGTTGACATTGTTGGAATTGAAATGCATATAAGTATTATTTCGATTAATGTGGATTGGATATCATTAGTGGAATTGAATTGGAATTGAATTGCTTTATATTAGTGTGCTAATGGAATTGAATTGGAATTGCTTTATATTAGTGTGCTAATTGGATTGGATACCATTAGTGGAATTGAATTGTAATTGCATATTGAATTGAATTGGAATTGGAATTGAATTGCTTTAGATTAGTGTGCTATTGGATGTCATGCACATTGAAAAAAAATGTGTTTGATAACGTGTTCAACACTATCCTCAATGTTAAGGGAAAGACGAAAGATACAGAAAAGTTGAGAGAAGAATTGAACATCTTCTGTCGACGGCCGGAATTGAAGAAAGTGGATGGAGACCGACAATATCCAAAAGCATGTTACACACTTGACATGGATGAGAAGAAGATTTTACTTCAATGGATTAAGAGTCTTAAGTTTCCCGATGGATACGTGTCAAATATTAGTAGATGCGTTGAGTTGAATTCCCTGAAGATGCACAACATGAAGAATGATGCGAGGTAGACGATGGCCAGACCCCACGGCATGACTGAGGAGTTCTGGACTAGCCTCCATGAATACTGGCTGCAGGAGGATGTTCAAAGGGTTTCCGAGCGACACAACCGAAACCGCCTGTCTGAGCCCGATGGACCGGGTACAGGGATCAGCAAGCACGTGGGAGGGTAATGATATTCGGCCACACTGTGGCCGACCACACAAGCTAAAAAATATATATGTTTTGAAAATGGAAATGTACCCTAATTGGGAAGCATAAACCCTAAGGGGGAATATGATTATTTCTATTTTTACAGTCAACTTTTCTTTTTTCACGTGTGTGGCCGAATGTCATTACCATATATATATATATATATATATATATATATATATATATATATATATATATCACAAATGATAATTTATTTTTATTCTATATATGCATTAACGGAGCTTGCATAGTGGACTCCTGCTGACTGCCTTGAACTATGACACTTTCCTCCAAATTCACACAAAGGAGGATGGCAGTTATGCGACACACAGGGATGAAAAACTTTATGTAAGTATTTAAGTTTATTCAAATATTAGTAATATATATTGAAATGTATTTATTTTCTAACAATTATGCATTGTTATGTATGAATTAGGCGGCAATTCATCACATTGCAGCTGAGACAGGACGAGAGGACCTGAACGAGATCTACTTGGAGATTGTACATCCCGAGAGGTCACGAAGGTAAGGCACTAGAAGTGACGGTGTGAGCCAGAATAATAAGGGGTCTACTGGTAGCACTAGCACTTCAGCGATGACGCAGGAGATGTACGATACCCGGATCTCCACATTGGAGGAGCGGTTTTAGAAGGCTGAAGAAGACAATGTTGCAGAACGAGCAGCACGTGAAGCCATGGAGCAGCGGATGGCTATGTTCGAGCAGTTTATGAAGCCGGCTCAGCTACCTTCTCGTCCTCCCCCTAGTTGATTATGTCATTCGTCTTGTCCTGCAGTTATTTATACACTTCGTACATCATAGATCACTACAAAAAAAATCCAAATACCGGCGAAAATACCGACGGTAAACATTCAGTCGGTAAAAAAGACGGGTAGGCAAAATTGGCGGGATTTTTCGAGCCGGATTTACCGACGGCATTACCGACGGAAAATTCCGTCGGTAATTCCGGTAAATCCGTCGGCAATCTAAAAAAATTAAAAAAAATAGCAAAAAGATCACCGACAGCATTTCCTTTGCCCTCGGTAATTACCGACGGAATTAGGGTTTTGCCCTCGGAAATGCCGTCGTTGATTCCGGTTTCAGCGTCCCACATCGACAATTTACAAGAAAAATGCCTTGTATATATTACCTGTTGTTGGCTAGCATTTCAAAAAGTAATTGAACAAGCTTGATTGAGTCATGGTGCACTCGTCCGACTTTGTGACCGAGCGTGCCACACCCATGTGGCTCGTTTCAGAAAAAAAAAGAAAAAAAAAAGAAAAAAAAATAAATAAAAATAAAAAATTACCGAGGGCAAAATGCCGTCGGTAATCGGTATTTTCCGTCGGTAATCACCGACGAAATTTATTTTTTGTCGGTAATTTCATCACCGACGAGCGTTTTACCGACGGAATTCTGTCGTAGGTAATACCGTCGGTAATGAAATTACCGACGGAATTCATGGGATTACCGACGGTAATTTCCGTCAGTGATTCAGCATTTTTTTGTAGTGGATATTGAATACTTTGGAACAACATTGCACTTGTATTTTACATTTGTTTATATGATTTGGTAACCCGACGGGAGGAATGCCCTCGGTTTCCTCTTAGGTAACCTGTGAAATCACCGACGGCAACGTTTCCTTCGGTAATCACCGACGGCACTGTCGTCAGTATTTTCGCCAAAAAATAACCAGCAACTCCACCTCGAATCGCCGATCACATGTACTAACGGCAGCGCCGTCGGTACTTACCGACAGTCATTAACGCCGTCACTATTGTCATCACCGACGATAAATTCAACTATGGCTGATTCTTGTCGGTAATGCCATCGGTAATTATATTACCGACGACATTTTGTGAAATACAGATGTTGTTTCCCCTCGGTAATTTACCCGTTTTTTTGTAATGACAAGTGTACTTTTAGTTATTTGATTAAATAATTATTTTCGTGACTAAAAATAATTATTGATATGAAGAAAAGTAATGTCTCAAAATTATTAATTTTTCACAATAATTGTTACTTTTGTTCATGACAACGTGCACTTTAAGTTATTTTGTTAAGTAATTATTGTTGTAATGAAAAGTAATCATTGATATGAAGAGAGATAATGTTTCACAAATACTACTTTTTTCACGATAATAATTACTTTTATTCACGATAACGTGTACTTTTAGTAATTTGGTCAAGTAATTATTATCGTGATCAAACGTAATTATTGATACTAAGAAAGGTAATGTTTCAAAATTATTACTTTTTTTCACAACGATTATTAATTTTATTCACGAAAACATGTATTTTTAGTCACCACAACTCTTATTTTTAGTTAAGTTTAAAAAAAATTAGAAATAAAAATAAAATTGTAGTTTTATATTAACAAATATTATTTAAACAAATAATTTAAAAATAAAAACAAATGAAAAATTAAAATAACATATTTAAAAAAAGTGTCCCATTAAGAAACATAGGTTAAATATTTTAAAAAAAAAAATCAAAGTTTGCAACTCCCAAGTTTCGAACCTGGGTCCTCGAAGGGAGCCAAGCTCTAAAGTTCCGCCCCCAACCATTCGGCCAACAAATATGGACATTTAGTTTTTACAGATAATAGTATATATCATTCAAAGCGGCAGTTTTTTTTTTTTATTCCCGCTGGTTCGTGTCGGGTCGGGTCGGGTTGGGAGCGAGTCACAACCGATTACATATTATGCAACCGGTTGTAGGAAAGTTTTTGTGCTAAAAAAATTATCACAACAATATTATACTTTATCATATTTTTGGGGAAAAATTTTTTGTACCTTATCAGTTATCATTCTACAATTGCAAGCACATTTGCAATTGTAAAAAAAATAGTAAAAGAGTGTACATGAATTAACCTAATGGGTAGAGTGTTGAGTCTACTGCAATGCGAATTTAATTAATTGGTAAACAATTCTAATAAATAAATAGAAAAGATAGAGATATGGAATAAATGTCCAAAGGTAGAAGATGAAAAGGCGGGGGCACACCTAGGCATAGGGATGTCAATCAGACCAACTCTTTTGGTTTCGGGTCAGCTCTATTGGATTGTCGGGCTATTCGGTCAGGGTTAAGTCGGGTTGGTTTTTTCAGGTTGAAAAATCTCAACCCTAACCCTAACCCTAACCCTTCGGGTTGCGGGCTGGCCCGTCGGATCACAAAATTTATAAATAAAAAATTAAAATGTATATATTTTCCTGACTATTCTATATTTGTCGCAAAAAATTACAACAAAACGATGAAAAAAATAACAAAACAACCATACAAGTGGTCTGCAAAAATAGAAAATGATTAAATCCAAATAATAACATCCAACAAAACTAGTCTAATAGCACTACACGACATGAAAAATGACAATAAATATTCAACATTTATGTCTAGGGTAAAAGAAAGAGGCGTAATATATATATATATATGGAAAGGATCATATAGGAACTCCATGTTATATAGGAAATACGAACTAATCTAGACCCTCCATTCATCTTAATCCATGGTTGATATTATGTTTCAGATTTAACTTAATAAGATATCATTAAGGGTACTATTGTAATTCAACGTTCTATTATCATACACGCCTATCTTCATACCTGGTGTAATCCCCATTCCATTTCATTCCGTCTGTTATTTTTCATCGTCTCTTTCTTCTTTCTGCGCTTAACTCTTCTGGGTTTCTCAATTTCACTCGACTGCTAGAATTTTCTGGGTTCAAAGAAGCATTGAAGATGATGAATGTTTCAGGTTTCACTTGATTTTCTAATTTAATAGACTTGATTAACTTATTTAAATATTGATTTAAAAAAAAATCCCTGGTTTTGTGAAAATCTTTTTCAGCAATATTCTTAACTTTAACCTCATTGTATAATTGATCTAATTTGTTCAATAATTGCTAAAGATCGATGGTGAATTAACCTATAATTTATTACTTTTGTTTGCTAAATTATGTTGGATTGATTGTAGTTAGTTCCATGTTTGTGTTTCTTTTTTTAAATACATGCTGATTTTCGACAATAATAATTAAGTTGGTCTTGAGTATTGTGTTTGCATTAAATATTAGTGCCTCGAAGTATTGAATTTTTATTTAATTAATGCATTATGTTAGGTGGTTTTATGCATTATACGATACTTGTTTGTGCATTATATGTGAAACAAATTAATTTTGAGATGGTGTATTGCAGGTTTATTACTTTCACTTGCTATATTATGTTGTATCGATCATTCTTAGGTAGTTATTACTTTCACTTGCTATATTACTTGCAGGTTATCGACGGTGCAACGAATGATGCAACATCGTGCTGCAATGTAGATAGATTTGTAGAGAGGGAGGGGAACGAGAAGAAAGAGAAAGAATGAAGATTATGAATGCGAGCAAGTGGTAAAATTCTAGAGAATATTCATGTGTGATAATAATATATACTAGTTTTTAGTGTGCGGATGTTTTTGTAAATTTTTACGGTTAAGTAGGAAATTTAGATGCAAATCACGACATGCAAAACTGCAAATGCGTCGAAGGCCAAATGTAGTGTTATTTAAGTTTTCTAAACATTTTACTATCATATATTTCATAAAGAAATTGATATTAACAATATTTTTCTTCATTTGTTACGACTTGTGACTTATGTGATTATGTCTATTCAGATTATTCATATTTTTTAGTTGATGTTCTGGACATAATTATATAATACATTAATAGGATGTATTCAATGCATCAACTTGAAAATGTAAATGCATAAATAGGGGAAAAAATATATTATATATTGCTGATGAGTTTTTATATGTGTTGGTCGTTATAATGTGATGCACATAAAAGTAATATATAATGCACCATACCTCCCCACATAATGCAACTATTATCTAAGAGCAGGTTTTAAAGTGCTAGGAATTGAGTTTGGTGGTGAGGACCACTTTTCATAATTTTGTTGCACCAATATGGGCGCAAAATACACATTGTTAGGTCTGAGAGTATTTAAAGGTTCAAGAGTTCCTTTGTTATATTTCTTGTGGGAGCAATATTGCTCAATATACAATATTTATTAATCCCACTAAATTTTTTACATTAATACCACTTAGTTTTAATTTATTAATCAGCTACATTTTCTGATGGAGCTTGGGTAAAACACATGAGTACACGAGGAAACTAATTAATGAAAATTATCAAGATTCTTATTATTAAACCAAATCAAATTAACTGTGGATATCAACATCCAAACACTATACAAAAATCAATTACAACACAAAATTTAATCTAGTAGCAAGCTTTTTAGATTGACTTTCTTCTTCGCATCGAACTTTTCTTTAACTAGTCTAGTAAGATAGATGTGGAGAGCACATATCCTCTTGTATTTTCTAGTCATCTTTTCTTCTATACATCATTGTACGTGTCAATGTAAATGTATTCAGCTAAAATAAAATTATTTTAATGCATAATTCAATATAATAATATAAATTTATATCATTGATAAATAATGCATTTTTCTCCTCTTCCGAAGCCTCTACTTGTGTGGTTTCGTCATCTACCATCATTTCATCATCTCCATGTTTAAAAATAAAGTTTGAAAAATATTATTAAGTTAAAAATGTCAAATGCATAAATAATAATAATAAGAAGAAAATGCATCAAACAGTAGAGTATGCATTAATCTCCAACAATTGTTACTAAATTTGTTTGAACATTGATTTTAATATGTTTGTGCATTAAGATGAAGAGTTTTGTGCATTTAATATTGAATATGTATCTAGTAAAACAATGAAGTGTTGAACCACAAAATTTTATGCACATCATATATTTCAGAAATAAATAAAATTTAATAATAAATATATTTTCTACATACATTATCACGTCCATATCCAAATTATTCTCAATAGTAACCTATAATTCATTTTAAAAGATCAGTTCAATTCATGATAATCATAAATTGATAGAATTAACCAGAATAAACTAAGAACCTCATTTTGATTTATTTCCTGAAGTGTCCTAATATCCTCTTTATTTTTTTTTAGTATTTTCATTTTTTTGTTATTTTTACTTCTTTTTTCAAATTTTTTAAAAAAGTAATAAATTCTCAATTAGTGTTTATTAATCTCAATTAGGATTTATTTCAATCTAATTAGAATTTATTAATATCCAATTGGAAATTATTAGTCCCAATTAGGATTTGTTAATCTCCATTTAGGGGTTATTAATCTCAATTAGGCTTTGTTTTTTATTTGTAGATGAATTATAATTTTTAATTTAAAAAAATTATAATAAAATTAAAAATTTTGTGGTCCACGGGTTTGACTCGAGTTAACCGTTAATCTCCAATTTTCAAAACAATTTATGCATTACATATATGATATTTGTGCATTACATTATTCAGATTTGTGCATTACATTGATTTCTTTTTCATGCATACTGTGTTATAAACGTGATATCACAATTGATGCATATATTATGTGGTGTTTGTGCATTGAATTGTTTATATCTGTGCATCGACAACATAGCAATTATTTAATTTCTTTTTGTCTTCATTTATTAGGGACAACATGAATACATGATAACCACCCACCTATCTCATTCACAAAAATGATAATCATGAAAGTGTGTAACATTTGGTGTTCATGCATGTTGTATTGCCAATACAATGAATGATGATGGTGCAAATGTCCGCGAAATTATTGTACCTTGTGTATTTTTTTTATTATGAATATTATTCATTATAGCACCGTTTTGCATTGCCAAATAATAGTATTGTTATTGTATGTCTTACGTGATATCTCAATTAATGCATTAGGTATATGATTTTTGTGCATTATATTATTTAGTTTTATGTATTATATTGTGTATTTTGTTTAAATAATATAAATTGCATTAATAAACCAACAATGCTAGTATGAATGAATAACACACAATATCGATATTATGATTTATAACACCACTATATCATTTATATGTTAACCAATTCATAAACAATTCAAAGACTTAATGCAATTTTTTTTTTGTCTTAATCTTCAATCTCTTGTCGTGGATAAAGCTAAACTTACATGACATTGTATGTTAATGCATTAGCTATAAAAAAAATGCATAAAATCTCTTATACTGCTATTCAATTTTCTCAACATGTTAATGCATAAATTAGAAGAAACAGATGCATAAATTAGAAAAAAAAATACATAAATCATATTAAATGGAGCTTAGTTCTTCAGCTACGAACAATACAACAAAACCCAAATGCAATGTCCTAGCCAGGGCCATCAAGGAAGGCTCGATAATTACTTCACTAATTAACTAAACTCAAATGCAACGTCAACTCTTTCCGAATATTGTAATCGACAAGCATTTGACCATCTTCAAGCTATTTTTCAGCAAAAATCAAATGATATTGATTTGACGGAGTTCCTTCTCTGTCTTGAATTTTGGCCTCGATATTATTGATCGCTCGATTCGACCTCCAAAATAGTTGTTTTATCTGTCAGGTACAAAGATTTGCATTTTCTCTCAATTTGTGCATCAAATAAGAATTTATAAAGAACATAGAAAAATCAATCAAAATTGAATAGAACGAACCTGCAATTTGTGTATTTGTTTTGAACGGTCGTAGTTGGTAACAGAATCGGTGGCCCACAAATTGCAAAAACCTACAGAAAATAATGCGAGAGAGGGGAGGGGGGATGAAGGGAGGAAAATAGAGCGACATCAGTGGTGTTGACAAGGATGGTAGTGGTGATGGCGGTGTCCGGCGACGGAGATGGCGGTTGGTGGTGGTGGTAAAGAAAGAAAGAGAAGAGAGAGGGAGATCGAACCAGAGATGGGAGAGAATTTGAGAAAGTTGTCTTCTATATTGATGTAGTTGTTTTACTGTTCTACCCTTATGTGTTAATTCTTTTATGAAAGTTGCATAAGTAATAGTTGGAGCGGGAGTTGTTTTGACCGTTGGATGATGGTGATCTAGGGTGTAGATTAGTTCCTATTTTCCATATAAGAGGTGGTTCTCACCAAATCCACACCCTATACATATATATATATATATTTCGGGTTATTTGGGTTGATCCTAACCCTTATCGGGTTACAACCATGTCAGGCTAACCCTAATAATCCGATTATATATTCAGACTGTAAAAACACAAACTTACCCTTTATTTTTATTTTTCGGATTATTCACATCGACCCGTCGGATTCGGGCTCAATTGACATTCCTATCTAGGCGATTGTAAGGCTTAGTTAGAGATGTGGGAGCCATGCTAATAAGAAAAAATAATAAAATATTGTCGCAATTTAGTGGACATCTAGATGGGAAAATAAAGTAAATTAGTGTTGCTTTAATATACATATAAATATAAATTCATCAATCCATCCATACATTTACTTCAATAACATATCGATTTCCCCATCTTTCAACAGCATCACATTTTTTGATTGATTGTCAACTCTGGCCAAAATATATATCTAGATAAATTTCGTATCTATAGAAAATAGATCTATATCTATCGAATTATAAAATAGACCGGTACTCAATTTTGATGTATTTAAATACAGAATTCAACTTAATTTATTGATCATTACATAGAATTTAATGCAGATATTGTATGAAAGTATGGTTTCTGCTATTCTCCTTTGAGAATTGGATATATTCTTTTTTTTTTTTCGAAAGCAAGAATTGGAGGATTTTTGGTTGGGTGGATTCAAAGAAAAAATATTTTTTATCTGCCTGACTTTCCTTCTTTTTCTTTATATAAAAAATGCAACCAATGCAATATCAAAAACAAAAAGTTTGTTATACTTGGTTTGATCCATATTTTTAATATAATTCACCCTTTTTATTTAAGAAGTTATATTCTTCGGCAAACAGTCTAAAGCCTATGCTTTTTTGAATCCAATAGTAGATGTACGCCGATCATAACATTTTTTTTTTCTCTCTTAGCTTTTGTTTGTCAAGCTGCTGTAAGTTTTCGATGAAATCCCAATAATATCCTGGAAAATGCATGATTTCATCAAAAATAAATTTTAACAATTGCTAAAATAAGATAAATTTTAGAGTATTAACAACCCTAGATTCACACATTGAAATTAGTGGATAGCCAACATATATTAGGCTTACCTACATTTCCTCATTTTTGAGCCTTTTCCAGCCATATAAGTCTAAGACTAACCTTATTAGGGCGTCCCCACAATATATCTAAATTTGGATATTAAGGGCAATTTTTTTTATATGAAAAACAAATGAATTTGTGATAATAAATTTATAGAAAAACCTAATTTCATTGTGTCAAAATAGGATATGTGGTAGAAAAATGGAAGATCGATTCTCTTATATGGATGTAAGATCGAAAAAACCGAATATAATATTTCACACCTAAAATAAAAACCACTTCATTGTTATTAGCTACTTGCTTACCAAGTACCATCACAATTAATAATAATTAAATGGTAACATGTAGTTTGATGTGATGAGGTACTTTGCCTTTAAGCAGTTGCTTGGCGCGATCCCTATCAGCCACTGCCTGAGCTATTTGTTCAGAATCAGCAAGATCTGCTGCAGACTCAAAGAACGGGAAACAGCTAATAATTAGCTTTTGAAGCGCAACACAATTATTCGAAATATACATCACCAATTCGATATGATCAGCAGCGTCCACACAAAAACCATGGAACTTGAACGCTTTAAGATGTCGGTGCGGATGTCTTGTAACATCTGTCAAACCTTCTCTCCAAGGAGTTGGATCTCGTGCGAGGTTTATGAACTGTATACACAAAACACATTGTCAGAAAAAATGGCTGTAACTGCAAACAATGACAACAGTAAAATACCAAGCACACTGCACCAGTAGCTCAAAAAAGCACCTTTTGGGAGACTAGGCATATCAAAATCTGAATCTAAAGCCAGAAATGGTGTTGGTACTTGATTGTTTGGAACCAAATCTTTTGACCCATCTTACAATATCACATTAGTAACTGTGCGCACATAATAAGTGGATAACATATAGTTATGTCAACATAGCTACAAGCCTACAATGAGCATTTCCGTAAAAAGAAAATTATGTCGTAGAAATAACAGTACTTCATAGATATATAATATAGAGTCAAAATAAGATGCTCATTTCCAGTGGCGCAGCTAGATTATAATATTTGCCCGCGCGTAATTACATTTATATATTTAGATACACAAATTGACTTTTATACTATATACGTAAAACTGAGGGAGAAAATACAAATTTCAACTTAAATATAGTTGGCTTTAGATCCACCACTCAATTTACTTAAGTAAAAAAATATACACACTGCACAAATATTTAAAAATACATAAAAACTACACTCTTACAAAACTGGCCTTCAGTACATATTAGCAATAATTAGATCACAATAACATACAAATTGTGCCCACCCTTCGCGTACATTGTGCCCCAATTATCCTTAATAAAAATAACAAAGGAAAAAACAAATAAATAAACAAGAAGAACCCTAACCTCATCTCCCGACTAATCTAACACAAATGCACAAATAGATATGTTGTTTGTGCACTTTTGAAACATTTTCAAATGGACTATTACACGAACACACCAAGAACATGAGTTCTTGAATTACTAAAATAGTTCAAGATAAAATTATACAAGCAGCACAAACTATTACACAAATGCTATTTGTATGTGTAATCATTGCAAATAATGTATCGACACACAGTTTTTTACTAAAACAAAAAGAGTATTTGCAGTCAATATTTTGGTGTGTATAACCTGTTATGTTACCATAAAAGATGGTATAGTTATCTTGGGCAGTTATCACAGTAAATCCTAAACTTCTCCCTCCGTTCATAACCCATTTGCCTAGCGTTGTGTTACACGGGGTTTATCAAAATGGGTTAACTTAGTTAACAGGAGGTAACGTGGAATAATGGTCCCATTCTGGGTAGTTGTTGGTGGAATAAAATTAGAAGTAAAATGAAATATGTGAGACCTATTTCTATAAATAAAGTTAGACAAATCTTTCACCAAATTTAGGAAATGTAGGCAAATGGGTACTTGTTTATCCCCAAAAATGTCCAAACCTTTCAATAACATAAACATCTATATATGCAAAGGGATGAGTTCAATCACTTGCTTATCCATGCATGGAGAAATCTTGTTACACCACTCATCAAGCCAAAATAGATAACGTGGATTTATATTAGAATAACTAATTTTTTATTTTTTTTTTTATTAATCACGTGTAGAACAGAAGTGTTTATATTGCGATGTGGATATTTCTTATCACGCACATCTCCGGTGAATGAGGGATTTGAAAACCTAATTCCCAAAAATAAAGCAGATCTATAAGCGGTATATTGCATATGCATATTTTGATGATTCATAATTCTAGATTAATACTCCCTCCGTCCCAATAGCAAGGTCTCACTTGCTTTGGATACGGCTATTAAAAAATAAGAGTAAAAAGACAGAAAGTGGTGAGCCTTATAGCTTTTGAAGGGTTAATCATTTTCTTTTATGGTATGGGACTATGCTAATGTGACAGACGAAAAAGAAAAGTGTGACATTGTTATTGAGACGGAGGGAGTAACTCGGTAGCATAGATTGAATTCACTAACCTCTAATTTAAATTCTTGAAGACGAGGAGATGCCCATATTAAAGCAGTTACCGGCATGAGACCATGCTCATACACTCCAGAATAACTAATTTTCAATCTCTTCAAGTTAGGCATTTGAGGAAAGCCATTCCACAAAAATACCTACGCAAATTACAATGAGTCATACAATGCAATATAAGAAATAACAAAAAAAAGTAGTTGCTTTATGTAGTCTAACCTTGGGACAATCGAGTCTTAAGTAGAGAAATTTCAAGCGGGAAATGATGCAAAATACTGCAGATTCAAAATGTTTTGCATCATCTGGAGTTTGACTTCTACAGGTAAAATCCGCTCGAATAAGTTTTGGGAGATTCTCAAGTAACAACTTTTTCTTTGATATTGTATCGACCCTAAGCCAAGTAAGCTTTGGTGAAGAAACTTTTATGGAAATTTGACCAGTGCAACAATATATATCCAAGTGCTTTAACATAAGTGTGGTGCCACAAACCACAACATCAGATGTCAAAAGTGTGTGATGGACGGACAATTGCTCCAACAGTGGGCAATTTCGTAGGAACAAGTCAATATCTTCACCACTTACTTTCAAACATTTCAGACACAATCTTTTGAGGGATTTAAACAAGATTACATCCGTTTGCGGCTGACATACTTTGCTATCTCTTAATGAAACTTCAAGGGAAACCTTATCCATTTCATACTTACATAGGAAGTCCAACTCCAAGATCTCAACTTGTCTTGAAAACAATTTTTCAAGCCATTTGGTGACTGCGCACTCGGCTGATTTAGTAACGTACAAAGAAATTTTAACTTTATTAAGCGAAAGCGCTTTATGCGATCGGAGAACCGAGTTTACCATTTGTATATACTCGCACTTTCCCATGTCACATGATCTTAATTCCCAAGGCATTTGCTTTCTAGTTTTGATTTTGATAAGCTTAGAATCAAAATTGATATTAGGGGTGTGCTTCCACAAATCTGACCATTGGGAAGAAAGAACGCTAGTGGATGCGGCCTCCCTTAATGACACAAAGGACAGTATGAAAATGATGATTCCATCAGGCAACTCACTTATCCTATCAATTCCATTCTCATACTCATCAGACAACTCAATTATACTATCAACTCCACTATGGCTTCCTCCAACACACTATCAAATAAAACAACAATTCAATATAACATAGAAACAAAGGCAACAATAAAAAGTGATAACATAGAAATAAAGGTAACAATAAAAAGTGCTAGATGCATTTGCTTGCATGCAGCCTCACTGCCTCTTGCAACTGTTAGAATATTAGTGAAAATCATTTGAGTCATTAACTAAAAGGAGGTGAAAATACCGATATGATTATGCCTCAACACATTTCTAAGATAAAAATAATTTTATTTAAGTCACAAAAATTATTCTGTTATTAACTGAAGGAGGTGAAAATACCTATATTATTATGCCTCAACATATTTCTACAATAAAAATAATTTCATTTTAAGCCACAAAAATTGTTCTTTTTGTGCTTGTTTCAAATACCCCGAAACAAATATTAATAAAAATGAGTTGTTGATAATTAAACCCGAAACAAGCGTAACTTTTTGAAGGTTATTTCAACTAAAAAAATGGTTTTTTTGGTAGTGTGTTATTAATGAGTTATGCAGGTGTTTATTATATGTGAAGACGTCTATTTTAGGTCCAGGCCTATTTCTATGTTACATTTATTGAAGGAAAACAAACCTACTGAACCTACTGAATTGGCACAAAACAAGTACAGTATTATATATCAGTTGCTCCTATTTTCTTTTTTTTTTTTTGGTTTTGTTTACGTAAAAAGCAGTCGTGTATCATCTATGTAGATTTATTGATAATGTACATCTGTTCATTTTTCAGGTCTAAGTATTGTTCCATCATTGGGTGCAAAGTACAGGAACTGACGCTAGCTGGGGAGAAGAAACTAACAATTTGTGTACTAATTATTTATCAGTTGTGTTTGATTAGCGGAATAGTTTTCACCAGTTCAGCACAAATTACGCCAACCAAAGATTACAACACCACTTCAAAGATAACCATGTCTCTGCTTTAATATAATTTCATAGTTATAAAAACAGCATTATTATCGCTCATCTGGAAAATAATAATCGAAGCTAAACAGAACTTTTAATAGTGGCAAATAGAACGCCGATTATATTTTATTTTGGATCTAGTTCATGGTGACTTGCAGCCAGGTGCCGACGCAGGAATATATGTGAGACGTGGTAAAACTGAAATCTTTATGTGAGAGGTGGCAAAACTTAAATTTTCGACAATAGGAGTGTGATGAAATCGATTTTTTTTTTTGGGAAATACATAATTATATGAGGGAAAATTTTTGTTGGGGCGCCCAGCAACCCCCTAGATCCGCCACTGCTTGCAGAAATTATAATACAAGAAATCGCATGAACGTTCCAAATAAGAATCAACAAAAGACAAAATAAACTGGGAGATCTCGAGATTACCTTCTTGAGCGAAAAATTTGATTCGGATCTGAAATACCTCCCATCCATCAGTGCTTCAATCAATTTCTAAACAGAAATAAATCTGGAGAATTATAAACTAACAATTATAGTTCTCATTCTTTTGATGAAAACTTAAAAAGAAGGATTAACTGAAAAATCTGAATCACAAATTTTCAAATATAAGGAATGTATTACCAGACCACAAACCACACAACGCTATTGTTCAGATCAGGCAAAAAAAAAAAATACAAACAAAACAATCGCTTCATCTGTTATTTATACGATTAGGGTTACGTAACTTGTCGGGTTGTCAATTGGGCTGGCCCGTATCAATATAAGGCCCGTATCATGACAACTATAAGCATAGCTTATTTGCATTGGTTGGCGGCTGGTAGGACCTAGGGGCTAGGGGTGTGCAAGGAAACCGGATCAAACCCGTGAGTTTTGGTCCAAATATTAACTATTCTATCATTTCGTTTTTTTGGTGTTGTCAAGGATATTTTGAAATTCGCCAATGTTGTCGGCGCGCACGAAGACAGGCGAAGGCGGAAGCTACACCACGTTGGAGACGTTTTCCAACTCGGGGAGTAACTTAAGCACAACGAGCGAGGGCACTCCCTTTAGCCACGAATGGTGCTCGGAATGCAGAATTACTCAACCAATCAAATAGAAGGGAATTTCAAGACGGCTAGTGTGTCGTGATTGTGAAGCTGCCCACGCTCGACTAATTGCAAACTACTTTGCTGATGAGTCGGTGTATGGTGAACGATTTTTCCAGCACCATTTTTGGATGCAGAGGGAATTGTTCAACAAGATAGTGGAGAAGTTGGGAGATCGAGCTCTATATTTCTCTAAGCACAGATATGCAACTGGAAGAGATGAGTTTTCGCTAGTTCAAAAATGCACAATGGCATTACAGCTACTTGCAACCGGAAATTCAGCGAATACATTTGATAAATATCTAGGAATGGGCGAGTCCACCTGTCAACAAAGCCTCATAGAATACTATAAAGCCATCATCGACATCTAAGGCACGGAGTATCTAAGGAATCTGAATAGCAATAACGTCAAGTGGCTGTTGGAGATGCACGAGGCCCGTCAAGGCTTTCCGGGAATGCGCAGGAGCCTCGACTTCATGCACTGGGCCCGAAGGCTTGGGCCGCTACATACACGCCTGGTGATCAAGGCGAGCCGACGATGATTCTTGAGTTTGTTGCCTCAAACGATCTTTGGATTTGACATGCCTTTTTTAACGTTGTCGGCTCCAACAACGACATCATCGTGCTCAACCAATCGCCCATTTTCACAACGTGTTGCACGATCGGGCTCTGCCTTGCAGATTCGTAGCAAATGGGCGACAATACCATTTCGGGTACTATTTGACTGACGGAATCTACCCTGAGTGGCCAACATTAGTGAAAGCTCATCAAATCGCGACCAACAAGAAGACGACGGGCTTTAAGAAGATGCAAGAATCAACAAGGAAAGGACATTGATCGAGCATTTGAAATTCTTCAATTTGCTTCTTCGGGTGAGGTTTCTGTGTCTTGCTCGCAATGGAGAGACCTTTATTTATAGAGAGGGAGATCAATTAGTCGTTCAAAAGAGCCGTTTGACATATGCCAAAAAGTATGGCACTCCACCTACTCCTCTGCAATATTTCCCAAAATGATAACTGCAACCCTTGCTTTATGCAAGTCTTTGTGGTCGGTCCATTTATGGAAAGTTACAAGATGTCTTGTACTTCTGAGTAGATTTGTATTTGAATTTGAACTTTTCTTCTTTCTTCGTCTTCCAAGTCTTCTCTTCTTGACTTTAGAATGTCAGACTTCGACAGAACTGCTCAAGATGCATGAAATACATGGATTAGTTCTGGAGTCAGTCGAGTTCTAGTCTGACCATCTTCAACTTTGAACTGCCTTCTTTAGTCTTGCTGACTTCTTCTGCTTGAACCTATAAAGATAAAATTTCTACGCTCAAACAGTGAGCTCTAGCTAAGTTCAGACTTATGGCTTCATCTACTCTATTGGGGTCAGTTAGATTTTAGAATAAATTAAAACCTTTACTAAATTTTCCAACACTTAAATATGTCCATTTTTCATAAAAAGACAAGTTATTTGGCCCTAGTTCATAAAGTGGAAGTTTTATGACCTTTTTACACTACTAGAATACCCCTGCATATGTGTCCAAGTGTGTAAGAATTAAAATAATAAAGTGGGATGTTGACTCTTTTTTTTTTAAATTCTCTTTCTCTTTCCTCTCATCCTCATTATTTATCTCTCATATCCTCTCGTCACTCTCTCTCTCTCATCTAAACCTCTCGACTAAAACCCTATAATCGACTAAACATGCATATATCAAAATCTCTTGATTTTGTCCATCTCGATTATGCATGTTTCTGCAACTACCACTTTGCATCATTAAATAACATTCATAAAAGTACAACCACATAAGTGAAGTTATTTTCACTCACTTTCTTGTAAGGGAGGTTGTTGAAGCTTCAATTAATAACATATGTTTAAAACGAAAACAAATAGGTACTAACTCCCACAACAAATAAAACAAAACATATCATTTTCAAAAGTCAAGATTAGAAAAATCAAAAGTTGAAAAATAGCTCGTTTTTTTGCCAAGAAAATCACGCAAAGTCAAAGAAAATCAAAGCCATAATTCCAAACTAACGCGTTATTGTTCCTGAATTATCAAAGGTACGTAAACAATCTTTGCCGCGTTAGAAATTTGTAGAAATTTAGGTTGTTTTCTTCGCCTCTCGATGGGGGTTTCGATCGATACATAATCGACATCCCTATCGAGAGGCGAAGAACACAACCTAGATTTCTTCATATTTTTAATGAATATATGTCTCGAGCACACCATCGAGAGGTAAAACGAGAGGTCGAACAAGACCTCCATCGAGCGTCATCATCGACTCTTAATGTAAGTCACTATCGAGAGGTCGAACAAGAGGTCGAACGAGAACTCCATCGAGAGCCGTCATCGACTCTCAATTTAAGTCACTATCGAGAGGTCGAACGAGACCTCCATCGAGAGGCTTGGGGTTTCGAATTAAGGGTTGGATGAGGGTTCAAGTCAAATACCCTCTCAACCAACCTCTCGATTGTAATCAGGGGTGAGCAAAACAAACTCGAACCCGCTAAACCGACCCAGATAGTGAAATGGTCCGGATTGGGTTGTTTTTTAAGGACCGATGCACTTCCGCGCCGCTCTACGCCTCTACGCCTCTACCACTCTACATCCTCTACTCTTTCAATATGTCCTTCTCACTCGCAAGTTGCCACAGTCGTCTGCCGACAACCCTCTTTTCTCACCGGAGACCGGGGCCACCGGCGCTACCCCTCTCTTTCCCTCTCTTCCGCTATCTCTCTCTTCCGATGTTCTCATTTTTCAAGACGCGAAGATAAATGCACAAGCTAAAGGCTCTGCTGCATTCAAGTTCTCCAATCCTTCCGCAAAAACCAGACAAGCTGCTTGGGAAAGTCCCATTCGCCCGGTTTACACCTTCTCTTCCGTTGAAGATTTCTGGCGGTATTTATCTTTTCTTATGTTTTCTTGTTAGATTTAGATAATGTATTTAACGGATTTCTTGTATTCTGCATGAATTTGTGTATCATTTGATTTGAGATCGTAATTATTTTTCGTAAATATCGTAGCCCTAGGTTGAAATTTGAATTTGTGCTTCACGTGCGTTTTTTGCATTTGAATTTGAATTTAAAATCGAGTAGATTTGAATTTGGACTTCAACTCTTCTGCCTTCAACTTCTTCAAAGTCTTCTCTTCTCAGCTTTGTGACGTTTGACTTCAACACAACTTCTCTTCATGCTTAAGCAGTACGGTTCGGTTATGGAGTCAGTTGAGTTGTGGTCTGACTGACCAAGTTCCTCTCCAATTGCTTTCTTCAGTCTGACTGACTTCTTCTGCTCAAAACCTGTAAAGATAAAAATCCCTACACTCAAACAGTGAGCTCTAGCTAAGTTCAGGCTTATGGCTTTCATCTATTTGATTGGGGTCAGTTGGATTTTGGGATAAATCAAAACCTTTACTAATTTTTCCAACACATATTTTTAATTATTACTGTTTTCAATGATTAATCCTTATTTTTAAGTAAGTTCCCTTGTTTAATTATTGACCCTCACCACCCCTTGTTCTCTAGTCGTTTCATACGTTAGAAATTGAGCTGTGACATGTGGTTGGCCACAATGTGTCTAAGCACAACCCAAATATATAAATGGTCAAATAAACGCTTTATATTTCCTCTCAAGTACTTCATATGTCCCACTCGTTCTATCATGTAACTGTTTGGCATAGATTGAAAATAAAGATAAACTGATACTCCTTTCATCCCATTTAATGTGGCTTATTTTTCTTTTTTGGTCGTCCCACTCAATATGACTTGTTTTCTTTATAGAAATAATTATGACTTATGTAAGGCTAAAAATACATTTTATTAGCACTTTATTATACTCCCTCCATCCATGATAATTATAGCATAATTATAGCTTTTAGATTATGCTACGGATTACAAGAAAAGTTAGGCAGATGTGTAGGGTGGACAATTATACCCTAACCTTTTGTATTGAAAAGTAGGTAGATGTTTAGAGTGTAGTAATAAAGTTATAGGCCATAGGTTGATCTTTATATAAAAATTGAAAGGAGCAAACAACAAATTTGCCATCATCTTCAAAAACCAATTAACATGTAGAGTCACAATCCAACACCCATTATCTAAAAAAACAAAAAACAAGCATAAAAGAACATGACTGCAGAATAGGACAAGGCCAAACTTAATTAAAATAAAAATAAAGTCAGAAGTTCTACCATCTTCTTCTTCTATTTGTTGCCTTCTTCGATGATCTTCCTTTATTTTGATTCAAGTATTTACTTATGTCTTCTTCACCATAAGCGGCATCACCTCCTCTTCTCCGTTTCTTGCCCCTATAGCATCCTTAAATTTCTGCGCACGATCATTATGAATCAAATAATAGTTGCAACGAAAATAATATTCCATATACATAGAAGATAGCCATTGTTGGTTTCCACAACATTAAAAAAACAGTTGCATTGTGGATGATAAATATACAAATACCATTTGAGCTATTCATTTGGCCTCTCTAACACATTCTATTAGCAACAAAACCTCGTCTTTCTCGATCGGGTATTTCGGCTATTTTTTACCTGATGCAGACAAATACGTTAGACTAGATATTATCGGTCCACCACTTGCACCGTGACTATGGCAAGTGACGCTTACCTATATGCTTCTCTATCTAACGGTACCATTTTATGTCATATTGATTGACCATTGTTACAGCAAGCCCCGACCGTCCAGCACGAGCAGTTCTTCCTACCCGATGTATGAAATTCCGCAAGCATTGCATAACAAACACATTTGTGATATAGGAAAATAGAAACATCACACAAAACCAAAAAGGAAAAGCTTAACATTTAAGGAAATCTCATAGTTGATAACCACATCCACTGATGGAATATCCAGTCCTTGCTGACAACGTCAGTGCTGATGAGAATGTTGCATTCTCCAGCTTTAAATATATTCAAGGCTCCAAGCCGCTTCAACTGGAGAAAAACAACGAGATAACATAGGAAAAAATGGATATATGAGCAACACAATGTCATGCACTCTAAAATACTATGACCATTAATAGGAATGGCTCTGAAGCCAAGGTTGCGAAGAAAATATGCCAAGAGCATAGTCGCATCACATGTTCGAGTAAAAGCCATATACGTGCTTCCTGACAACTCGGTCGAGATATGAACAAGATAACATTCTTGAATAAAGAAAAGAAAATGGGAATATCAGAATAGAAGTTGAACAAAATGCATTATGTGTATCGTTATAAAGTTGAACATGAGCTACTACATCACAGACCTTGTGCTTTGGAGCTGGTAAGCAATATTGTTGCTTCAATGTATCAAGAGTTGAATATCTAGTTGCAACTACAATCTGCAATTTACAGACAACGATTACACAGAAATCACAAAATGAAGTAAAAACAACCACATTCCACTACCTTTACTGGATTTTTCAGAGAAGGTTTTTGTAGCTTTTCCACTTATTACATTGAGGAAAAAAATCACCAAATTTGTACTAGTGCAACAAAACTTGTACGGCAGTTAGTTGATCGCATTATAATGTAGAAAAGATTTCTGAGTACTTTATTAGTCATTGTTATAGAGAGCAAAAACATCCTCCTGTCTCGAGGAATCTGACTCAATATTTTATCAAGCGATTCCTAAAAATCCTCATTGAGCAATCTATCTACTTCATCCAATTCTTGAGAATTTTTTTCAGATTGAGACCTTAATTTCTACACATTATGTATAATTGGTAATAAGTTAAGACTTCAACACTTTGATTGATACGTAAACAATCTCTGCCGCGTTAGAAATTTGAAGAAATTTAGGTTGTTTTCTTCGCCTCTCGATGGGGGTTTCGATCGATACATAATCGACATCCCTATCGAGAGGCGAAGAACACAACCTAGATTTCTTCATATTTTTAATGAATATATGTCTCGAGCACACCATCGAGAGGTAAAACGAGAGGTCGAACAAGACCTCCATCGAGCGTCATCATCGACTCTTAATGTAAGTCACTATCGAGAGGTCGAACAAGAGGTCGAACGAGAACTCCATCGAGAGCCGTCATCGACTCTCAATTTAAGTCACTATCGAGAGGTCGAACGAGACCTCCATCGAGAGGCTTGGGGTTTCGAATTAAGGGTTGGATGAGGGTTCAAGTCAAATACCCTCTCAACCAACCTCTCGATTGTAATCAGGGGTGAGCAAAACAAACTCGAACCCGCTAAACCGACCCAGATAGTGAAATGGTCCGGATTGGGTTGTTTTTTAAGGACCGATGCACTTCCGCGCCGCTCTACGCCTCTACGCCTCTACCACTCTACATCCTCTACTCTCTCAATATGTCCTTCTCACTCGCAAGTTGCCACAGTCGTCTGCCGACAACCCTCTCTTCTCACCGGAGACCGGGCCACTGGCGCTACCCCTCTCTTTCCCTCTCTTCCGCTATCTCTCTCTTCCGATGTTCTCATTTTTCAAGACGCGAAGATAAATGCACAAGCTAAAGGCTCTGCTGCATTCAAGTTCTCCAATCCTTCCGCAAAAACCAGACAAGCTGCTTGGGAAAGTCCCATTCGCCCGGTTTACACCTTCTCTTCCGTTGAAGATTTCTGGCGGTATTTATCTTTTCTTATGTTTTCTTGTTAGATTTAGATAATGTATTTAACGGATTTCTTGTATTCTGCATGAATTTGTGTATCATTTGATTTGAGATCGCAATTATTTTTCGTAAATATCGTAGCCCTAGGTTGAAATTTGAATTTGTGGCTATTTGATCATGTGATTCCGGTTGGAGTTTGAAATTTCTATAACGAAATAGGAGTGAAGAAAACGCCGAATGTTTTTGTCAGCTTTATAGTTTTCATTTCATGAAATCTCTATTTTAATAAACTAGTAGTATTATTCTGTAGTATCAATCTTAATTGACAGGTAACTTATATTTCTATTCTAAGAACGCAAAACAAATGTTTTGATAATATTTTGTGTTAATCTGATCTCTAGTGCGGTTCACGTGCATTTTTTGCATATTCGGGCCAAGAACAAGTCCTACGACCCAACAAAAAAAAATTAATGGGCCGCAAAACGAAACTCGCAGCTTTAATGTCCTGAATTCGGAAAAAAGGGTTTTAAATGTCCTAAAAAAGACGCTAACTCTTTTCCAATTGGTACTAAAAGTGAACTAAATTATAAAATTAAATAATGGCTAAAGTAGTTCTTTTTCTTCTTCATATTTTACTTACATCTTAAACAATGATGAACGAAATCTTCATAGTACAACACATTTAACGCAAAAGCTTAAATAATATAGGTCGTAAAAATGTAGAACATATGAATACATCACCTAATATTACTTTTTCTTAAGTTGAATACAATTTTTACATATATATTTTTAATATTATTTATGCATATTTAATTTTCAAAATTATGGTATATTTTCCACCTAAGTTTTCAAGCTAAACTACAACGAATGTGAAGCTTATTTTATCATTCTATAATATTATCAATTATTCAATAAAAGGGGTAAAAGGAATTTGATGAAAAGAAGATCGTTTAAATAAAAACGACCATGAACCAAATAAAGAAAATACATATTTTATTTCGATCTTATTCATGTAATACATCTTAATATAATTATTAAATTTTATGAACTTTACAATTTAAATGTATATTTGTGTTGTTGGAATTAGTTATTATTAATTTGATTAATAAATCCGTGCGATATCTGTGCATAGCAGGGGATAAATATACTAGTTGGTATTGGAAAGATAGCTTGATTTACAATAGGCATGTAGAAAACTATTCAACCAGAACCAGTACAATTGAGTAAGAACTTTGTCTTAGTGAAATTTCAGTTGGTTTTTTATGCACCCATGGAAAGCTTTGTACAAGATGAAATGATAGTTGAGATGTAGGATCTTTAAGTGGTGAGAAGGTACACAGTTGATATTGAATAACCGTTATTGTTGGTGTTGCTTTGAACGTTGAAGTCAATCTTTGGCCAACAATTCAACAAGGAGAGATTTGTCAACAACTTGTTTAGCGCATGTGTGTGTGGCGGAGGCGGTGGAGCCATTGGTGTTGGAGCCGGTGGAAGGATCGGTCGACATCTCCAAGAAAAGGAATTGTTTCGATATGCTTAATTTCAAATTAAAAGTCCAGATTTCTTCTCCACGAACACACGAGCAAGTAACGTGTAGTTTTCTCGTCTTGCGATTGTAATCACCGGGTTACAAGCTCGTAAAAATTACAAGGAAATGAAATAAAAACTGAACTAACAAGAACTAAATTAGAAATACAAGGAAATATCGAAACAACAAGAAACTAAATAGAACCAGGTTTTAGAAGTCGCCCGAAGATGCCTTCTGCCCGCAAGACGAGAAACGCCTCGGTAGTGCTCTCGGATTGGCGGCTCGTCCCCAAAGGTAAACGACTTCACGTCTCGTAGATAGTAGCACCACAAATCTACGAGCTCCGACGAACTGAACGAGGAGGAAAACTGAGCTAACAAATGAGATGCTATAGAACTATATGAATTGTGAGTATGCAGATTTTTCTCCTCCCGAAACAAAGCAAAATGAAACCTATATATAGCTAAATCACCATGTACGGATTAAATACACCATTTAAGTGCATTCATCGACTCCTTGACAGTTTTGGGTGTTACACCATTCAAGACATGGTTGTTACACAACTTAATTGCTTTAGCAATTAAGATCGGCGGTTTATATAATTTAAAAGGCATAACCGACCTTTTATAAACTAACCAATTAAACAATACAAAGTCTAATTGAATTTTGTGCATTGTTGATCACAATTGGGCCGTTTTATTTACATACAATTACAATTGAAATTGTAATAGTTAATTGCTTTGCAATTTAGACAATTGGGCCGAGCCCAATTTTAAGGGGTTTGATTATTTGGCTAATAACCATTAAGCCCAAACTAATGAAATTCAAGGCCCAATTTTAGGTCCAATTCTGAGCTCGTTCCTTCAACGTGGAATAACCACATCAATGAATTTGTCTACAACAAATTCATTTCTAACACTTCCAATACACAACTATATATCTTTTCTCACTCACCAAATAATGGTTTGAGAATATATTCCGATTATTACTCGATGAGTAAAATAATCCTTCATTATTTAATTATCAATAATTAAATAATTAACCGCCACAAATAATGATTTTTAAACCATTAGTTCCAACAAAAACATGTGCTCGTATTTAAAATGACATTTCCACATATTTTTGCCAATCAAGATATGATGCATTATTCCCAAAGTATCAACTTTTATTTTGTTTTATATAATTTGTTGTCAAGATGATAAAATAACCGTGTTGCTTAGACAACCAGATTTTCTGATTTTTGGCTGAAATTTATCAAAGTAGACGCGAGCACGGTGAGAACGTGGGAAGACGACTACTACTTTTACAGCTCTACAGAAAAGTTAATTAATTTAAGATTAATTTCCTATCAAAAATAGTCCCCTCCACTCCTAAAATTTCCTTTCCACCCATTTTAAATTTGCGAAGGAAATTTTGTATGCAGGGTCAACTTGCAATTAACATTGATTGTTCTTGCTCTTTACGAAATTATCTAACTTTTTTAATCTATTTATATATATAACACCCTACTTTCCCATCCAAATTGTATAATCATCTTTGTTTACCTAATTAATTGCTGGAGTTTGGAACATTACTAATATTTAGTTGTAGAATAAAGCAGCAATACGTAGGCTTCTTTTGGTCATTATCACATAAAAAAGATAAGATATGGATACGTTGCGTTCATGGATTTTATGTAAAAATAAAGGATCTTGCTATCATGCAAACCCCAGCACAAGCTTCATGGGTTTTGAGTAAGGTCATGTATGGGGAATGTATATATGTTACAAATTCTGAGGAAGGGAAGAAATTGATAATGATGCTAGGCTTTTCCATTCGAAACATGTGTGATTTTGAGGGGCTCAACATTGAAGGTTCAATGGAGGAAATTTGTTTGTAACCACCATGCCAACAATTTTAACAAGATGATAATATATAATTTTTTGGAAATCCCCTTTATAAGTAGTATCGTCTAAATGGGTGACGGGTAATCGAGTAGTGTTGTACCCGACACCCGACGAGTATTGGGTACCCGATACCCGCCTGTTCGGGTAAACGGGATGAAAAATTTAAATATTTCGGGTATCTGATATACCGACATCCGATCCGGGTACCCAAGTAAACCCAAATTATATATATATATATATATATATATATATATATATATATTATACAATTACTTTGCATTTAATTTATATATATTCTATTATTATAAAACTAATAATTTTATTATATAAATCTCTTATACGTATACCCTAGTTTTTATAGTATGATTTACTAATTAAATTGCTTATGGTTTTTTATATTTATAGACTAATGATGTTGGTGATATTTTTTTAATATTAAGTTGCATATACAATTTTTTTGTTTGGTTGGTTATTAATTGTTATGGTTTTTTTATTAATTTTTTTGATCAATTGGTTGTTATGAATCATTGAGGCACAATTTTATATGTTATAATTTAGATTTGAATAATGTCAAATATGTTTTAGGCATAATATAATATATATTTAATAGTAATATTGGGCAATTTGGATACCTAATACCCGATCGGAATTATCCGTTCGGGTATTTGGATACCTGATTTTTAATATAGGGTCGGCGTAGGATATTAAAAATTTTAAAAAATCGGGGTCGGGTACCCTATCCTTCCCGTTTAGATAGACCTATTTATAAGTATGGTCATCAGTATTGTAAATTAATAATTTTTAATTATTACTATTATATTTACGATGACAATTTGTTAAAATAGGAATTTATTGTTATCTTTTTTCTTGAAATTTAAATGGAAGTGAAAGCTATCTTTAACTTTATTAATTATATCCAAAACAAAGGTTGTCGAGTTCGCCATTGAAATTTAAACAAATGGATTACCTCTAACTTTTCTAAATGTATCTAAAATTTCGATATTGAGTTATTCGACCGAAATAAAAAGTAAAGTATGATTGCCACAGTCAATGCTTTCATTTACTTTAAAAATTGATCGATTCATGAATATATTCAATTATAAATACATAAGTTTATTTATTTTTGATTCATTTAAGAATTATGCACAATTTATTTCTACTCACGATCTTTATATAAATTATATTTACTGAAATTACAAAATGATGGGAACGGCTAACGAAAGCCGAACCGACTTGCCCATGGATCTTTTTCGTATATCTAACTCGGCATACAAGGATTAGAGATACCGTTCTCTTGGATTTGGAGCCCGTAAAACGATTCCACTAGTTGATCTTCTAGAATGTGTCCCGTCTCGATCTCGGATGCCACGTGGTTAGCAATCCTCCAATATCTTCAAGCAACTCCAAACCCTCACAAAGTTGTGAGCTACCACTCACTACTTTCTCTCTCCATTCGAACCGTCATAACTACTTGTGCGCACTACCTTGGTTTGATCGGAGCTCAAGGTCGATCGTTAATATAACATGTCCCATACTTGGTCAACCACAAGCAATTGAGCATAAAAATATTTAAGCATGCATATCAAATAAAAAGCTTTTTGGGCTTAATAACCCGAAGTGTTAACTCGTGAGAATCTAATTTATACTTGAAAATAGGATAACCCACATATTTCACTTCCGAAGAGATAAGTCTGGTCCTTAAATTCTATTGCCAAAGTCTCCTACATAACGGTCTTAACAATCTTAGGCCTTTGACTCAAGGAAAAGATAAACGGGTTACAACAATATCCTAGGTCTACTTATTCTCGATTTATCCTTAAATCTTGAGAAAAATCAACAAGAGATCTCCTCGTGGTTTTGATTCATAAACACGGACCGAAGTCCAAGCCTTTACAAAAATGTGATTTGAAAATTCATTCCTTGCTATGCCATAAAATGCACACAAGAGTTCACAATATAAATATATTGCGCACATTGTCATTTAGAAATAAATTTATAGAATAAATAATTAATTTATTCTATCAAATAATCGATTAAGAAATCGATTCTCAATCTTTATTAACTGCACATGGGCTTAGAAAAATTATGCATCCAACACTTAGATTATTTATAAAATATGACCTTACTTAGCCAAATGTTCGTTAGACATTTTATCAATTGTTCAAACAGTTAATTTGAACCTAAAACCTTAGTAAAAGTAGCTAAAAAGAAATAATAAGCTCACATTTCATGGTTAAACATATTTTTAGCATATATGTTCGTCATTCATGTTGTTACACATCACACAATATCTTAAGCATGAGAATTAAAGTTAAAACAGTCTAAGGCATTTCTAATGGTGCGCATAATATAATTTCAAGTAGCCATCTTTGGTAGGGGTGGTTCGGTATACCATACCGGGATTTTTTGGTCATACCGATACCATACCGAAAGTTTCGGTATGCATAATTTTGATATTGATACCATACCAAACTTTTCGGTATACCGAAGTTCGGTATACCAAAATTTCGGTATACCGAAAATATAAACATCAAATATTTAAATTCCACAAAACATAAAAAACACTTAATACTAATAATAATTATCTCCAACAAGCAATTAAGTCCAAAAAAGTTAAAAAAAAAAATACAACGTATAGTCTAACATCACAACAACAATTAATAATTTAACATCTCAATTCTCAACATTTAAAGTCTACTCCATCATCTTAAACAATCAACTTCATGAAAAGTAACCATTAATTATTAATATTAATGAATAATTCATTAATTATTTAATATATATACATATATAGTTATATAAATATATCAATTTATATATAATTGTTTAGAATTTTCGGTATATACCAAATCTTCGGCATATACCGCGATTTCGGTATGTACCAAATATCGCTATTTATTGAAAATTTCGGTATACCAAACTTTCGGTTCGGTACGGTATACCGCGGTATTTGAAATTCATATACCGTTATCATACCAAAACCTTTCGGTACGGTATCATACCAATACCGAAAATACGGTATACCATAAATTCGGTAAAATACGGTATTTTTCGGTATGGTTCGGTCAGTATACCGATATTTCGGTATTTTAGTCCACCCCTAATCTTTGGAGGATTACCGCTGAACTATATACTTTAAAATACATTGACCTTATAATCAATGGTTTAAGATTTAGAATAAATTTATGTAGTCATATTATGGCTAGTCATAATTTTGTTAAAATAAGAGAAAAAATTAATCTATTTATAATTTTAAGTTCTAAATGACTTCTAATAGTTTAAATATTCAGTTTATACAAATTTATGTTGATAGTATTTAAATTTTGAGGCAACAAAAATCTTGATATACATAATAGAGTGAATACAAAGTTTTTTGTTGAAAGAATGAAAGAATTATATATTTACACCACTTATGACAAAATTTAAGTCAAAAATATGATAATAACATAAAATATATATTTATACTTCTTAAAATAGATCAAAAAATTATCTAAATCAGTTTATATTCACATAGTTGATTAAATTACGGCTAGCCATGTTACAATCTGCCTAAAACATCTCAAAAGTAAGATCTTAAAATATATTCTCCTCATTCCCAAAATTCTGCTCCCCTCGTGAGACACAAAGTAAGTCATTCTTCTCCATGCCTATACATAATCGGCTGTCTTCTCTAGATTGCTAAGTTATTTTTATCTCTTATGCTTGCTTAGTTACCTAATTTCATACTCCCTCCGTCCACGAAATGGTTGTCACTTTTGCTACTTAAGTTTGTCTACGAAATGGTTGCCACTTTTGCTACTCTACTCACAACAATATTCACTATAATTCACTACTACCTATCATTTTCTTAACACCCGTGTCGTCCACAATGTGGCAACTATTTCGTGGACGGAGGGAGTAATAAATCTTATAATCCATTTTATCTCATACACTCACATCTTATATATATATAGGGATGCATTCTAGTGAAAAGCCTCCTTATCCTAAAAAATAAGAATTAATCTCAACCACACATCTATGAATGAGGGATGGTCAAGATTTCATCCTAGTCAAAGCGGGTTTTATTTTATTTTTTTTACAGTCACGTCATATGCACCACGCCATGCACCACACTATATAATGAGATGCACCACTAAGTGCATTGAGATGCATAGATTTTTTTTTTAATGGTCAGACCATATGCACCACATCATGTATTCATATGCATCACACTATATAATGAGATGCACCACTAAGTGCATTGAGATGCATATGGTTTTTTTTTACATATTTTTTCCCCGACTCTGCCTTCGACTGCGATTTCACGACTCTGTCTTCGCTCTGTTACTAATATAAGGATAATTATCGGACAACAATTTGGATTTTTCGGCTCCCCTCGCTGGAATCTTGACCAAAGAAGAAGCGATAAACAAAAAACGAAGAGGCAAACAAAAAAACAGGGGAAACTAAATCTGAAAAAAAAAATAGAAAAAAACGAAAGAAAATTGAAAATATGTTGCATCTCAATGCACTTAGTGGTGCATCTCATTACATGGTGTGGTGCATATGAATACATGGTGTGGTGCATATGGACTGACCGTAAAAATAAAAATAAAAATAAAAAATAAAAAATCTTAAAAAAATGAAAATATGTTGCATCTCAATGCACTTAGTGGTGCATCTCGTTATATAGTGTGGTGCATATGAATGCATGGTACGGTGGCCTGACCATTAAAAAAAATCGAAAAAATAAAAGTTTACGGATTGACCCTGTCCAATCTTGACCATTCATCCCTCCTAAATCAATGGATGAGATCAATTCTCATTTTTTAGGATAAAGAGTATTTCTATATGAACATATCTCTCTCTCTATCTCTCTCTCTCTCTCTCTCTCTCTCTCTCTCACACACACACACACACACACACACACACACTTTATATGTATATATATAGAGGTTGGATCAAATAGAAACCAACCTCTATGTAGAAACTGTAAACCACTTCTAAACCATTGATTTATTACAATTAAAGGATGAAATTGATTTGTCATTTTTATCTTAATTTTGTTAGACATGTTACATATGTAGATATGTAGGGATTGCATGGTCTTTTTCTTCTATACTAGTATAAGTAACGTGCACTCGCACGTTAAAAAAATGATTCTACTAAGTAAATATTAACGAGTTAAATTATATTAAGTTTAGTTTTTATTGAATTTTTTGCAATTCTCAAAATTTAATATTCGATCACTAATGAAAAAAAATAAAGAACAATAAAATTATCTTCTTGTAAAGAGCACTCTCGTTATTTCTTATATTATTGACCTTCCACGATTTACAGAAGCATTGTAAGTGATAAGGTTCTATGTATGCCCAAATATAATAACTATTATTTACATTTTAATTCCATTATTTTTTAGTGAGATTATAAAAGTGCTAATAAATTATCATTTTATGAAATAAGTGAATATAGTTTTTGTGTAGTCTCTTGAAAAGTTAAAAATGCAATTAAAATACCAATAGTTTAATTTTTGATAGGATTTTTTCATCTAAAAGATAAATTATTTGGATAGATGAAAAGAGAGTGATAGAAAAAAGCTCTACAGCCGCACGTTAAACAGATCCCTCCATTGAAGCATGGCTCGAGGCCGACCAAGGAGAATTCCGGTCACCAAAGACTCACCAGAGCAAGAAGAGAAGGATATCCTAGCTCAATCGATGGAATCTAATGTGGATTTAGAGAAAGAAGAAGCTCAAACACAGCAAACTAATGGAACACTGAAGGCGATCGAAACTGGAGAATCTTTAAATTCGAAAGGGGAACAGGCTAGGAAAGAGATTGAGGGGAGAATTTTGCCAAATCGAGCCGAATACCGAGGTATGTCGCTGGACTATGTTCCTCTTGCTATTGTAAATGGCAAACCTATTGCATGCTTGAATGAAGAAGATACCGAGGTTGAAAGTAAGAAAGGGAAATTGGCTTTGATAGTTTATGTTATTGGGGATTCTCCGACCATATCCTACCTTACTACATACTTTTCAAAACAGTGGGGAGTATCTCCTGAGATTTTTTTTTCCATAACGATGGATATTTTGTGGTAAGATGCCAAAATGAGGAGGAACAAGATATGATCTTAGCTGAGGGTTTCTATAATATTGCTTCATGTACGGCCATCATGAAGCCATGGGCTCCTAATTTTTGTTTCGAGAAAGAGGTTCTGAAATTAGTACCTATATGGATACAACTATCGAATTTACCTATGAATTTATGGGGTTTGAATGCTCTAAGTAAGATTGGGAGTTTGATTGGGAAATCTATTTGTGCTGATGATTGTACATCTAATAAAAAAAGGATTTCCTATGCTAGAATGCTGATTGAAGTGGATATCACTATTTCTTTACAGAAATCTATATTCATTGAAGGGGATAATGGGATACTACTTGAACAAAGAGTTGCATATGAATGGTATCCTCCATATTGTAAAATCTGCAGGCAAGTAGGCCATGAATGCAAAGCTAAAGAGAAACCTATAAATCCCACAGTGAAAAAATAATGGATACCAAAAGTGATGGAGAAACCAACTAATTCAGATGCAAAGTAGTCCAAGAGAATGATATTCAGACTCTAAACCCAAAAGGAAAGGAAAAAATACAAGAGGGAAAGGGTTGGTCTAAACCAAAGAAGACAACTGCTAATAAGGGAATAACAATAGGACATAATTTTATGAATATTGGTAATTCTTATGAAATCATTGGAGAGATTCATAGCTTGGAACCACATGCAGAATAGGGCGGGGTCCTCAACCAATCTATGAATCAATGAAAGTGTTGATATAGAATGTGAGGGGCTGTAACAAGGCCTTCAAACAGAAAGAGATAAAAATCTTTCTGAAAAAACATAAAGTGGATGTTGTAGGTTTGTTGGAAACAAGAGTGAAGCAGAACAATAGTGAAAAGATAATGGAAAAGATTGGTAAAGGCTGGGAGTTTGAGACTAACTATTGTGCAACTGCAAATGGAAGAATCTGAGTAGGTAGGAACCCCAAAAGAAGTGAAGAAACAAATCATAGAATACAATGCTCAAGGAATTTGGTGTGAAGTGATGGATCTGGCAAGTGAAAGAGAGATGAATCTGGTCATAATATATGCTTATAATACCATAGATCAAAGGATATTGTTGTGGAGTTTTCTAGTGCATCTGACAAGGAGAGTTTCAAGCCCTTCTTAGTTGGTGGAGACTTCAATACTATTCTATCCAGTGATGACAGACTTCAAGGCAACTCAGTTACTGAAGCAGAAGTGAAGGACTTTAAAGAATGTCTTTTTACCACTGAATTATCTCTTGTCAAAATGGTGGGAAAAAGATTTACTTGGTGCAATAATCAAAGTGGTAAGGATCGAATATATTCTCTTATAGATAGGTGCTTGGAAAACATATAATGGTTTGAAGCCCACTCTTCAGTAGTAGTAGAAATTCTGAAGAGAGGAGTGTGTGATCACTGCCCCCAAAAACAGAACTTTGAAATTGAGGAAAGATATAGGAAATCTCCTTTTATATTTCTAAATGTCATAGGTGCACACCCTCAATTTAAGGAGATTGTAAGAGCTAAATGGAATGAGCAATACCATACAAACCCTTTACTTAATCTTTGGTACAAATGCAAGGCACTGAAACAATCTCTCAAGCAGCTGAATTCAATAGTTTTTCAGAATACTTCAGAGAAGGTACAGTTACCCAGAGAAGAAGTAGAAAACATCCAACATCAACTATCACAAGATATACTGAATGATAGCTTAATCATGAGAGAAAAGGAAAAGATGGAAGAACTGGAGAAATGGAGCTTGACAGAAGAAATAATCTGGCAACAAAAGGCAAGGATAGATTGGATTAAGTTAGGTGATTCAAATACCAGATTTTTTCATGCTTTTTTGAAAGCAAGACAAACTAATAATTCCATTAAAATGCTGAAAATGATGGATGATACTGCGTGTACTACACAGCAACAAATTGCAGATGAAATCAGGAGTTCTTATCAAGCTGGGAAATGTTGCTTCAAGAATTCCAAATACTGTTATGCAGGGATATATTTGATGAAGAGGTTAAATCAGCTCTATTTAGTATCGATTCCAACAAGTCTCCAGGAATTGATGGTTTCAATGTCAAATTCTACAAAGAAGCTTGGGATATCATAAGAGGTGAGGTTATACATGCAGTAAAAAGTTTCTTCATCACTGGGTTTCTACCTAGAGAAACTAACATTGCCCGCATATGCTCACTGCCTAAAATACTAAATCCATGCTATGTGAAAGATTTCAGACCCTTAGCTTGTTGATCAGTGATTTACAAGATCATTTCCAAGATTTTAGCTAACACGCTACAAGGGGTGTTGGATTTCATAGTAAGAGAGAGTCAATCAGCATTTATTAAAGAAAGATCAATCTTTGATAATATACTATTAAGTCACGAGATTATTCAAGGCTATGGAAGAAAGCACATTTCTACAAGATGGATGGTAAAAATAGATATATAAAAGGCATATAACTCAGTTGAGTGGGTTTTCATCAAATATATGATGCTGGAAATGGGGTTTCGATACAGGTTTGTCAAATGGAAATGAGCATGTCTCACCACAGTGTCCTATACAAAAAAAATGTGAATGGAGATCTAATCACGCCTTTAGAAGCCAAGAGAGGGCTTAGAAAAGGAGATCTTATCTCTCCTTACCTCTTTGTCCTCAGCATGGAGTATTTAAACCGCTGTTTAGTAGAGCTCCATCATTGCAAGAGATACCAATTCCATCCAAAACGCAAGAAGCTCAAGATAATACATGTTTGCTTTGCCGATAACTTTCTACTTTTCTCCAAAGGCAATGTGAGTTCTCTAAGAAGATTGATGGAAGCATTGCACAAGTTCTCCAATGTCTCAGGCTTGAAAGCTAATCCACAAAAGAGTAACATTTATTTTGGTGATGTCAACAAGAGAGAGCAGCTCCTGATACTGGAAGAGTTTGGCTTGGTCAAGGGAGACATGCCATTTAGATATCTAGGTTTCCCCCTCTCTCTTAAGAAGCTTACAATCGTGCAATACCAGTCATTAATTCAAAGGATTCTTGCACGAATTGACTGCTGGTCACTCAAATTACTGTCTTATGTGAGGAGGATCCAACTAATTAATTTTGTATCATTTGGCATTCAAAGTTACTGGAGTCAGGTTTTGGTACTTCCTCAAAAAGTGATCAAACTAATCCAGTCGGCTTGTAAAAATTTTCTTTGGGCAGGGAAGTCACGCATTAACAAATGAGCTTTGGTAGCATGGGAGAAAATCTGCATTCCCAAGCAAGCTGGAGGGTGGAACATAGTTGATCTCCAAGTATGCAACAAGGCAGCAGTAGGTAAGCTTCTCTGGAATTTAGCTCAGAAGAAGGATAAAACTTGGATCAAATGGGTGCATGAATGTTATATACGAAATCAAAATCTCAGTAATATGCTAGTTCCAATGTAGGCAGCATGGATGGTGAGGAAGATTATAGGTGCTTGAGCTTATATGGTGCGGACAACCACAAGATTAAATTTCTTGAACAATCCCACCTACTCGATTGGAAAGGTTTATAAAGAAATGAGAGGTACAGCTCCTTCTGTTACTTGGAAGAAAATGCTTTGTAATAATATTGCACCCCCAAAATCTATTTTCATCATGTGGTTAGTTATTCTTGATCGGTTGGCCACTTGTGAGAATCTGATGCGAATAGGAATGCATGTGGACATGTGGACTCTGCATGCTGTTTATGTGAAAGGCAAGAGGAATCTTTAGATCATTTGTTTTTCGATTCTGAGTTTTCTGGATCTGTTTGGGAAGAAGTTACTACAAGATGTGGCATGTCTAGACCAAGACAGAAATGGAGTCAGGAGATGGCATATATGCTACAACAATGCCATGCAAAGAAAGGAAGGCAACACCTATATAGAATAATACTATCACTGACAATGTACTGGATATGGAGAGAAAGGAACTTCAGAAAGTTTCAACAAGTTCAGAATGAAGCTCAGGAAATCCAACGGCTATGCTTATTTCAAATTGCAGTAGCTAGTGGTAAAGACTGGAAAATTGCAAAGTATCTTCCTTAGAGTAGGGTTTTATGTTTTGATAGTTATAGGGTTTGTATTGTTTGGAGAAGTTGGTCTTTCTGGCTATGGTTAAATAAATTATCACTATTTACCAAAAAAAAAACATGGAAAACTATACGTACTATTTATTTTATTCTTTTAAAATTGTACAGCCTTCAAAATTTTGATACACTTTTATTATTTTTACTTAGTTTATGTTCATGCATCGTAGATACTATTTTACTAGTTTAATAACTGAAAAAATATATATGTATAAAATTAACAATCAAAGTATTAATATTAATTGAACCATTGTAAATAAACCGAGATAATAAATGAGTTATGCTCGAAGTTTATGGTCTCTAGCTTAATTTGACTTGATTATACACATTTTTTTAAAATTGAGATCTATTATACAATTAAAATTATTATCAGCAAAAATAATTCAAGAACATGTGAAAATTGATTAATTAAATACTAAATATAGACTACTTAATTCCCAATAAATTCTATATTTATTATATAAAAAGTATGGGAGGAAAAGATAAAAATTACCTAAAAGATTAAATTAGTTGAACATGGTTGGATCCAAAAAATATTTAAGAATTTTAAGAGGAATCTCTTGGAAGAGAAGACAACTTTGAGTTGAAAAAATAGAGGAAAAAAGCACAATATACATGAAAAAATTCATATATGAATTTATAACCATATTGGTTAAAATATCAATAAGGTAAAGTGCAAGATAGATATATCATTTAAATATTAAAAAGGTAATTTTGATTTTCACTAACTAATATATTTTATATATAAATTAAGTAAATAATAAACTATAAATAAAGTAAATTTGTATTTCATGTAATTCGAGAGGATTTTAGAAGTAACACTTTTTTGATAGTTTTTTTAAATTTTAGCACTCCTTATAAATCCTTTAAATTTTAGCACTTTTTGACATTTTTACCCTTTCACCACTTCCACCATCTCTCTGGCAACGAAAAAAATTTGTGGCTGAACAAAACAAAAAATATTCTATCACCACTTTTCTGCCGCCGCTGCCGCCGTGCTACCACCGCCACTGTCACCGGCGGCCACAAAAAAAAATTGTGACTGAACTAAAAAAAAATTGTGACTGAACAAAAAAAAAATCAACCACCACTTTTCCGCCGCCGCCGTCGTGCCACCACCGCCGCTGTCGTGGCACCGCCATTATCACCGGTGGTCACAAAAAAAAATTCACCACCACTTTTCCACAACCGTCGCCGCCGTTGTGTTGCCGCCACTGTCGCCGGTGGTCACAAATTTTTTTACACGATTTTTTTGAAGTCACAAAATAAAATTGAAAACTTTGTGAAGTCACAAAAAAAAATGAAAAAAGTTGTGAAGTCACAAAAAAATGGAAAAAAAAAATGTGAAGTCACAAAAAAAATGGAAAAATTTGTGAAGTCACAAAAAAAATTGAAAAATTTGTGAAATCACCAAAACCATGGAAAAATTTTGTGAAGTCACAAAAAATTCAACATTACAAATTTGCTTTTTTTTTTGCGAATTCCGGCCGTTGGTTTTTCGCGAATTCCGACCACGATATTTTGAATCGAGGGTTGGGACCAAGACCATAAGCTTCGCCTCATCGTTTCGCACCTGTAGGTGGTGGTGATGAGGGCCAAATCTACCGAAAGTTACAGATCTGAGAGAGAGAGAGAGAGAGAGATTAAAGAGGAAGGCGGCGGTAAGGCGGCGACGAAGGTAATGGGGCGGTAACGCGGCGAGGAGGTGGCGGCGGTGAGGAGGTGTGGCGGTGGCAAGGAGGTGACAGAGAGAAAGAGAGAGAAAGAGAGAAAATAAAGAGGAAGGGAAGATAGAGAAAACAAGAAGAGGAAAGCGTCGGAAAGGCGGCGGCGGCGGTGAGAAGGTGTGGCGGCGACAAGGAGGTGAAAGAGAGAAAGAGTGAGAAAGAGAGAAAATAAAGAGGAAGAAAATAGAGAGAAAAGAAGAAGATGAGATAAGATGGGAAATAGAAAATTAAAGTGAGGGTAAAAAAGAGAGGAAGTGCTAAAATTTTAAAGAATTATAAGGGGTGCTAAAATTAAAAAAAAAAAAACTATAAAAAGTGCTAGTTTGGGGGATTTTCTCTCTCATGTAACTAATAAAATTATTACAATATTAATATTATTACATTACGCTATTTCTCTTAATTTTGTTTTATGGTAACGATATTTTAGGCAATACAAATTTTGTAAAACAATACACTTTTTATATAAGTATAGATTGATTGTAACCGCCCATTTCTAATTTATTGCTAACCATTATCACAACACATTCATTATTTAAGGTGAGAGAAGAAAAGATTACGTTTGTTACACATTATTAGCAATTCAAGGTGAATATTTCTATTGGTAAGTATGGCAGATTTTACGTCTGAGGCTATTGTTTTTCATTTTGTAAGTTTTTTTTTTTATAATACACATAGAATAATACTAAAATAATAGGTTGGTCATGTTTATTATTAATTTATTGAATCACGTGGTGTGTATGCTAGTGTATTACATAAATTATTTTGAAGCATTATAATTACATTCACACAACATTATATGATAGCTATTCAAACATTAAATAACATAAATAAATTATTAATATAATATTTTTATTTAAATGATATCAACATAGTTATACTGGCAATTCCAATTTTTTAACTGTAAAACATAATGTTCTTTCTTTAGGGAAGTAAAACATAATGTTCTTAAGTGTAAGATCACAATGCTTTTTTGCTTTCATAACATACCAATTTGTAACTATATTAGAGTTATCTTATTTAACAAATAATGTTGTTTTATTTAACAGGTAATGTTTTCAAGAATAAAACATAATGTTTTGTACTTATAATATAATGTTATTTTATTTAGCAAATAATGTTTTCAAGAACAAAACATATTGTATCTGTAATATAATTCATAAATTATAAATTATAAACAGTTAATGTTTCAAATAATAGTAATTAATGTTTTATTTGTAGATTTTGATGGTGCAGTGGGGATTCTGAGTTTATAGCGTTTAGGGTGGTGAGAAAAAATTAGTCGTTTTTGGTAAATATTATTGTATAATCAATTCAAATAATATAGTACTCCCTTCGTTCGAGCACAAACGTCCAATTTGTACTGGGCACAGAGTTTAAGAAAACTGATAAAGTAAGTTTGAGTAGGGTAAAAATTACCATAGGGGTATTGTTAATAAAGTTGTTTATATTGCTAATATTGTGAGCTCCTTTTGTTGACTTTCTTCTTTCCTTTATTCTATCATGCATCGATTATGATAGGCAATTTTTAATGTTGCAACTTTTTTTTTAACACAGAAGCATAAATAGCAGCAAAAATAAAAAACAGTGAATAAAAAACAGAAAAAAAAAAGAAATGAAAGACAAGAAGTCAGTAAATGAGGCGCAGTGATTTGATCAAAAAAATAAAGGAGGGAAATCATCACATTAAATCCAAGAGTGAGATATTTTACACCAAATCAAAATTTCTCACTAAAAATAGTTTTGGTGGGAATTTTGAACTACACCTAACCCAAAAAATAGCATAAATAGCAGCATTCATTACACAACCAAATTTTACAGAAGCATTCAACACTCTACATTCTACAAAATGGCTCCAAATTTGACGGAGGAAGCAAGGAATATTGTGGCACAGTGGCTCATCCAAAACTCAATAAATGGAGATCTTCGACATGGTGCACAGACAGAAGCTGCTTCTCTCTTCCATGTCTCCATCCGCACAGTAAATCGAATTTGGAAAGCTGTTGTACAGCAACAAAGCCTCGGCATACCTGTTAGAGTGCAAAACATGAAGAAAGGCTGCCCTCATCCCAAAAAACAGTTGGATGAAGAAAGATTGAAGGCTTTGTCAGTTCGTCAAAGATCAAGTATAAGACTGCTAACTAAAAATCTAAAAATTTCAGTTGGTTTAGTTCATAGCTTTCTCAAAAACAAAGTTATGAGGGCACACACAAATGCTGTGAAACCTTACCTAACAGAAGCAAACAAGTTAGAGAGGTTGAAATGGAGCATTAGCATGCTGTCTTGCATCAGATTTAATGGGAAAATTGCATTTCAGACCATGTACAATATCATCCATATTGATGAGAAATGGTTTAATCTCAGTAATGAATCATTAAGGTATTACACAGTGGCAGGGGAGAAAGAGGTTTACAGAAGCTGCAAATCAAAGGCACACATCGAGAAGATCATGTTCTTGAGTGTAGTTGGAAGACCACAGACAGACAATGATGGAAATCTGATATTTGATAGGAAGTTTGGGATTTTTGCATTCACATTCAAGGAACCAGCACTTAGAAACTCCAAAAATAGAAGCAAGGGTACAATCATAACCAAACCAATTCAATGCATTAACAGAGATGTCATGAGAGAGATTTTCCTACAGCAGGTATGCATTTTTTTACACTATCAGAATATTTTGTCCATTCATCATCTAGTCTAATGCATAATGTTGCAGGCAATTCCATGCATAATGCAGAAATGGCCAGAAGGTGTGAGCAAGGACATTCTTATTCAACAAGATAATGCAAAGCCACACATCAAAGATGATGATCCTGAATTTCAAGCAATAGCACACCTCAATGATTCAACATCAAGATTATCCACCAACCACCCAACTCCCCTGATTGCAATGTTAATGACTTGGGTTTTTTCAGATCCATCCAGTCAATAAAGGATGAGAAGGATGCAAAAATAGTGGATGACTTGATCAAGAATGTCACAGAAGCATATGCTGAGTATGAAGTGTACAAGATCAATAATATTTTCCTAACTTTGCAGTGTTGCCTTGAGGAGACCATGAAGGACAAGGGAGGGAACAACTACAGCACACCACCCATTGGGAAAGACAAGATGAGAAGGGATGGAACACTGCCTGAATCAATTGAAGTGGATGAGCAGCTGGTCAAAGAAAGCATAGAGTATCTACATGTGCAGGGTCAAGAAATAGATGCAGCCTACAACTTTGACAGTGTACTTCATGCCTTTCAGAATGTCAACATAGAGGAAAAGGATCAGTGGTAAGTTTTTTGGCAGCAGATTTACAGGGACAAACATAGGAAGATGGTTTTTGATGTTTGGAATGTAAATCAACCCTGTTAGAGCTGTTTTTTGTAAAGCTTTGTAGTCTCAGCAAATTAATTGAAGAATGTTTGCATCAAAGACTTTTTTACAGCATATATCAACCTCCTAAACTAGATTTTTAGAAATCTAGTGGTGGCATCATATGAGGCTTCACCAGAACACATATCCAAATCATCATAGGCAGCAACTAAGCCCCAGATTTCAAAAGAAATCATCATAGGCAGCATATAAGGCAGCAACTAAGCCTCAGATTTCAAAAGAAATCATCATGGGCAGCATATAAGGCAGCAAACCAAGATAATAGAAATCACAATGAACACATAAACCAACAAGCACGCAACTGCCGAAGGCAACAACTAAGCCTCAGATTCTACAAAAGCTTTAATCATAGGCAACAAACCAAGCTAACTATCAATCACTAAGAACACATAAATGGCATCACCAGCCTCCAACACCAGATAAATGAGAAAAACCTGGTTAAAAGCATTAATTTGCCAACAGAGATTGAAGGTGTCTGTCACTCCATTCATCAAAGCTGATAAACTCAGCAGATTCGTCCGAAACCACCGGAGCAGGAGTCGCCGCCACTGCCTCACGTCCATCATCCTGAGATGGCTGCCGCCTAGCTCCAGTAGCCGGTAATGGAGGCGCAACAGATCCCGACGCCGACTTCGAAGCGGTGGCTACCATCATCGAAGGTTCCGAAACGGCGACGGTAAAGGATCCGAAACGGCGAATGGTAAGAATCGGAGAGGTGTTTGAGATTGGTTCAAACCCCGACGGAACCCATAAATCATTCAGAGCCGGAGGAGTATCGCCGTAGAGATCCGAGTGGGAGGGTTCCCACCCCGGCGGAACCCATAAATCATTCAGAGCCGGAGGAGTATCGCCGTAGAGATCCGAGAGGGAGGGTTCCATCGCGGTGGTGGGACAATGAAGAAGATAGAGAGAGATTGATTAGGGTTTTTCTGGTAGAAATGAGAGAGAGATGGAGTAATTCACGGCTCGCATTTGGGATTAGGGCAAATGAGAGAGGAAATGGATCGAGAGGAAATGGATTGAATTTGGGATTAGGGCAAATGAGAGAGGAAATGGATCGAGAGGAAATGGATCGAATTTGGGTAGAAATGAGAGAGAGAGGAAATGGATCGAAATGAGAGAGGGCAGACCAGATTTTGGGTCAAGGATGCCCAATTCTGTTTAATTAAATGTATAATAGGCAAATGTAATTAGGGAATTTAAATTATCCTAATTATGTTGGGTAGTGTTAATGAGTGGCAAAGGGGTGTAATATTGGTAAAGTTATGAGGGTAAAGTTGTATAAAAAGGCAAAGTGGACACTTGTGCTCGAACGGAGGGAGTAATAAATATAGAAGGTATCTCTTTGTGCATGAAATACAGAGGGGATATAATTAGGATTTTCTTATTTGAAATATACCCTTTAGTTGGATATTAATCGAATATTCTAAAGACAAATTATTTAAAAATGAAAGAATTATTTGGACCATATATTGTACTATATCAATGGAATGGTGTTAGATTGGTTTCTAGTTTCTACACAAGGGATGGTTTTCACCTAACTCCAACTATATATATATATATATATATATATATATATATATATATATATATATATATATATATATATATATTATTTTCATCTTGTTTTATTCGTAACGCGTCGTATCTTAGTCGAATCGTATTTTTTGAATGAGTAAATGAATAGGACTAATTATTTGGATTCTAACGAGCCCAATATCAAATATAAATTTTATTAAGCATTCTCTCTGAGAATTACTAAACAATAAAATTGTTCACATTATTAAAACTGTAAATCATTTTCATTTTCATTAAATAAATTCTTATTAATCACAACATCTAGTAATAATATCATAGAACAAATATTTCACATTAGTCACATAATATGAAATGTCCGTGTTTGTGTAAATGCATGAATAATATAAACTTTAGCTTTGAAATCTTTAAACTTTATATTTTTAAAATTTATCGGGAATAAGTGACCGTTCTATTATTCTGATTATTTCTATTCTTATTCTATTCTATTAGGGCGAAATTTTTAGGTTCGAATTTTTGGGGTTCTACATCTTGCCCTCCTTAAAATAATTTCATCCTCGAAATTGCGTACTTCTTACAAGTACGAAATCTTTTCTTTTCTTGACACATTTCGTTTAATCATACACATGGCTCGACGACAAATCATGTCAATTATTCTTTGCTTAGAGGGAGTTATAGGTCCACTATGCTTTCATTGCCCATTTTAACAATTAGCACTTTTTCGCCTTTATATATATATGGAGCATGCACTTGATTTCTTTTTAATATCTTAAGTCCTTACTACGGACTAGTCTATCTATCTAGGCATATCATGCTTCAAAATGATCATAAAATTTTAATGACTACAAAACATAGGGAAATTATCTACATCATTAGCACTTGGGGCAATATGATTCATAAGAGAAGGAATATAACTCTCTCTAGAATTTAAAAAGCGCATATAACTTAGCATGCAGCTTAATTGATTCATACCATCATGACATGGGACAAATTTAAACTTGTCCTTCGTGAGAGAAATCTTTGACCATACCTTTAAATCGCGTCCTTTCAAAAATCGTGATAGCGAGACGTAGATATCGTTTCCTTGGTAGAGGGTCTGTCTTCTCATAATGGCAGCTAGCTTGTAATCAACATAGGTAAGTAGTAGTTCTTGTCCTTGTCATGAGTGAGTCATACGTGTTACACCATCTCGTTCTTAATAATGTATCTTATAAGTCTCTACGAGATGATACAAGTATTAACGTCGCATTTTGCTTCTTCGTTTCTCAATATGACAGGTACTGGACGTGGTAAAATCTCTTTTCTTAGCTCTTGAAGGATGACCTTTCATTCACGGTTCCGTGAACCTAATTCCATTCCAATACTTTCACAATTCTTCATGGTTTTGCGCTGATGACATCTATATCGTACGTCGTTCCTTGACACAAAGAAGAGGGGTTTAGGGAAGAGCTTTTCTTTGATAATAGTAGCATTGTTTATTCGTTATATTGCGACATCGGTTGAAAATCGTCGGTCAATGCTCTCACCGTTGGTGTATCTCTGAGTTGGTTTCTTCATCTTCTTTTACAAGTAGAGATTTAAGGCAAAATACGGTTTTAGTAGATCTTAAGTTTTGAAAATATTCTTTAGTCACATCTCTTTGAGCATGGTGCATCCAACATTGGCACGGTTTCTGACACAATAGTGTCGTCGGTGACTGAAGAAGGTAAGATCGTTGAGCCCTTCGAGATGGCTGTTGATAATCAGCCTACTGCTGGTGAGAATAAAGATGAGGTTGTGGAGACCATGGATGAAGAGATAGTGATCTTTGATGTTGGGAAATTTATTAGTAAGAGTTTTGATGAATTCCAAAACCGACTGACCCCAACCGAGTAGATGTTGCCAGAACCTAATGTTAGAAGTTAGGCTCGCTGTTTGAGCAAAGTTAAGATTTTATCTTTACAGGTCTCCAGCTGAAGATGGCAACAAGGCATCACTCAGACAGAACATCAGTTGTCAAGAAATACAACTGAGAGCTCATATGATCAGATGCAAAAAGGGGAAGTCACGTTCAAGAGATAGAACATCAGTTGTAAGGAAAACAACTGAGCGTTCATCAGATGAGAAGCAGTAAAGGGGAAGAGAACATCAGATGAAAGAAAGCCATCTGAGCGTTCGAACCCAACTGACCAGATACAAGGAAGACAACTGAGTGTTCAGTTTCAGAATATCAGTTGTAGAACTCAACCAAAAAGATCAACAGCTTGAAGACAAAGTCAGCTGAGAGTTCAACTGTTAGTTGTCAGATAGAACATCGGCTGAAGAACAAGCTAGCTGAAGATCGAAAGTCTTAATCGACCACTCCTTGCTGGAAGTCTGTTGTTAAGATTTAAATTTCAAAAAGGAAGTCACGTGAGGGTTTGACCGTTCAGTCATTACCCCATTTGGCCCAACACAAGGCTGTCTCAGATGGAAAGCAGAAGAGCACAGATGCCATATCGGGAAAGTCTGCAGAGATGAGGGACAAGCCATCGCTTTCAACGATAAGAGATCAACAGCTCCTCCAACGGCTAGTTGATTCTCTCCTACTATAAATAGAGGCCCTCATTCATTCGAAGAAGATACAAGACACACACGCGAGAAGAAATCTGAGAGCAAAAAGAAAAGAGCAATATTCTTCCCGAACTGAACTGAATCTCTTAAAACATCACTTGTTGAGAGTTCTAGAGTTAGATAGTTTTGTGTCTTTAAATCGAACCTTGAGAACATCACTTAGTGAGAGTTCATAGAGAGTTAGATCATAGCTCACATCCCGTTCGAGCTTTTAGTTGGAAAACCATTTTTCTTTCACCTGAAAAGGTTTAGGATTCTACTCTTCCTGCAATTGAGTAGTTAGGCTGTTTAGTGCCCGGAAACTAAACTGTAAGGTTGATAAGTACCCGCAAACTTATCCTTAACGATTGCTCAGCCCGCGTAAGCTGAGTGGTTTGTCCAGAAGAACTTGGACAGAGTTGTGTGGACTCACAACTCCCCGTGGACGTAGGAGGGTTATCTCCGAACCACGTTAACTTCTGTGTGTCTGTGTTTATTTCTGTTCAGTTACTTATTGCATTTTCAACTGACCAAACTAACCGGCATACAAACTGCATATTTGCATATTCAAATGTTTTGGTTCTTGACCAACCGAGCATAAAAGCGTGAGTTATTTTTACGAGTATAATTTCCACCACATTCCGCACAGCACCACTCTCACAGCTGAGTTCTCTTACTCAGTTGTGATTTCAGCTGAGCCTCTCTTTACTCAGTTGAAGTGATTTTCGAGTGTTAAGTTTTTCAAAGTTAAAAAATCCTAACTGGTGTATTCCCTCCCCCCCCCCATACACTAGTAACTCGTATCGGGACCATCAAGTGGTATCAGAGCAGTGGTTCAAAAGACTGCTGACTCTGTTTCACAAGGTGTGAATTCAAGAAAGTTTCTTTAGTGGTCAATTGAACAGATCTTTTCAGGCTAGTGCATATCTTCTTGCATATTTGTTCTGTTGTTGTGTGCAGATGGACGTCAAGGACAAGATATTAGTCATGTTCTCAGTAGTCAATTATACATCATGGAGAACACGGATGAAGAAGATCTTACTGTCGAAGCATCATAGGATGCAACAAGTTCTTTCTTCCGGACCGATCATCATCAAAGAAAGAATAGCTCGCACTCCTACAAATCCTATTGATGGGGATACAGTTGTGGAGCTTGTGGAGAAGCAGCCGGAAGACTATACTCCAGAGGAAGCCAAGGTGAGCCAGTTAGACATCTGGGCTCAAAGCACAATAATGTCCACACTTGGACAAGATTATCTGCCTTGGATAGAGAAGTATGAGACTGCAAAAGAGATGTGGGACATCCTGGCATCGCTGAGTGAAGGAAGCGACGAGACGAAGGAAAACAAATTCTCACATGCATGCCAAGATTTCGACAATTTTTGTCTGAAGACAGATGAAACAATTGATCAGCTAGAGCTACGATTTATGGACATCCTCAGAAGAATCCAGTCCATCCGAAGAGGAAAATACACATTAAGAGAAATCAATCTCAAAGTGTTACAAGCTCTACCGCTGAGTGAGATACTTTCACCAATATCCACGAGAGCCGAGCTGACCTTTGTGAAATGGGAACTGAAAGACTGTTCTCAATATTAAAGGGAAATGAGTATAAGGTGAACCGAAAAAGATCTCAGTCCTCGGTTCAGACGAGTCGACTTGAGGATGTTGGTTCAGCCTCAAAGTCAGTTGCTCTCCGAGCTGACTACTCAAAATCGAGAACATCGAGGCCAACCAGATTGGCTGACACGACTGCAAAGGAGCCAAGCAGAGAGGAACTGCAACAGAACATTGCAGCTCTATCAAAGAAGCTAGCCGACATGGACACTCGGTTCGGCAAATACAAACGATTCTACAAATCAAACAGAACTCGAGACAGTTCAAAGCCTGTCACCAACGGCTGCTTTGAATGCGGAAAGGAAGGTCATTTCAAGGCTGACTGCCCAGATCTATCGAAGAAAGAGAGAGATGCGTTAAGGGCCAAACAAGCTGGAAAGAACAAGGCCATGGTTGCAGAAGAAGCAGCTGACGATATGGATATCTTCACTGATACTGAAGATGAAGATGAGCTGACTTCTACCAACAATGCCATCAGTCAGGATCAATGCCTCATGGCACTTGAAACCGACCAAGATGATATTGAGGTACAATCTAATCCTGCTCAGTGATTTTCAAGAACTCAGTGAGGAACTGCTTCAGCAATCGGTTGAGTTTAAGAATCTTCAAGCTGATAAAGAAGTTAGATGGACAAACCGAGCAGTTAACTGTCCTGATCAAGGAGTTGCAAACTGAGAAGGACAATCTAATCAAGCTGTATCAGTCATCCAAGATCATAGAAAATCTTATCAGTTACAGCAGACAGATGGATGACGTGTCAGGACTCGGTTATGATGTGATAAAAGATAGTGGAATTCCTCCAGCAACCTTCATCAAAGCTGTCGAGGTTAAAGCTGTTGAACCGAACACAGTAAAACCTGAGTCACCACAAAATATTTCAACCTCCACTTCTCAGCAAGCTCAACCGACCAATGCAACCACAACTGAGAAAGGAAAAGGAACAGTGGATGAAGGACAGAATGTTCCATCGGCAGGGACATCAACCGAGGGGGAATGTTCCAAAAGTCAGAAGAGGAATCAGAGGCGTCGAAGACATAATCGCAACCGAACTCAGAATCAGAACCGACCTCTGCATCAACCTCAGAGTCAACAACAGAAAGAATGGAACCGACCTCAGAACCGATAAGGGTTCAATCATCTGAATCAACAACGGTTCTATCCCCAGTTCAACCAAAGGTTCCAACCAAGTCAACCGATAAGGAACAAGTCGAACAGTTGGAGATACTCATGCCACAACATGAATCATCAACAGGGCATGAACACCTATCAACAACACTCAAGAAGTTGGAATCAGAATCAGGCACAAAGATTCCAACAAGGCGTCCGACCTCACAGAAAAATTCAACAGGATAAGAATCGCCATCAAAACAGGGGGAAAGCCTCTCCTCCGAAAGCTCAGAATGGGAGAAATCCAATTCCTCCCAAGAAACAGAACATCTCTTTTAACAACAAGCCTAAAGATAACCGAGGTGTTGTTATAGTTGATGATGAAGGAAAAGTGATCTGGAATGATAAATTCATCCGAGTATATAGGGAAAAGCGACGCACAGTTCCAGGGGGAACTGGTTCTAACCCTCAAGGACCCAACTGAAATTGGGGACCTAAGCGAGTTTCTCTTTGCAGGTACAGGAGAAACAGCTGAGAAAGAAGAAAGCGTCTGCAACAAAATGGGTAATGGACAGTGGATGCTCGAAATACATGACAAATCTAAAGGATTTGCTTGGAAGTTTCGTGGAGAAAGAAGGTCCATCAGTTACTTTTGGTGATAACTCAAAAGGTTACACCAGAGGTTACGGTACCCTTGAAACCAATCATGTTTCAATTTCTGATGTCTCTTATGTTGATGGATTGAAGCATAACTTGCTCTCCATTAGCCAATTCTGTGATAATGGTTTCTCTGTCAAGTTTGATGCACATGGTTGCAGGGTTAAAGATGTCGGATCAAAGCAGGTGATATTGTTGTGAAATCGATCACCAACAGGGAATGTCTACTAAGCTGATTGGAACAGCAGCCTACCTGACACCTGCCTGTTATCAAAGAGCAGTTCTGATGTGAGCTGGCTGTGGCACAGAAGGCTGAACCATCTGAACTTCAAGACGATGAACCAACTCGCCAGACAATAACATGCACGAGGCATACCAAACCGAGTGTTTTCAACAACACACATCTGCAGTGCATGTCAGCTAGGAAAGCTCGCTAGATCCTCCTTCCGGTTGAAGTCAACTCCCTCAACCGACCGAGTGTTACAGCTGATCCATATGGATCTCTTCGGGCCAGTTACACCAAAGAGCATGAACGGGAACGAGTATACCCTGGTTGTAACTGATGATTACTCGAGGTACACGTGGACCATTTTCATGTGCCACAACAGTGAAACCCGAGATGAGCTGCCCAAGCTGATGGATCGGATATCGAACCAACAAGAGATGAAGATCATGTCTATCCGATCAGATCGTGGAACGAAGTTTCTAACTAAAACCATCATCGAATATTGCGAGAAGAACGGAATTACCCATCAAACATCAGTCGCGCGTACTCCGCAACAGAATGGAGTATCTGAGTGAAGGAACAGAATGCTTAAGGATGCTGCCACATCCATGTTAGCCAGCTCAGCTCTGCCAAAGAGATTTTGGGCTGAAGCAATCAACACAGCCTGCTACACTCAGAACCGGTCTCTTCTAACCAAGCGGTTGGGAAAGACACCATATGAGCTATGGAGACGCAGGAAGCCAGATATTTCTTATTTTCGCGTTTTTGGTTCTAAGTGTTATATTCACAACAATGGGAAGACTCAGTTGAAAACTTTTGATGCCAAAGCTTCGAAGGGCATATTTCTTGGATATGCTGCTCGGATCAAGGCATATAGAGTTTTCAACAACAGCTCTCGTGTTGTGGAAATAACACCTCATGTTCTCACCAGATCGCAAGCTCTAAGGGAAAAGAACCTAGCTGAACCACTGGTTTGGGCAACTGAGGATGAGGATCCATACTCCTCTGAAGATGAATGCGAAGACCCCAGCTCATCCCAAGGGGGAACTTCAGCTGATGCTCCTCCAACTGCCTCAGCATCCGAAGCCCAACCGAGTCTAGTTCAAACTAATGTCAATGTTGAGGATCCAGACTTAACAGCTGACCATTCACCAGCTCTGAAGACTCCAACTCAGAGTACGAAACAACCACAGTTGGAAGAAGAAGGAAGACGCAACCGGAGATGGTATGAAGTTCATTCCGCTGACAACATCATCGGCGATCCAACCGAGGGTGTGCGTCAAGGAGCCGAGTTGCAAATCCAGAATCAACCGAGAAAGATTCCAACACTTATGCCCAATATGTTGAGGAGTTGGCGGTTCTAGAGGAGTTCGAGCAAGCTAGAGATGTTGCCATGATTTCTTGCTTTGTAGCTGATGTGCCAGAACCGAAGAATGTTGGGGAAGCTCTCAACTGTGTCCACTGGACAACAGCCATACAGGAGGAACTGAATGAGTTTCTACGCAACTGTGTATGGGAGTTGGTAGAAAGACCAAATGGTGTCAAGGTGATTGGATTGAAGTGGATTTTTAAAAACAAGAGAGACGCCATTGGATTCATTGTGAGGAATAAAGCAAGGTTGGTAGCTCAAGGATACTGCCAACAAGAAGGAATCGACTTTGAAGACTCTTTCGCGCCAGTTGCAAGGCTGGAAGCCATCCGAATCTTTCTAGCTTATGCCGCACATCACAAGTTCAAAGTGTATCAGATGGATGTGAAGTGTGCATTCCTCAACGGAGATATCAAGGAAGATGTATATGTTGAACAGCCTCCTGGTTTTGAGACTGGAGATGGAAGAGTGTACAAGTTGAAGAAAGCCATCTATGGCTTGAAACAAGCACCAAAAGGGCCTGGTATGACACTCTTTGTGGTTTTCTACTGAACTCGGGATTCAAACGAGGATCAGTTGACAAAACCCTGTTCACTATCAAAGTTGGAGATGATATACTTGTAGTGCAAATCTACGTGGATGACATCATATTCGGTTCCAAGTCAGAGGAGCTGTGCAAGAAATTCTCAGATCTCATGAAGGAGAAGTTCGAGATGTCAATGATAGGCGAGATGAATTATTTCCTTGGGTTACAAGTGAAGCAGTCACCAGAAGGGATTTTCATCAATCAGTCTAAGTATACAAAGGAGCTCATCACCAAATTCGGATTGCAGACGAGTAAGACAACAAGGATCCCGATGAATACTAACTGGAAGATTGAACCTGGAACTGAGGGAAAGCTCGTGGATACCAGTAAGTATAGAGGGATCATCGGTTCTTTGCTCTATCTAACCGCCAATCGGCCAGACATATCTTACGCGGTTGGAGTGTGTGCTCGGTTCCAAGTTCAACCAAGGGAAGCACACATGTTAGCAGCAAAGAACATCATTAAGTATCTGAAGGGTACAGTCAATGTTGGACTGTGGTATCCAACTGACGACAATATCCAGCTGACCGGATACTCAGATGCAGATCTAGCCGGAGATCGGTTGGACAGGAAGTCTACTTCTGGACACTGCCAGTTCATGGGAAGCAAGCTGGTTTCATGGTTCTCCAAGAAACAAGCATGTATTGCTACTTCTACAACCGAGTCAGAGTATATGGCTGCCGGAAGATGTTGCATGCAGGTGTTGTGGCTGAAACAACAGCTGAGAGATTATGAAGTTGCAACTGGACAGGTTCCCATTCATTGCGATAGCTCGAGTGCCATAGCTATCTCTTTGAATCCTGTTCACCACTCTCAGACAAAGCATATCGACATTCGTCATCATTTCATCCGAGATCATATTGAGAAGAAGGATGTATCCATGGAGAAGATTCCAACTGAGATTCAGAAAGCTGATATCTTCACCAAACCTCTACCTGAAGCCCGGTTCAAGATGTTATGTGATCTTGTTGGACTGTTAGATCCATCAGATGAGGAGTCAACCAAGCTGAAGAGTCAGATATCCATCTGAGGGAGAAGCTCAGATGAAGGGGGAATCTCAGATACGGAGCGCCAACTGAAGACATCAAACATCAGCTAAACACACGAACTCGAGTCAGCTGATGGTATGCGGCAACTGAGGAACTCAACTGAGGTATACAGCTGATCTCGACATCAGCTGGCAGGTAACATTTATGACTGAAGGTGTTATGATATTAAATGAGAATGTTTGAAATAAATTCAAGCATTCCTGAACATGTCAGCTAAACTAAACAAGCCCTCATGTCACATTTAATGTAAAGTCTGGCTGAACTCCTATATCCTTACTTTATAGTGCGACTGGGCTGACACAATAAACTATTCACCTTCTCACTCGCGCGCGTGGAGCGTCAGTCAAAATTACCCAACAGTCGCGTAATCTCAGCCGTTGATGGATTCGCGCCATTTAACCCCAGCCGTTGATCTCATCCGAGTCAAATACCTATATAATGCGGCAAATCAGGAAGTGATCCTAACCTTCTCTTTTCGTGCATATCTTTACTAACTATTCATCATCTTCTCCGAAATTGTCTCACCATTTCCAGTAACATATTTCTTCCTTCTTTGCATATATATACATTTCTCTGAGATGGCACCTAAGTCAAAAGCATCCAAGAAAATGGTCTCTGCAGAACCCGCTACGTTCCAGGAATCCTTCGACATGATGCTGTCGAAGATTCATTTTGAACAAATTCTATCTAGAGAAGCTCTGACCTCACCGGAACTCGCTCCCGTCGCCACCATTCTTTCCGACCACGGTCTGCTCAACTGGGCAACCCTCTCTCCTTCCAAGCTGCTGAGAAAGCAGGTCGCCCATTTCTACCGGAATCTGCAACGAGATTCAGAACTAGGCCTTATCACGACCATCCCGTGCAAGCAACGAAACTGCACTTCTCGTTCAATGGAAGACACCTCCGTCGAAATCAAAGTGTCCAAAGAATTGGAGAAGATCATCCCCAGAAATCGGGAGGCCATAGACGTGATGGGAAACTTCTCAGACAAGGATGCAGGTGCATTTCTGCAAACTATCCTCCTTGTCCCCAAATGAAGGGAAGTATGCAGAGGACAAAACTGAAGCCGGAGCACCGACTTCTATTTAACGTAATATCAAAGTGTGCCTTCGCGTACGGAGGAGCTTTCGGTGATATTAGCAGACCGAAGCTCAAACAACAGAAGGCTTTGGAAGAACAACACAGGATAGACTGGCTGGGCTACCTTGAAAGCCAGCTGTGGGCGGAGAAGCTGAAGATCTCCGAGACGGTTGCTGAGTCCGGAGAGCAACTGTTGAGTGTTAAGGGCACACTCAACTTCGGCACCAAAATATCAACCCTGATCCTCCAAGCTACCAAGGGTCAGAAGCTGACATGGGAAGGGAGTGTGGACCCTCCGTTCAGCAAGCTGATGCTGTTCCCAACAGCCAAAAAGGCTAGGGATGTTGTGGAGGCAGTATACACACCCAAGGGAGCCTCGAAGCCAGCTGTGGAGACAGCCCCAGCAGCTCGCCGCCCTTCAAGGACAAAGCCTGCCAAACGCCAGCTGGAGGAAGTGGCTGAGAAAGAAGAAGAAGAAGAAGAAGAAGAAGAAGAAGAAGAAGAAGAAGAAGAAGAGGTGGAACCCCTCCAGAAAAGGCCCAGAATCAGAATCATCCAGCCAGCAGCTCAATCGGTTGCATCTGGCCCCGTGGTGGAGACACCAGCTGAGAAATCAATCGAATCTAGCCAGTCGGTTGATGCAGCTGCGTTCGTGATTCAACCCCGCTAACAAGAAGAGACGGCTGAAGGGGTGGAGATCAACATGGAGGAATCCAGCTCCTCCTCAGATGACTCTTCTTCATCTGAGGAGTCCCACGACAGTCCAACAACTGGAGCTAATGCCAGCCAGGAAATCCCACCTGCGTCTGAGGAAACAACTGAGCCAACCCAGTCTCTCCCCAAAGAGGATTCAGTTCTCTCAACTGATCCTCAGTTAGAAATTCCGAGCCTCTCGCTCGATGCCAACGTTGAGACCGCTCCTTTGGCCAATGTTGATAACATCCTCGAACCCATTGCCTTCGAAATAGACCCACCCCCAATTGATGAAGAAGCCAACCGCCAGGCGATCTTAGTTGAGTATGAAGGCAGGTTGGATCACTGCTTTCGCAAGCTGATAGGCATGTTCCCCGAGGCAAGCTCGATGCCCATCTTTGCCATGTTCGGGACGGAACTGCTCTATCAGTTCAGCGTGATATTCAGCTACTGGTACGTCAAGGAGGAAACCCTGATCCACGGTTGGGACAGGTTGAAGGTTGAAGAATCCAACCTGAGGGTGTACTTCGACTACCAGAACCTGGAGGTGGCCTACAACCAGAAGGTGGCCTTGCTCCGTCGTCGCCTGGATCTGAGTTAACAAGAAGGGACAGACACCAGAGAGCTATGCAACAATCCTGGAACCGTACAATTTCTTGACAGCATGTTAGCCAAGAATGCCGACCATTTGGAGGATGTCGATGAAGCTGACTTGGCTGCCAAGAGAGAAGAAGCAAAGCTCAAGGATTACCTGGCCAGCCGAACAACCCTGGTTGTTGTGGACCCAACAGCTCAGACACAACAGCAACAACTGCCTGTACCCTCTGATCAGCCAGCACACTCAACCGATGATATTTGTGAGCTGATCACAAGATGCATCAGCTGATGGAGGAAAATGCATCCTTGAAGCATCAGCTGGAACAACTCTCCTCCACCCTACAGCAAAAGCTTGAAGGCCTCTCCACTTCTACCAGCTCGGAGGTCAAGGATCTGAAGAAGGCGGTTCAGGGACTCAGCTCGGACTTCAACGTCTTCAAGTCCGTTGCTGAATCCGATCTGGCAAAGTCCCAGCAGACACAAGACCAGGAGTGGATGTCTCAGTTTGCAAATTTTCGAGCTGAGTTCGTCACCCTTCACAAAGATGTCTCTGCGACCTTTGCAGCCTTGAAGAGAGCCGAGCAGAAATGCCAGGACCTGGAGCTGGCAAAGAAGATGGAAGAGAAGGATACTGTGGACGAACTCTTCTCCCGAGTTCAACAAGCTGAGGCCAAGCTGACCTCCCTAGATGGCTCAGTTGCCACCCTTTTGGATGATGCCAAAAAGGGGGAAGGAAAGGAGCCAGCAGCTGTTGCTGGACAGGGGAAAGGAGTTCACGAGCAGGGGGAAGAAGAAGTGCCAACTGAACTTCAAAGGGAAGAAGCTGAAGGTTCTCAGCCGAAGGAGTCGGAAGAGCAGGAACTTGAAATCTCCCACGACCTCGTAGCCGAGCTTACAGCTGAGCTAGATGCCGATCTTGACGGGATCTCAGTCGAAGATTACATCGAAGCTGCCAAAGCTATGGGGGAGTCCAAGGAGAAGTACTTGAATCCCTCTTGGATTAAAAAGTTCGCTGCTGATCAAGCTAAGAAGGTGGCTAAGTTCGAGAAGGAACTAGCCAAGATTGAGAAGAACGTTGACAGAAATAAAGCCAGCCGAAGCGTGCGAAGAATAAACAAACATCAGATGAAGGCTGAGGCTAGGAAGAAGAAGCAGCAGCTGCAGAGGAACGCCCCGCTCCCGTCTTAGTTCCCACATATTGACAAGTGGATGAACGCTGAGTGGAACGATGACTGGGAGCAGTTCAAACATGAATTTATCAATGATTTTTACTACAGGAAGGTCTACTCAACTGAAGACCCAAGGCAAGCCTTCAAGGAAGCCCTGTGGGAACTCAGATCTGAAGACCCTGGAATGTTCAGACAGTTCCAGCGAGCTATGGTAAAGGCTCAGCTCGATCTCAACACCGTTCCGGTTCCGCAGAAGCTCAAATATCGCCCTCAGATGATCAAAGGCACAAGCACTCCAAACAGAAATGCGATCATGGCTGAGGCGAGACAAGTGTGCAAGGAACATGGTGTCAACACTGGGATCGAGTCAGCTGCGAAGAAAGAGATCTTTGACCGCATCTTCAGCAAGTACGATCAACAGTATTTTTGAGCTGATGTAGTTTTTGGAGCAACTGATGTATCTTTAATTGTTTTGTACTTAACCTTGTAATCATCAGTTGTAATGAAAACTTCAAGTATATATACGATTCAACTTGACGTACAATATCTCATTGTCCACGCTATGAATCGTAGTCTTTTAAATACCATGTTATAACTGTGCTAACCCTTTGATGTTTTATCTTATAGACTGTCTAGAATTTCAGCTGAGATTTTAGGTCAGTTAGTAAGGTTTAGATCAGTAGAGGTTTCAAGTTGTAAGTGGTTTTGGCATCATCAAAAAGGGGGAAATTGTTGGGAAATTTATTAGTAAGAGTTTTGATGAATTCCAATACCGGCTGACCCCAACCGAGTAGATGTTGCCAGAACCTAATGTTAGAAGTTAGGCTCGCTGTTTGAGCAAAGTTAAGATTTTATCTTTACAGGTCTCCAGCTGAAGATGGCAACAAGGCATCACTCAGACAGAACATCAGTTGTCAAGAAATACAACTGAGAGCTCATATGATCAGATGCAAAAAGGGGAAGTCACGTTCAAGAGATAGAACATCAGTTGTAAGGAAAACAACTGAGCGTTCATCAGATGAGAAGCAGTAAAGGGGAAGAGAACATCAGATGAAAGAAAGCCATCTGAGCGTTCGAACCCAACTGACCAGATACAAGGAAGACAACTGAGTGTTCAGTTTCAGAACATCAGTTGTAGAACTCAACCAAGAAGATCAACAGCTTGAAGACAAAGTCAGCTGAGAGTTTAACTGTTAGTTGTCAGATAGAACATCGGCTGAAGAACAAGCTAGCTGAAGATCGAAAGTCTTAACCGACCACTCCTTGCTGGAAGTCTGTTGTTAAGATTTAAATTTTAAAAAGGAAGTCACGTGAGGGTTTGACTGTTCAGTCATTACCCCATTTGGCCCAACACAAGGCTGTCTCAGATGGAAAGCAGAAGAGCACAGATGCCATATCGGGAAAGTCTGCAGAGATGAGGGACAAGCCATCGCTTTCAACGATAAGAGATCAACAGCTCCTCCAACGGCTAGTTGATTCTCTCCGCCTATAAATAGAGGCCCTCATTCATTCGAAGAAGATGCAAGACACACACGCGAGAAGAAATCTGAGAGCAAAAAGAAAAGAGCAATATTCTTCCCGAACTGAACTGAATCTCTTAGAACATCACTTGTTGAGAGTTCTAGAGTTAGATAGTTTTGTGTCTTTAGATCGAATCTTGAGAACATCACTTAGTGAGAGTTCATAGAGAGTTAGATCATAGCTCACATCCCGTTCGAGCTTTTAGTTGGAAAACCATTTTTCTTTCACCTGAAAAGGTTTAGGATTCTACTCTTCCTGCAATTGAGTAGTTAGGCTGTTTAGTGCCCGGAAACTAAACTGTAAGGTTGATAAGTACCCGCAAACTTATCCTTAACGATTGCTCAGCCCGCGTAAGCTGAGTGGTTTGTCCAGAAGAACTTGGACAGAGTTGTGTGGACTCACAACTCCCCGTGGACGTAGGAGGGTTATCTCCGAACCACGTTAACTTCTGTGTGTCTGTGTTTATTTCTGTTCAGTTACTTATTGCATTTTCAACTGACCAAACTAACCGGCATACAAACTGCATATTTGCATATTCAAATGTTTTGGTTCTTGACCAACCGAGCATAAAAGCGTGAGTTATTTTTACGAGTATAATTTCCACCACATTCCGCACAGCACCACTCTCACAGCTGAGTTCTCTTACTCAGTTGTGATTTCAGCTGAGCCTCTCTTTACTCAGTTGAAGTGATTTTCGAGTGTTAAGTTTTTCAAAGTTAAAAAATCCTAACTGGTGTATTCCCCCCCCCCCCCCCCCATACACCAGTAACTCGTATCGGGTCTATCATTTGATGATGAAGAGCTGGACGTGACCATTGTTGACACAGTCCAAGCTCTAATAATTGACACAGTTCAGACACCTCCATCCGCTGAAGCTTCAACCCGTTGCCATTAGTCAAGGATCTCTGTTATTCTCTGATGTAGAAGAGGAGACTGGTCCCGCACTGATCGATGCAGAGATCGAGTACAAGGCTCTGAACCAAACTTTCATACGAGTTTACCAGGATGTTTACAAACAGGCTCTCACCTTTTGCCCAGAACTCCGTGAACGCCCCAACTCCTTGCAGATGGTTCCTAACTTGTTTATATATATTTCAGTCATTTTAGGCGACTGTTTCCTTCTGGAGGATTTCATGAAGCTCCACTCGATAGAGAAACTACAGACAAGTGAAGCGGTTTTGAAAGACACCTTCAACTTCAAAACAAAGCTCGAGCTGATCCAGAAGCAGGACGAGTTGATCGAAGTTTTCCTCAACAATTCAAAGTCCAAACCCCTGTTCGAGATGACATCTCCTCGTTCCTTGGAGTTTCACAGGGAGAACATAAAAAAGATGCTAGTGGGTGCAACATGTTGAAGAACCAACTCCAGTTGTAGGCCACGCTTGGGCCTCTCACTCGAGAGTCCCTTCACTGCCAAGGGTTACTCATATCACTCATAACAGAAGTATTCGAACAAAGACATGCAAACAACAAGGATTAAGACAAGGCCCTAGACTGGCGAACTCGATCTTGAAATGTATCAGCTAAGGCATTCTTGGTGATCTCGACTAGATAGAAGTAGAAGAGGGGATTGCTATAGTTCTATCTCTATCTCCCGGGCAACCAACCGTGTGTCATCACGTGCGTGCCACATGGAGGCGGATTCCGGACCTATTATGAGGGAGGCTTACTCATAGGCTACAGGAGGGGCGGCTATTGACTCCGATGCTTTAGTATCCGATGTTGAGGAGCCCTGCACTGTTGAGACTACCGATGAAGGACAAGCACTGGTTGTCTCTGAGGCTCGCAAATCCAATGCTGAGCTTTCCTCAAGCTAACCACTCATCTCTGAGCCCGTAGTTGTTGATGCTCTGCACGCAGCTCGTGATGACCTTCAGTCCTTAACTCAGGAAACTGCTAAATTGCAGAAATCTATTGAGAAGCTGGCTGCCCGAAAGTCGGAGATTAAGGAAGGATGGCCTCCACAAAAACAGACGTACATAATAAGTTTGCTGAAAAATTTGCAACCTTGAAGGAAGCTGAGCGTTTATTGTATGAGATCATGACGAGACTTGATGACCACATCACAAAGACAGCTGAGGAAATCCACACAGCTTACGGAGACCACAATAAGCTCATCAGTGACAACAATGCTTAGAAAAAGACAGTTATTGCTAAGTCATTCACTGATTACAGAGAAGCCTTTGTGACGAAGGAAGTATTCGAAGGACTTTCAGACAAAGTCTTCAAAAATAAGAAGACTATTGATGAGATAGAGCCTCGACTACAACTGATCGAGGGCCAGATCGTTGTATTACAAAAAGAAGTCAAACAGCTCAAATCTCAGAACTCCTCTCTCCAGACTGAGCAATAGTCTTCTCAGCTCCTCATCCACGAGCTGACCACTTCCAACGCCCAGCGTGATGAAGACATCTCCTACCTCAAAGCCGCAGTTGCTTCCCTTATTGATGCTGCCAAAAAAGGGGAAGAAGTGAAACTGACACATGAGGCTGAGAAATAAGCTGAGAAAGAAGTGGAAAAGGCGAACCAGGAAGTTGTCACTGCTGAAATTGCTCAAAGGACCAAAACTCCAAAAGAGCAGTTGATGGAGCACATTGCTGATGTGGAAGACGCTCTGATTGATCAAAGCGCAGAGCTCTTCACACAGGAACTGGATGTTGAGGAAGCTGAAGAAGATGAAGTTGCTAGAGACAAGGAAGCAACCGCTGATGAAGATGCCCCTCCTACCAGTGAGGAGATGATTGAGCTAGCCAGAGTGACCGGTGCAACTAAAAAGCAGTTGGCCAATCCCAGGTGGCTGAAAAAGTTTGAGCAGTCTCAGAAGGATGGACTTGAAAAGTTCAAGGAAGAGATGCAAAAGAACTTGGAAGACAACTATCTTGAAGGTCAAAAAAGGACTGTCAAAGACTAAAACGGGCTGATGCCTGAAGACAGTCTAAGCAGATTATAGCTGAGCGAAGATGAGAGACAAGGAAGTAGAAGAGATCTTCAACGCTCTATCCGTATGTTGGTAAATGGATGCCTGAAGAGCTGAACGATCACTGGAAAGATCTCAAAGTGGAATTCGCTCATGAATATAACTACGAGTTCGTTTTTCGAGATATGGAAGTTGATGAGGCATGGCTGATGTATCTCAAAATGTTGTTCGCGACTGAAGACACCATGGTTGGAAGACAACTGATGGATGTGCTCAAGAGAACTGGCCATTTTCCACCAACTGCCCCAGAGAAGAGAACCTACGATACTTTTAAAATAAAAGGATCAAATCAAATCAACTATCGACTGATCGACAAGGAGGTAGAGCATAATGACGTAAAGCTCAACATCAACATAGTGAAGAGGCCGGACAAACTGCAAAGGATCAGGAAACTCATTTATGAGAAGTACGATCTAACTTCTCCGGCTGAGCAGAAAAAATGAAGAGTCGAGGAGAAGACAATGCAACTGATGAATATTGTACCTGTGCTTTTGAACTATGATATTCAGTTGTAATGTACTCTCCCCAACTTGTTATTAATAATAATAAATTGATGGTTTTTGAAAACAAAGTGAATCATTAACTCTGTTTGATGACTACCATCTCGTGGTCCAAGTTCATAGTAAACTTATATATTTTTCTCGTACTAACCCTCTATTTCTTATAGACTAGAAGTCAATTCGTCTTATAGATTAGGTGGTGTCAGTTTAGGTTTTGGCATTATTATTGGGAAAATTTGTAAAGGTTTTGATTTATACCAAAACCCAACTGACCCCAACTGAATAGATGAGCCATCAGTTTTGTTGTTGCTAGAGCTCACTGTTTGACCTTAGGGGTTTTATCTTTATAGGATCAAACTGAAGAAGACAACTCAAGACTAATAGGCAGTTCAAGTTTGAGCTGGTTAGTCACATCACAACTCAGCTGACTCTGGGACTGAACTATGCAGTTCATGCATGTCGAGCAGCTCTGTCGCAGTCAGATGTCCAAAAGTCAAAGAAAGAAGACGAAGGAGCTTGAATTCAAATTCAAATCTGCTCAAAAGTACAAGACAGGTTAGAAATTTCTCAAATGGACCGACCGCAAAGACATGCATAAATCAAGTCTCGTAGTTACAATTTCGGGAAAGTTTGCAGAGAAGTAGGTGGAGTGTCATACTTTTAGCAGATGTCAAATTGCTCTTTCCTACCGCTATTTGATCTCCCTCTTTATAAATAGAGGTCTTCACCATTGCGAGAAGATGACTGAAACCAAGCGCAAAGAAATCAAAGCAATTAGCATTCTCAAGCAAGCAATCAAGCAAATGTTCGAAGCAAAGTAGCAGAGAGTTTTCAGTCCTTCTCTTTAGCTTCCTTCTAGTTTTCTCAAAGTCATGTTCTTTGATCGAGTCTAGAAGTTTTAGTTCTTGCATTTGCTAAGCAGATTCTCTATAATGATCGAGTCTCTAAACCTTAGAAAGAAGCCTCCAATTTTCCAAGTGTATGTTGTTATTAGGTGTAGAAGAGAGCCTAGGTTGGCCCGATTTCTGCAGGCTTAGACATTTGGTAATAGGATTTTGAGCTTCTTTGATGTAAGTTATGCTTTATGATTTATCACGTTTAATTGGTGAAACAAATTGATTTTTACCAAAGAGAGAGAAAATAAAGAGTATGAATAGTTGTGTTAAAATAATTGAGGTGAGAGGGTTATTGATAGGAAGAAATATGTGTTTGTAGTTCAAATTTTTTTGTCATTGGAAGCTGGAACCGACATTTCAGAATTGGACTTGCAAGCACCCATTGAGCCCATAGTTTATTATACCAGTAGTATGTTAGTGAGAAGGAGGTCTCATGTGCAGCATGTCTCATATGAAGAGATCGGATCCGAATTGATCTGACCCGGTCAACGCGGGTTAACATGGTCAATTTTTTTTATTTTGATTTTTTGTTTAATTTCAAATTTTTTTTGGGCTCTGATTTTGCAGCTCCGTCTTCGCTCCGATTACTAATATAAAGATAATCTTAGCGGCTACAATTTGGATCGTTTGGCTCGCTCCAAGGCCTCGGCTCCACTCGCTCGATCTCTTAACCAAAGAAAAAGTGGCAAAAAAAAAAATGAAGAGGCAAACAAAAAAAGAGGAGAAAAAAATCTGAAAGTAAAAATAAAAAATAAAATAAATAACGGGTGCGTGCACTCCACGCCCCGTATGTGAGAGCTGGCGCGTGCACCCCATCTGCAATTGTATGGGGTGCGGCAGGTGGCATTCAAGTTATTGTAGTTTGTGACATATACAATGCATTAGAAAACAACGCAAAATGAAATACTATTCAAGACAAGGGAAACACAAATTAATCAATTAAAATACATCTAATCACAAAAAAAAAAAAAAAAAAAAAAAAAAAAAAAAAAACATAAAAATTCTAGGACTCAATTTGTCAATCCAGCAATATACCTGACCCCCGTAGTAGGCAGCCATGTATTCCCCACAATAAACTCAGCCACAGTGTATCTTTTCGCCTCATCCGTACCGTTTATTACATGGTAACCGGTCCAATCAACCCGAGCCCCCAATCCCGCTCCCGGCCCGTAATTCATATACTCTGCATAAAACAAAGTATCCAGAGCGAAATCACCATTCCATTCCAGCCACCCTTTGGGCATGATGTCGCTACTAATGTACGATTGCATGACTACCGTACGGGAATACATTTTCCAGGGCCTTCCGAGGTACGTGGGACCTACAACTTCGGGCTCAACTGAAATGTTGCAGAATTGGATCGAGAAGCCCGTTTCTTCAGACGAATCCTTCCGACCCTGTGCAGTTAACGTGTTCTTCTGATCCGGGAGGCCTTTTCGGGCCATGATCTCACAGTTTTGGAAAACGGCCTTTCCGTCGCCGAATATGAAGTCGACGGTGCCAGTGATCGTGCATTCCTTGTAGAATTGGCGCATGGAATGGGCGTATAACGTGTCTTGGTATCCTCGAATGCCGCAACGGTACAACACCGAATGGTCGGAATCTGACCGGTATGCAACGGCTTGGTGCTTTCCTGGGCCGGCGGTGTTCTGAAATGTGATGTCCCGGGCTATGAATCCTTGCCCCCTTACGGCTGCATTCACATTTCCATATGTAGTAACATATTACTTCGTCAATAATGATGAAGACTTTGAATGAAGTTTATATTTTTTTTAACTAAGATCGTCGCTTGACGCGTCTCGTACTATATTCACGAATAGACCATCACGTGTTAAGAAAAAGTAAGAAATTTATTCAAATTTTGCTTTTCGAAAATTTGTGATGAGAATGAATATTTTAAATATATATAGAAAGATAATTTAATTAGAAGGCCCATAAACAAAAGCCAGGCTTTACTGAGGAGCTATAGTTATGTGTGTCATTATAGGACTTATAGTAAATATTGCTAGCATACATGTATAGAAAACTTCAATTCGGATTATTTATCTCTATGTCTCACTCATCTCCTACTATTAAACTTAATAGTTGTAATTATTTTATAAAATAAAGTTATTATAATGTACTTGACCCCAATATATGAAAGCTTAAATATAATTATGAAATAATTAACTCTAATAATAATAAAAAAAAAAAAGTACAAAAATATGTCATGGATATGAGTGGAAAGCTAAAAGATCAAAACTGGGACATGAGTGGGGATATTAAGAAGCGAGATATGATCCAAATAGAAATTTCTTGCTAAATATTCCTTAAAAAAATATTATTTCGTTACCCAAAATTAATTAGTTTGTATAAGGAATAATAGTATACAAATCGCGTGTCAAGGTGAAAAATGGCGTAACATGCATTTATGTCCACTAAGATTGAATGATTCCAATAGAGAAACATAAAATATACATGGATCCTTTTTTGAACATGCGTTGAGCAAAGATGCATTGGGACCATGTGACTATTATTTCTTTTACCACAAAATTATAGTAAATAATAGTATGCTTAATTATCAAACAGACAAGTGACATGCCACGAGACATGTCCTAAAATCCTATGTGGAACTGGAAAAGCCAATGTTTTGTGCAGTGAATTCGATACAAGCCAAAATTCATGCTACGGCAATCTATATATGTATAGCGATAAATATATGTACGTGTATAAAATGTCAAAATTAATCATACCAACGCAATAATATATGTATGCATGAAATTCTAATTAATTTAATTAAATAGAAATCTTACCAAATGTAGCAGAGCGAAAAGTAGTCCAGCCATCAACAAAACTGCGATTACCAGAAATAACGGTAGCATCCATGCCATCTCCAATCATCATTATGTTCCATTTCTTCTTATTAATCTCCACGTACTCTTTATACACACCTCTCTTTACATAAATAACATATTTTTTACTGCTATACTCCGCCGCCGCCTCCACAGCTTCACCAATGCTCGTAAAATTCCCGCTCCCGTCCGCCGCAACCACCGCATCCGCCGCCACGCCGCTGGCGGCTTGGAGGAGTTTCCGGTCATGGGATTCCAGCCAGTGCGGAAATTGCTCATCGTTGGTCATCAGCCTTCTACCGCCGCCGCCGCCGTTAGATGGGGCGGTGGAATTCGTCTTTACCATGGAAAGAAGGTTGTGGACTAATGAGGTGACTTGGTCAACGCTGCCGGAGACTAAGCGTTTGAGAAGGCCGTTTGTGCCGTCAAATCCTTCTATGCATGTGTCTTGATTGGCCAATGCTCCGCTCAATAGTGTCTTAACGTCGTCAATCACATTACCGGTGCCGTTATTCTTCCCTGTATATATAAGGGGTAAACTTTTATGTGGGAGAAATGAGATAATAGCAATTATCTAGATAAAAGTACTAAATTGTAGCAATAATTTTAAAACATATAAAATCTAACAATTGTGTACTACTTTACCCTTTTTTATTTTTTCCCTCCCTTTCCTATTATTATTTATTCTACGATTTTGCAATTTAGTACTTTTATCCATTTCTCCCATTTAATTTATACGTCATTGTTTCTCGTCCATAATTATACTACACATCTTCTAATATTCCTTCATTTCTTACACATCCAACAAAATACCAGATTTTAATATAGAATAATAATACATATTATATTACTAGTTTTTAATAATTTATAATTTAGTTTTATGTGATTCCATATTTTTAATTTTGTGATTTTACTTAAAGATGAATTTTTATGTGCTTCCACATTTTTAATTTTGTGGTTTTACTTAAAGATGAATAATTATGTGATTCCACATTTTTAATTTCGTGTTTTTACTTAAAGATGAAAAATTATGTGATTCCACATTTTAAATATTGTGGTTTTAATTTAGGATGAATATTAGGTGCTTCCGCATTTTTAATTTTATGGTTTTACTTTAGGATGAATATTATGTAATTCCGCATTTTTAATTTTGTGTTTTTACTTAAAGATGAATATTTTGTGATTCCACAATTTTAATTTTGTGATTTTTGTTATGGATGAATATTACTTAAAGAACTAAGGGTATAAATCACCTAAATTGCTAGATTTTGTATGTTTTAAATTAGTTGCTAGAATTAGTATTGACATTGCTAGAAAAGTGGATTTTCCCAACTTTTATTGTATTTTTCAATTATTATCCGTTCATGACACGTGTATATGGAGAAATATTTAAAAAGTATATCGCATGCATGCACATGTAGAAGTATGACGTTATAATTTACTATAATGTAATATGCGAGATTCTCTTATTAATTGTCACATCTTCTATCTCTATATGGATAACGAAGAATTAACAATTGAATTATGAAAAAACACGTACCGCTTTTATTCAAGGAAGTAGAAAGGGCGGAGCTCAACTGATCCATGGAAACGTCCATAAGTTCGAGGCAGTCGGAAACGGCGTTACTAAGCCGGAAATCATCTAATTTTCCGGCGAACTTGGACACAGCGGAGACCACCTTGTGCACTACGCCGACAGTGGACTTCACCGTCCCGGAAAATTCTGATAGAGGAACCTTAAGACATGCCGATTCACCAACATCGGCATGCCCACTATTTATGGCAAAACAAAAGATTATCACTATGAACAGAGTTTTCCATGAAGCAGCAGCCATGAATATGATGAGTAAGTAGATTCTAGTAGAAGAATTTATCTCTTTCCTTCTATTGTTTCATAACAGAAATAGCTAGAGGCGGCTAATATATACATAGTTCCTTTTTCTTTTTTTATGAAATGGATTTTAATCTTATATTGAATTTATGTACGTAAATAAATAATGCATGACAATAATATAAAATAGAAAAAGAAAGAATCAGAAGAAATGATGGAGAGATGCCAGCGGATTGAAATTATATTCCTTTAAGCCCTTTCCAGGTTCGAGAACTTCTTTCAGTGAGCTTTATTTCCTTCTTGTCTAAGTAGTCTATTTAAAATTGTAACACATAATTAAAAAAAAAATATACTATGTATCATTGGTATATCAGAAATCTTTTGGAATTTTGTATTTAATAATAATTATAAAATTCTTCATTTAATGGGGCCAATATATTAAAATTAGGAATGGTTCATGTTAGAAGGATGATTTTTTTTTTCCAAAAATAACAGAAAGATGAAAAAAAAACTTACAAGTAAAAAGTTTAGTGGAAAGTAACTAGGACTAATTTAAGGAAGGGCTAAATCAACGAAGGACATATAAGATGTAGAGTTTATTGATTTTCTTAAACTTAAGTAAATTTGAAAACCACCTAATGTCACGATTCTTTTTATTTTTGGAGTCACGATTGATCAATATAAAATCCGACAAACAATGGCATATTTTTAATAAAATTTAAAAAGATGTCTCCAAGGAGACACCCAAATGGGTGTGACTTCAGTCTGTAAGGAGTGAGGTCTCGGAGTTAAAAAAAAATGCAAAAAGATCTTATTTCAAAAATAAATACAAATTAAAATAACAATTCTGAAATTAATCTAGAGTTTATCACTTAGTTTTTCTTGGGAAATTGATGGTTGTTTATTATACATCTAATTAGAATTTATAATTATTTTTTATATATTTTTATTTTTAATCAATAATTAATTGATCATTATAGTTGAATGTTCCATAATAAAGAATATTTTTATTAAAATAATGAGATTTGGGTTCAAAAATAAAAAATAAAGATTTAACTTCGGTACACCAAAAAGAGGTGGAGCAGATCTCATTCCCTTGAGAATCAAATCAATCGGTTAGGAACTTAAAACAATAAACTTAAAATGAATATATTTTCAAGTAAATGGATAGTGACCTTTTCCAAATACATTTCATAATTCAAATCGGTTAGGAACTTAAAAATTAATTCCCTAAAACATAAAGGAACGCAAAATTAATATGCATACGCATTTTCCGTAACTTGCATTTACAAATTTACAACATGATTTGAAGAATAAATATGAAAGATCTTCATAATTAAAATTGAAATAAAATATTTTGTGTCTTAGTTTTATATGTATAAATTATAACATATAGTATAACTGACTCACAATGTATAATAGTTTTGGCGTTGAAATTATATCATCGAAAATTGGCAAGCTGCAAGCTTAATACATGCATGTCAAGATGTTTTTTTTTCGTTTAATACATATTATCTACAGATTAATTAGTAATCATTCAATTGTCAATTATATATATACTCATATAGTATCATTTTTTTAGAGGATTAGTCATATGTACATAATTCGTAACGTATAAACATATTATACGTAAAAAATTATTCATATAAAAAGTGCTATATTTACAAAATTTGTGTTTTAAACTTAAATAAAGCAATTAAAATGAAATATGTATTCACCTTTCCGTGAATCTTTGATGCAAAAAACCATCGAAAACGCTTTTAGCTTACAATGAGTTTTGCATCAAAATAGTGCAAAATTAAAGTAGCATTTGGTGCAAAATGATTTCGACTTTTAACCACTTTTTAACTAATTTAATTCGTAAATAATTGGGTGAACATGCGAGCAAAGTATATAGACAACTAGCATGCACGTCCCTTTGTATGTTTTTTTTTTTTTTTTTCAATTCTTTACCTCTTTTCCAATTATAGACTAATAACGTACCAAGAATTGATAATAAATAAAATGAAAATATTTAGAAAAATGGCAGTAGATATGCAGTGGCATGCAATTTGCAATGCGTGAATATCAAATAAATAATAGTGTTTCTCCAAATTAACTGATTTTGAAACCTAAAAAATGAGTAGCCATCAACCATGGGCCCACAAAAACGCGTTTATCTAAAGCTCGCTTTCTGATTCTGTCTCGATTTATTTAAGAAAATTAAAAAATCACTATTCTTTTCCGCTTTTTTCATTTCATCAATAATTCCCTACCTTTCTTGTAGGAATTTAGGCAACACAAGCCTTTGCTAGTCTAAAACTAGAGTAACACATCCCTGGCATGTACCAAATTACAAGATTACTGAATAGATTTTTTTTTTTCATATTGGTAAATATTAACATTGTCGGTGTAATAATCTCGCTACTTATTTGTTTAATATAATAATATTATATTTGGGCAATTTTACATCAACAAACTAAAGTTAATATAGATATACAACATTTCCGATTTTTGAAATTGATTTTGGTTTTTTAATATGATATTTAAAACGTTCTTTTGCGATCATCCAAATGTGTTAAGAGTGCAAGGTTCAAGCCTCGTTCCTTTCCCTTCTCCCAACTCAAAAATAGTACTCTGGTATATAAAACTATTATATTTCTTAATGTAAGACATTTATAAAAATTGAATTATTCTATAAATACGTAAGACAATTTCTTTTTTCAATACCATTGAAATTCGCTAAAGCTATTTTCGGCGTGCGCGTTGAGAAGATTTCCAACCTTGTATAATAACCTACAAAATACACAAGTTAGGTAAAACCGCTTTATAAAGAGAAGGTTTGGGTATACTCGAAAGAAAACTTAAAATAGATTTGTTTAAAATTGATAGATTTTTCTATGGCGGGGTTGGGGGGTGGCTATATCAAAAGCTAGAGAAACCCCCATCTTCCAATGTATTATTCTCTTTGATCCATTCATATTATCATAATTTCTTTTTTTAGGCGTCTCACATATTTTCTAAATAAGAAAAAAATTAATCTTTTAAAATTTATGCCGCATAACAACATGACAATATCAATGAATAGGAGGGAATACTTTTTTTAATGAGCTGACGGTGTAACTAACTTCACTGTCTTGATAATAATTGTTGTCATCTAACCTGAATGGGCCGATTTTGGTTCGTATTGGGCCAACATTTATAAATCTAAAAAGAGGCGTAGAATGGGTCGGGCAGGCCGACTCAAACTATTAAAGCCCACAAATTGCCACCACACATCACACCTACCTACCTATGTGGCTATGTTAGCGATTTATGTCATCATCAGAATTAGCATGTACGCCACGTCATCTGCTTGTGCTTGTGCAGCTCGGATAAGACGCACAACACAACATGGATAAAGTTTCATGAGAATTTTTATTACGAATTAGCTATCTTTACTTTGGTTTGTAAATTTTTCACTAGAAAGTGACGAATAAAAAAAGATGAAAAATACTATCATTTATCATATATTTATTAGATTAAAAAATAAAATAAAATTATATAGTTTATTATCTTCTCTCAATTTTTATGTCTTTTATTTTATAGAAAATATTATCACATCCCTCCCCTCATATTAATATTTTTCATAATTAGAGAGAAACGATGAAAAAAGGACTATCCGAAAGATTATTCAGCAAAAATTGTCCACCGTACCCGAAAAAATTAGTAAATGTGCAAATTCGATAAAAATATTTATTTTTCAATCTTTTCCATAGTTTGCTATTAAACAGAAAGCTACAGGAGAGGAAGCCAACTCGATGTCGACCAATCAAAGAGATTAAATATGAAGAACTCAAATCCAAATTCGCAACTATACATAACATGCGCCAAGCTAGCGTGAGCTCACAAATCACCTTATATATATATATATATATATATATATATATATATATATATATAAAGAATAATATCATTCAAATTGAATTGTGAAAACCATTTGAAATTTAAAATTACATGCAAATGCCAAAATGATACTATGAATCGTGTACTGTCGACTCGTCAAAATTTCAAACGATATATGATTAGAATTCAGAAAAGAATAATTCATCTAACAAATTTTTATGCGTCCATAACTAAACTCATCGAGTACTTTTAGATAGGATGACATACTTAAGTAAAGAATAAATGTACCTAATATATGTAATGCTTAATAAATAGTATATCAAAAGAATCGTGGTGACGTGATATTGAAACACGCGTACATATTGATTTTTTATTCCAGTAATAGATTTATTTAGTTAGCAGTTAACATCCAAATCCATTTAGGAAGCTGAGCTGTCAATTTTCATCAGTTTTGTCGCATTTCTTCACCTTTGTATTTTGGCGCTAGCATATATACGTTACATCACCTTTCGCGCATATTATATAAATATAATAGTCCACTTAATTTAAATATTGCGCCAATTATTTGTCCTTAGAAGTTTTATTGGAGTTATTTTATTAGTGAAATGATGAATGACCTCGATCGCAATCAAAGTAGTATCAAAGGAGTTCTGATTGTATTAAGATGTTTTGTACATCAAATTATCCATCACTAACGTGCATGTATAATTATGGGAGTAAGTGAGCCAAAAATTAGTTTTAGTAAAACAATAGTACTCCTCGAGAAATGAATAATGGTTGGGACATGCAAGGTCCCCTTAATCATTGAGATTATTTACTCCAATTATATCATTTATTTCGTGTAGATGATGTATATTCATTATGCCCTTTTATCCCTTATCATTATTTTGTTTTGATTCTTTAGGAACTTTTCTTGGTCGAATTAGCTTCTAATCTCTTGACCCCCATATCTTCTCTGCATCTCTACGTACCTGCTATTTAATTTTGCGATACGTGTAGTTTTAAATATTCAACAATTAAGTTTATTATGAAATATTAAGGATTTACTATATGATTAATTTGTGTTCCTAACACGTACGTGTAACAAAGTTATAACCAAAAAAAAGTAGTAACTTAAGTTATTTTGGTTTCATCAATTCCAAGAAATTAAATCAAAACATATTTTCTTATCTTCTTAATCCATTTTAAATGTATAAATTATTTATTTAAATACATGGAGGTGCAAGTACACGCTTACAGTTGATAAAGCAAAATAAATACGCTCAATACTTATCTTGATGAAAAAACACTCCCATTTTTCAATAATGGTGCAATTACGGCTAATTATCGTCAGCAGAAAATTGATTTTGCATTATTTTCGTTTGGTCAGAGTCACACCCCGAATGTTTTTGGCAAAGATGATAAAATGTCCCTAATGTTTCTGTGTTTCTTCAAGTTGTATGGTCCTTCATTTTCTTTGAGTACTTCTGATAATCTTGAATAAAATGTTCATTTTTACTTTAATCACTTCACATCCTTTCATAAATACCTCATCAAGTATGTTTTGAAATTTCATAAAACTCATTAGTCAATAAAATATCAATGATACACAAATATATAAGATACAAGTATTGATTGTGATATAAAATTAGTAAATCCAATCTAGAAAATCGACATGAACGCATATGTATCCTAAAATATCGTTTTGCAGAAAATAAATAGAATTCACGAATAACCCTATAATGCTTAAATGGCAACTCCAAAAATTAAAAAGAATTCTACAAGATTATGACAATTATATTATAGTAGTGCTTTTCTTTTACAATAATTCTATTCGAACATACTATGTCTGGACATACGTGCTTGAAATAGGAAAAAAATTGTTCGATTGCCTTCAAAATTTCCTTACTACTCAGACCCCCTTCCGAAATATCGATCTCACGCACATCCGCTCTCAAATTTTACTTTCATCCACACCCAACTCCTAAACTTGTGAATTTAAATTGGGATGAAACTTTATAATTAAAATTTAAAAAATGTACGTTTATTAATAACCAAACTGTCGAAACTATGAAATTAAATTATTAATTAAAAAAATTCGTCAAATCTCTATTTTTACCATCGTATGTCCACATATAATATGTCCAAATAGCACTACCTTTTTTTTTATATATTATTCTTTCACAGTTACATGTATCTCGCGATATATATTACGTAGTTTTTCAACTTTATACATCTTTATGTCAAAAAATATTTTCATAATTTTATGCTTATTTTAAGTTCTGATCTAAATTTGTGCATCGCTTCGCACCTCAGAAATATTAGTACTATTATAAAATTGAAGCCCATCATCACCACGTCGATCTCCATACATATTGGCTTATCCAATTCCGTGCAGCACTCCTCCATCTACGTCTCTACTATTTAATTTTTTCACATTTAATCCATGATTATTTCAGTTTTTCTCTTAAGGTAATCAACCAATCCTAAAGAAAGTTACTATGTTAGAGAGAGAGAGAATAAATGAGAGCTTCTTCACGTGTCAGTCCAAAACTATATGAAAAGGGCTTCGTCGCTCCACCTCATTTCACGTTTTGTTATGCAAGAAAACTGATTGATACTTGCACATTTTTGCAGAGGCAGAGCCATATAGAATATTAATACACATACATATACGTCTTCTACGAACTTCAACGCTTTGATCACAGCTCAAACGAAAAGGGCCTTCACTTTTTCACCAAAGAAAAAGCGATTTCCACCATTAAGGCAAGTTTCACCTTTTCCCCCTCATTATTTCTTTCTTTCTTGGTTTGTTTCTTCTCATGATTTTTTTAATAAAACCGGAGTCTTTAATGGTGGAATGGATCCTATTAGATCAGAGCTTTCGCTCTTGTAATTGTTGATCGACGAAAACAACATAGTAAAAGACAAATTTTCCGAAAATGCCCACATGTCCAAATTTTTTCCGACCTTGCATGTTCGATCGAGCAGTGGCATTGTGATTTTTCCGACCGTTAGCTCTATTGGTTCTGTAATATGTGATATTCATTCTGCTGTTGATGCTCCTCTGTCTTCGTATGTTTTATTGTCTGATGCTCCTCTGTTTTTGTATGCTCTTCTTTCTTGTGGGCCTTCCTTTTACTTGCTCAATCTTGGTTCAGAACTAGTGTAATTTTAAAATAAAATTGTGTAATTTTTTTTCTTATCCTTGAAAAATGATAGAAATAAGTAGGTGAGGTAGATCAAATACAGCATGCTTGGCAATGGAGTTGTTGGAATCCTCTCAGAATCCACAAATAAGTGGGAGAGGAGGGCTCCTCTCACTCCTGCACACTGTGCAAGGCTGCTGAGAGGCAGTGGGAAAACCGGTGTTTCCCGCATCATTGTGCAGCCGTCGACCAAGCGCATCCATCACGATGCACAGTATGAGGATGTTGGCTGTGAGATATCAGAGGACTTGTCTGAATGTGGTTTCATTTTGGGAATCAAACAGCCAAAGGTGCATGATTCAAATTGGTGGTGTTGCTTTTGATTGTTGGAAACTAGTACTAGTGTTAGTATAACTAAAATCAATGAGAGGTTCGACGTGTTTGGTGCAGTTGGAGATGATACTTCGTGACAAGACGTATTCATTTTTCTCACATACTCATAAGGCACAAAGAGAAAACATGCCACTTCTTGATAAGGTCTGTGCTCTTTTCTTGCTGTATAATAGCAAGTATTTTCATTAGATATGTGCTTACAGCTTCACATTTCTTTTCTGTAGATTTTGGATGAAAGGGCTACTTTGTTCGATTATGAACTGATAACTGGTGATCATGGTAAAAGATTACTGGCATTCGGAAAATTTGCTGGAAGAGCTGGAATGATTGATTTCTTGTGTGGCCTGGGACAGCGTACGCAACTATATCTTAAGTTCGTCTAATTTGTGTGTGTTTTTCAGTTAGTGGTCCGAGACCTTGTAAAAGGGTAGTGCATCGTGTATAGATTTAATGTCTTACACCATTCATCTGCCTTTCGCAAGATTAAGTATGAAGAACTTGTGTGGGACATGTGATATGTGAACGGAATCACCTGACACGTTCAATCTGTTCTTATTTTCAGGGTTTCTTAGTCTTGGATATTCAACACCTTTCCTCGCATTGGCTCAATCTTACATGTACTCTTCTCTGGCTGCTGCAAAGGCTGCTGTGATTTCTGTTGGGGAAGAGATAGCAACAATGGGACTCCCATCAAGAATCTGTCCCCTCATCTTTGTTTTTACTGGTGCTGGAAATGGTATGATCTGCTGGTATGCTTGATTGTGTTTCACATAAGTACTCATGCATATATGCTGCCCAACAAGTATTTTATTGACAAATAAGTGAAAATCGACTCCGTTTTCTACAGATGGTTTCTTTTGTTATTATTTTGAGTTATCTGTGACATTTATCCTTAATGCAGTCTCTCAAGGAGCACGAGAAATATTTAATCTTCTTCCTCATACTTTCGTTCATTCAAGCAGACTTCCTGATCTATTTGAGAAGGTAATTTCATTTATATTCACTCTAGATTGTTAACTCAGTTTCTCATGGTTGCTTATATCTAGCTTTCCCACCTTGGAGTGTTTGTTCTGTGTTAATGATCTAGCAAAAATCATGTTTTTTGAACTTTTGTGCATTCTTTACCATTTTTAATTTTTTGCAGTTACCTTTATTTTCATGTTTCCGTTTTGATTGGGATATTCTGCACGTATAAATATGTATTTATTGCTAGACTGAAGATCCTCAAGTAGGGCACAGCTCAAAGAGAGTCTTTCAAGTGTATGGATGTGTAGTAACCAGTCAAGACATGGTGGTTCCGAACGACCCCTCCAAATCCTTTGATAAGGTGAGTTCTTAAGATGTAGGCTTTCAATTTTGGACGTTAGCGATGCTACACAATCATCTCTCATCCAGTTAACTTAGGAAAAGACAGCCATAATCTGAAGCAGTGTGCTAAGAATTGAAGAACATGTTAAATGCCAAGTTTCATGGTAGCATTCAAGAGAGAAAGTAGTTCATAAATATAAAGTGTGGTTCGCCCATGCCGGGGCCTCTACATGCACAAATACAATGCCCAGAGCCAGAGGGCTATAGCAAGTATATTATTCTCTCTTGGTTTAAACTACAATAATCACTTAATTATACGAAAGAACCAATTCTTAACTCTCAACAACACGGATGAAGCTAGGATCCAGAAATTGTAGATGTCTTTTATTTTCATGAATGCTAAAGCCAATATTTTGTTCTAATCAGGCAGACTACTATGCACATCCGGAAAACTATAGACCTGTTTTCCATGAAAAAATAGCTCCGTTTACGTCTGTAATAGGTCAGTATCCTTTACACTCTGTACATGAACTGTCAGTTATTGCCAAGGGCACGAGCTCTTGCAACTTAGTCTGCTGATAAAAGCTCTTTGCTGTTTGCTTTCCTCGATAACACTAACATTTTGTTAGGATTTTTATTCAAGCCCATTTCTTGACTTGACAACTCTAATGTTTATGTATTTATGTGAAAGGCATATGAATAAATGGCGTTATTTATTTTTATGGCAGTTAATTGTATGTATTGGGAGAATAGATTTCCTCGGTTATTGACTTGCGCACAGCTACAAGATCTAATAAAAAAAGGATGTCCACTCATCGGCATCTCAGATATAACTTGTGATGTTGGTGGCTCATTAGAATTTGTACAGCAAACTACTTCTATCGACTCACCTTTCATGAGGTAAACTTATAGTATCGTTGCATCCTTGAATTCCAAGATTAATTACACCAACTATATGATATTAATTTATATAATATTGCTGCTTTTATATGACATTTAGATATGATCCTAATGACAACTCGTACCATCATAACATGGATGGTAGTGGCGTTATCTGCTCAGCTGTCGACATTCTTCCAACAGAGTTTGCAAGAGAGGTGAAAATATCCCTGTCTTTTGAGATTTATTCAGTTTAGTTTGCTAAATTTTGATGTCATGAACCTTAAGCCTATTTATGTTCCTCATTCTAAAATTGTATTTGATTACTATACAGGCTTCCCAACACTTTGGTGATATTCTATCCAAATTTATTGGATACTTAGCTTCTTCAACGTCCCTTGATAGATTACCGTCACACCTGAAGAGAGCTTGCATAGTCCATGCTGGAAAACTAACCCCCTTATATGATTATATTTCTAGAATGAGAAATTCTGACATTGAGTAAGTTCTCAACTTTTAAATTTTTCTTTAATTTGGTTATTTTGGCATGTATTCCTTTTACTTTTTTTTTTTTTTGTTCTTGCACTTTTAAAGAACAAAAGTCATCAAAAGCTTTGGATGCAATTCATGTTTGAAAAACGGATTCATGCAGCTGAGCTGAGCCTGCTACAAGGCAAATAATACTATAATTGGCATTGTTCGATTTTAATGATTAATGCATTGGTGTAGCTATTATCCTCATATTTCAAAATGTAAATCGTTAAATGTTGTAAAGTTGTAGAAAGGTGCCCTTTTTCATATTTTATTTGATAGGATAAGGGAAATTCCATCTAAACAACCAGTCCACTATCATAAGCATCCTACTTTTTAATATAGGAAGGTGAGGAAGAGATTAAATATAGTTGAAGTGTTCGAGGGTATCTAAGTTTAATCCTATTTTTTATGTATATCTTCTTGTTGGCATTATTTTCTTGTTTCTAAACTCATACATGACCGTCGTTTGAGCGTCTCTAACTATCTTGATCTGATTTTAAGTTGAACTGAAAACAATTTTTTCTGCATCTTCCTTGGCAGAAATTCCTCACAAACTCCACAACCTTCGCAGCTGGCGAAAATGAAATACACAAAGATGGTATATTTTCTCTTGTAGTAGGAAAAGGCAACGATGCTTTTTCTACGAACACCAAAACTTTTACTTCATTTATTATGAATAGATCAAAGCGAAGTTACAAACTGTTTTAATGAGTAACGTCCTCTTTAGTGCTGATTTGCTATTAATTAACACTGCTAATGCTAATGTGATCTTGTAGATGGCTCTGAGTGGCCATTTGTTCGACCAATTCCTGATAAACGAGGTTTTGGATATCATTGAAGCAGCAGGTGGTTCCTTCCATTTGGTGAAATGTCATGTTGGCCAAAGCACAACTACACCGTCTTATTCAGAACTTGAAGTAAATATGACCCTACCAAAACATTAAATATATGAGGGTTTTTTTTTTTTTTTTTTTTTTTTTTTTTTGTTGGTTATGGAAGTGGTGGTGATAGTTGTTCTCTTTCTTCTTTACAAATCATTATTCTTTTTTCTTCAACAGATTGGTGCAGATGATAAGGCAGTCCTAGATAAAATCATCGATTCTTTAACTTCAATAGCAAGTCCTACGGAGGATCACGTGGATAGTGAAAACAATATGATCTCTCTTACAGTTGGAAAATTTGAAGACAATGGCGTTGAGAAGGAAAATGGGATCGAAAATGAAGCTGTTGTCCTTATTTTAGGAGCTGGCCGAGTATGCCGACCAGCTGCAGAATTTCTGACAGCAGTTGGCCGGGGTTCGTTGAATAAGATAAACTCATATATCACAGAAGACATGAAAGAGAAGACTCCTGTTCATGTAATTGTTGCTTCTCTTTTCTTGAAAGATGCTGAAGAGGTTAGTCTTATAATATTTACTTGCACATTCTCCATAACGCTGGCTATCGGATTAAAATTACGAAGGAAAAAAGTAAAAAGATATCTACATTTTATAATATGGAGCAGATCACGGAAGGACTTCCAAATACAACTGCAGTTGAACTCGATATTAAGAACAAGGAAAAACTACACCATTACATTTCGCAGGTACTTCCCGTGCTATATTTTATGGAGCGGTAGTTTATTTGCTGGCTTACTTCATGTTAAAAAACATTCCCCCTTAATTTGGAAAGAATGGTTGACATGTTTACTGGCTGATGATTGCAGGTCGACGTAGTAATCAGTTTACTGCCACCTAGCTGCCACAGTACTATAGCAAGTGCTTGTATTCAGGTTTAAGTTTTACATCGTATATTCGACTAGCACACGCATTACCGTTCTCATTTCACATATAAAATGCAAATACGGAATGAGTCATGTCTTGTGCAATAATCTCATGAGAGGCAGTTTTAGGTTATAAATTGTTAAAATTGAGGTAAATGACTAGAAAGGTGTAAAGCACATTTATATATTCTTTAGTTTCTCTTTACAAATTGCATGATGCTTAATGTGATTGTGCATTATGGTCAATGAGAAGAAAGTGATATGTTCAATCAAAACGTCGGGATAATAAATACTACTACTATATACTAGTAAGCATTATGATTTTGTATTGTTTAGGAATGAATAATCAGCAATATTTCAACTGTTCATAGTGCTTTCATTGCACCAACTTTCTATTACATGTTCGAACATGTAATATCATGCCTCGAAATTCAGTCCAGGAAACATCTCGTCACTGCCAGCTATGTGGATGACTCCATGTCCAAGCTTGACGAATTAGCAAAAAACTCCGATATTACAATTCTCTGTGAGATGGGGTTGGATCCTGGAATAGGTAATTTTCGCACACGACAATATTGATATTGTTCGAGCAACTATTGTGCACTGTTCAGATCAAGCTCATTTAGACTTCCCAATATAGTTTCCCAGTTTTCAACCTAACTACTGAAGCAAAATTATAACTTGATCCTGTCTCGTATTTAGACCACATGATGGCAATGAAGATGATCGATGAAGCTCGTGTAAGAGGGGGCAAAATCAAGTCTTTCACTTCCTACTGTGGTGGTCTTCCATCTCCAGATGCTGCAAACAACGCGTTAGCTTACAAATTTAGGTATGATTTTGAATTGGGAGTTACTATATAGTTATGTAATATCCTAAGAGTGCCTTTTCCTATCTTCTGGTACTAACTGTGAATACATAATGCATGTTTTGTTTACTACATTTCAGTTGGAGTCCGGTTGGTGCTATACGGGCAGGGCGTAATCCAGCCACGTACAAATACGATGGTGAAATTGTTCATGTTGATGGTAACTTGAGAAGCATGATATCGCTCCTAATCAAATTCAACATTTTCAGTGCATATATTCTACTATTTCATTTCTCTGTTTAAGATCCAAAATTGTCCCCTCATGTCTTTTCTGTTTCCATTTGTATTAATTAATAAAGTATCTTAAAATCCTTATTTCTCAAGTAATATCTGACCTGATATGGTAATATTTATCAATGAATGCAGGGGACAAGCTATATGATTCCGCTTCAAAGATTCGTATACCATACTTTCCAGCTTTTGCATTGGAATGTCTTCCAAATCGAAACTCATTGGTGTACGGAGACCTTTATGGAATAGGAAACGAAGCCTCAACCATTTTTCGGGGAACTCTAAGATATGAAGGAAATATCTCCTTTTTCCTAACATAAATCATTTAAACTAAGAATTAAGATGCATGATAACTATATGCCAATACTGTTAGAATTTTCTTTGACGTGAAATTGTGGACTGATATCTTATTGCAGGTTTTGGAGGGATAATGGGAACTTTAGCAAGAATCGGTTTCTTCAACACCGAAGCAACCCCGATTCTGAAAAATGAGACCAGGCCAACATATCGAATCTTTTTGCTGTCGCTTTTTAATTACACTACAGAAAACTCGGAGGGATTACTCATCAGTGAGAAATGGATTGCAGATCAGATTGTTGGCCTCGGTCTATGTCAAGAGAAAGAAATAGCAATCAAGACTGCCAAAATCATTGTGTAAGTTCAAATGATAAATGTTGATTTGTTTTGACATTTTCCCAAAAGATGAAGGATGCTACTTACACATACTTGTGTGTGTATTCAATCAGATTCTTGGGGTTCCATGAGAAGGCAGAAATCCCAAAATCGTGCCAATGTGCATTTGACGTTACCTGCCTCCTCATGGAAGAAAGGTTGGCCTATTCAGGCACAGAGAAGGTAACTTGCATGATGTTGCTTCTGTAGACAAATTATAAAGATTCATGGTTCGTGTAGAGGTGGAGGATGATCGAACATCTTTTACTCTGTTCATGAACAGGACATGGTCCTCTTGCACCATGAAGTGGAAGTGGAGTTTCCAAATGGCAAACCTACTGAACACCATGGAGCAACCCTACTCGAATTCGGAAGGACTGAAGGAAAGAGATCGTACACCGCCATGGCTCTAACTGTTGGGATCCCTGCAGCCATTGGAGCTCTGGTATGTCCTTCCCATTTTTGTTATCATCATTGCTCCTCCTTATCCCTCAGACTAGTAGTTTTATTTTATAATGATTCCTATTTTCAGCTCTTACTTGGAAAAAGTGTCCAAGCAAAGGGGGTTGTAAGGCCTATAGTTTCTGAGATTTATGAACCAGGTAACTTAATTATGTAACTGAATTAGTATTTCATGTGAAAGAAAACTGTTAAATGGAACTACCATTTTATTTTGGGTCAATAATAGATTTTTACATCAACTTTAGCCTGTTGTTCACTTTATTTCAATTAACTCCAAAAAATTCTTAAAACTGGAAAAAAAAAATCAGTTTTTTTTTTTTTTTTTTTTTCCTATTAAGTCACTAATTATGTCTTATTGTATTGCAGCTCTGCAAATTCTGGAGGCTTATGGTTTCAAGTTGGTGGAGAAAACTGATTGATTACAAATATCGGTTGTGTTATGTATCTATGAAATACAATATTTTCTCGTAGTAAATATGCCTATAAACTTAAATTTATGATTCCATCATCAAACCAAATACATCGAATTACAAATGTTAATATACCTGTAATTTTCGCCGATAAATTGCAGAAATTCAGACTATTTAAGTAGCAAATATCAAATCAAATGATAAAAAGTAACACTCTTTCATGCTGTGGAACCTTCCCTATAAAATTCTTTTTATCTTTTCTGTTACCTGTACAATGAAATTATAGAATAATTGATGCGCACTGTAATATGTTCGAAGCGATTCTCTTTCGCTATTTTAAAGGAATCGCAATAAAAATTGTTAATTTCTATCCTGTTACAAATTGACTAAGAAACAACCAAAGAAGATAATTGTTGCTCCACCTCTTCCCAGTTGTGGACTTTTGTTACAAGAGGATGATGATAAGAATGTTCCACTTTGCACCATGGATATGAATTCTCATAATCAAATAGAAGAACCTTTATCCCCACTGCTGCACATTCCATCGCATACCTCGGATTATCGTCGATCAATACCTTCGCTCCCAACGACCTGCACAAATCGATAATTTTACTCGTTTTGGTCCTAATAGGTGATATTCAGCAACATACTGGGGAAATAAGAAAGCATGAGCTGTTGATAAGTACTTGCAGATGTCTGATTTAGGTCTTGACTGGCCATCTAAAGCAAAGTGATTGCCAAAATGAATCTCTCGGAAAAGACCTGGGTAATGTTTCTCGATCCATTCGACAGTGTGGTCCTTAATAACATTCTGCCGGGACCTACACGTAGAGTACAAAATAAGCTAATTATCTTGGCTGAGGACTGAGGGAACTAAATCAGAGTCGGGATACATACGTGACAATGGACAAGTTATAAATTTCAGATAGCTTTTCAAGTGCTTCTCGAGCACCTGGAATTGGGTTTATCCCTTTCTTGAAGTACACTGTCTTGAAGAACTCATGGACACGATGATCAGCTGCCACAGGAAAAGCAACGCTGTTACCAGAAGTTAACTTAATGCACCTCGTGCCCATAGAGCAACCAAGAAACGAAATCAAAGATTTGGAAAAACAACATTTTACTGCCAACGACACAATTAGAAGTCTTCCTGACATCTAACAAATATATAACTAACAATCCCCCATTAACACTTAGTCAAAACATCTGACAGAAGAGTGCATTAATATTGTAGTTGAAGACAATATTCCACTCTATGGAAACAACCGGATACAAACAGTATCATGGTAACACGATTAAAAAAAACTCTCTTTTATTTCACAGAAAAGGAAGAAATTAAATTATGGATTTATCTGAAAGTGGCAGCAAGAAAACGAAGATTAAGCAGCATGCCTAGAACTTCCAATTTTGAAATCCCACATTAGCCAAAAAGATAAAATAAACATGATTAACAAGGAACAGATGTATGGAAACCAGCCAAGTTGAGCATAATCGGTAATACCTTCATCACGTGAACATTTCCATATCTGGCAAGTAAAATAAAAAATGGATCAGAAAATGGATGACATAACAAATCTTTTTATAGAGGATAATATACCAGGAAAAAGTTCCAATTACCTTACAATAATTGCATTTTGTCCATTCAACCTTCTAGTGAAGGACTTAGAAGTAATCACATAGCAGACTACTATCCTATGTGGGCTCACTCAGAGAAACTTAAAAGAGAGTACTTTAAACAGACAATCACAGCATCAAAACCTCACAATTTACATCAGGAAAGCTATCTGTCGCAATCTTTTGGTGTTTCTAACAAATGAATGTGCATCCAAGTCCACGGAATAGAAGCAATGAACGACAGATGAAAAACAAAGAACATGCATATCAATCAATGCAGAAAATGTTTACACTAACTCAACAAGGAAAACTACCACAATGGGAGGCAAAAAGATACTGTATAAATTGATTTCTTCTCGATTCTTGTTTGCCATATAAAGCAGAAGATAATAACCCACGCAGAATCAAGGTATGCCAAAAACACAAAAGGCGAAAATTGCTGATAAATCTAAAAAAATTTAGAATGTTTAATAGATTATTCTAGAGAGCATTCACTTAGAAGAAACTATAAAGGGTTGTACGTGTTATTCTGTCTAAGAAACAGGAAAAGGAAGCAAAAGCAATCATATAGTATTCCATAAAATGCTATTAGGCGGTACCTTAAAGAACTCATAGACGTGGTACTCAGAAACCGAGTGATTTAGGGAGTAGCGATCCGCTATGAATTTATTAAGAGCCGATACAAAATTCCCCAGAACTGTCAACAAATTAATAAAAGGATTTCAACATTCATGAAGATAACAAATGCCTCTAGATTTTCAACAACAGTATCCACAAGTCGAGCAGAATTTACAACGAGCAACTTGATACCAAACAAAGCATAGGCACTCGAATAGCATCAACCATTACCACATGAAAAAGGTGATCCTAAAACTATGCCAAAAGCACAAGGCAAGGCAAGAATAATTAACTTTTCAGTTGACCAAAAACCAGCTAATACAATGGGTAGGATTGTTCAATTCAATACCAAAACCTACAGCGATTGACCATTTCATGGAGCATACTGCCGTCAACAAGAACATGGTCAATGATTCTTCCCATACGCAATCATCAAAGATAAATCGAACAATGCAACTAATAATATTATAAGCCATAAATAATATACTGCAAAGCTCAAAATCAACAAAAAACCTAAAATCCCTCCATTCCATTATGCAAAATCAAATACCCTCATCAACATCAACCGCGACCATGATTTTCTCCGGCGAGGGCTGGTCCAGAGCTCCAGCGGAGTACCCTCTGTTCGCAGAGGCGCCGCCACCATTAACAGCCCCAGAATCAAGGCTCCGCCGCCGATCCTCCGCCGTAAAAACCTCCTCAGAAACACGCAGCAACTGGGGGAGGGAAGGGCCGTACGCCCGCGCTTTCAGCACCTCATTACCACCAACGCGATCGCTCTTGAAATCATTACTGTTCCGCAAAACATTGCCGTAATTTTCAGAGGAGCAACCCTTGAGCCTGAGCCCGTAGGCGAAAATCCTACCTCTACGCAAATCAACGAGATTGGAAGAAAGCCTTGTGAAAGACATGCTGAAATCCCTTTGCCCCAACATGGAATTCGAAGCCGCCGCCATAAAGCAATCCCTCAAACGGCGGAATCGAGAAAAGCAATTAGCGTCGGAAATTGCTTGCCTAGAACGCCCTTTTATCATGCCGAGTTCTCATACAACTCGGCATACATTCACGGATTAGAAAGCTCGAGATTTCACAACTCGTCAACAGATATTTTTGAATAAAAGAAAAATAGAGGAGAAACAATGGCAGATTTTAGTGTGGAACGATATCTCCAACACCCACCAATGGCTGCAGCAAGTACTTTTAGGACATCGCAAATTCCTATTAATAGAGGAGAGTGCAAGCATTAGCCATGGCGGATCCAATCAATTTCCCAAGTTTTTCTCGAATTGAACAATATCTGTTGAAGGTAATTACTTTATTCATCACAACAAACTAGTACGTTATTTAAATTTTTTTCATTCTTGACATTATTAGAGACAAATTAGTAGAAAAAGTATATTAGTCTTTTTATATTTTGGTATAAAAAATATTAAACTAATGATAAAAAAAGATGAGAAAATACAAATAAGTGTGAGACATGTTTTAATAAATATTTAAAATTTATTGTATTTTATATTTAAAAATTCAAAATATGAGAATTTAAATATATAGGATTAAAGGGAGACATATTTACCCTCCATTTTTTCGTATACTTTGGCGTGATTCAGTTTCTACTATATTCAGTGTTCTAACATGATCTCTCACATCCCTCCCACTAGAAAAATCATCACTCTCGAGGTCGAGAGCTCTGATACAATCAATAACGTCAAAGCAAAGATCCAAAATAAAATAGAAATTCTGTCGGATCGGTAGCAATTGAAATTCTCAAAAAAGCTGTTGGAGGACGGGAAAACCCTAGCTGATTACAATATTCAACAAGAATCGACGCTCCATCTCGTTCTCCACCTCCATGCTGGTGTGCACATTTCAAAATTGTCGCTCCATCGTGATTCGACCACCGCGATTGCTTTGCCTCAACGCAAATTTTGAGCTACCTTCTTCCTCTTAATCTTCATCTGAATTTTTTAGACTTAAGATCGTCTTCACTCCCATCTCTCTCTCTCTCTCTCTCTGGCAGTTTTTGTTTGAGTTTGGATGTATAATGGGAATTCACATGAAAAAAAAATGTGAAATCACACTATAATTTGTGTGATTTCAAATCTAATACGTATTCTCTTCCAAAATAATGAGAATTGACATGAAAAAATAATGAGAATCGCATAAAAAATAATTAGAATCGCATAAACCACATCCTATAAGAGTAACAAATAGCAATCGTAACATTTTTTTTTTCTTATTTTCCTATGTTTTTAGTGGGACCCACACTAATTTATTTGGATGGACGTGAAGGTTTTTTTGCTCATTTTATCTTGCATAAACCCTCATCCCTCCCGCTCGAGAGGCTGCAAAACCCTTATCGGCTTCACCAGTATCACCGACTAGAAATCATAATATAGGAAATAGGAAAAAAAAAAAAAAGGATGAGGGGGTATAATTGACCCAAAGGACTGTAATCAAGTTAATGGTTATATTTTACAATTAGTTGAATATTTTGGAACTTGCTTGGACGAGTTTCAAAACATCATTTCAATTGAGAATATTTTTAATTAGATTATTAAGTTGGAACTAAAGTTGTTTGTTTATCTAATCTTCTTAGTGTTTTATTTCAGTTATTTATTATTGTTAAGTATTGCAAACTGCAAAGACAACACCAACTCCCAAAATCCTTTTTATTTGAGTGTGACATTGAGATTACTACATCAACCTTTCTTAGATTCGACCTTATTTACTTGCCGCTAAATGTCATCAGGATTATAAATTTATTCTTGACAGAGCACGCAGACCCAACGAGCGAAAATACGCACTGTCAATATATCTCTCCGTTTAACAGCTGCAAGGAAAATGAAAGGGTTGATTCTTTCCTAAGAGCACCCACAGCCGTGCCATCCAAATTGGAGGGCACAGCCATTTCGTGAACCCTCCACCCTTCACCTTAAAATGGCGCACAACGGCACCCTCCTAAATTTGGAGGGCGCTACAAGTTTTTTTTTTGTTTTTTTAATAATTTATAATTCAATTAAAAAAAATTCATTCATCATAAATAAAAACATACAATAGATAATTAAAAAAAAAAAAAAAAAACTACTACAAATCGTACACTTTTTTTAGTTTGGCGCACATAGCCAAATGATTTTCAAGTCGGATTCCCTCCAAGTCATCGGTGGGTCGCATGAGAACTTTGTAGGCGAATGGAAGTCCGGAGCGCTCCGCCACGGCGGACAATGTTTGCTCGTTTTTTTCCAAACGCTCAGCCAACTCGCTAATTTTTCCTTTCTCTTTTGCTCCCCTAGCCAATTCTTTTGCCTTTTTTGTACCTATTGGCCTTTCGGATTGACGACTGCTGGCCGATGTGGAGTCACCGGAAAGGGGAGTGTCCGATCGTTGCGTGCTTCCGGTTGCCGTTGAAGTGTAGCTCCCATCCTCGGCATTCTTTGAACGCTTCAAGGCATTTTCCACCACATCACCGGAGCCGTATTGCCTTTGGAATTTCTGCGTATCCTTCACGATATGCCAAGTCTCCAAATTTCCAAAATCGGATTTGTGGTAAGTCTTCCACTCCAACAATGTTCTTCGAAGCATGTCTTCACCGGTTTCGCCGCTCCAAATAAAGATTGTAAATTTTTTTGTACATTTGTTGGAAGCTCGTCAACTCTTTTATTACCCGCTTCCAATGAGCTTGCAATTGACATGCCGACCGCGCGAATGTTCCTTCGGCGTCGAAGTGGCCTCCACCTCGTCTTGCGTTTCATTCAAGTTGACGGCGGAGTGGAAGTCGTCAAGAGATGCGGTGCCAAAGCCCGCATACGTACCATCGGGAAATTGAGGGAGATAACCACCATATCCTCTGAATCCCGGCGGCGGCGTTCCAAATTGTGGCGAGTTGGACCCAAACATCGGCGACAGCGAACTGAATTCTCCGAACAAATTGCCGCGGTGGGATGTCGGCGTCGGAACATTTGGAACGTTGGGGGATCGATAACTTGGCGAGTTCAACCCGAAATTATTTTGAGGGGAGTCGAACCAATCGTTGTTGGGATTCATGTTGTATAAAAATTGAGAGATTGAGTGGAATTGAGAGATTGAGAGATTGAGAGATGAGTAAAAATTAAAGAAATGAGGTGTTGTAATATAGTAGGAAAAAGAGAAATAAAAAAATAAAAAAATAAAAGCAGCCGTTTGAATTTGCAACGGCTACAACATGAGCCAATGAGCGGCCGCCACGTCAGTGGGCTGAGGACTCATGTAAATGACTCAACTCAGCCCTCCGCCCACGCCCTCCAAATGGCTGCAACAGCAGCGCCTATCGATGTTGGAGGGCGCATGTCTTCCGCCCACGAATAGAGCCCATGCGATATGGGTGCTCTAAGAACATAGTATAGATTTAAATATTAGGACTATCAAATAGCGCGGAGCTTCAGAAAATTTTGAGCAATACAAATTGAATAGACTCACATATGTAGTTGATATGCCAATAACATCATCATTCTACCCTAAGTTAGCAATTGATATATACCAAGAAGATTGTAGAATTTTTAGGAATACAGAATGAGAGAACTGATCTCCTCCACATCATCACCCACCTAATTAATTTTTTCCTCTTTTCTATTTTTATTTTATTTTACTGCCTTGTTTGTCAATTTTCCTTTTCTAGAACGTAAATTTTCTTTTGGTCATTATCTTTTTTTCAGCGAGGGGAGGGTTCTACATCGGCACCCTCTCAATATCTCTTTCGCTGCTGGAATTTGCCTTGTTTTCAAAATATTTTCCATCGAGATCTCTTTGTTATTCTCTCTAAACAGATAAAGGATTTTATCACTACTCTCACTTATAACTATCTATTTTGTAAAATTTCAGGAAATAAAGAGTGGAAGGGCGGTGTACCCAAATCTAAATAAGATGAGAGAAATAGAGGAAAAAAAATCACCAAAAATCTGAAAATAATAGACGGAAGAAAGAAATTGTGAGAAAGAAGACAAGACGAAAGCTAGACAGGGGAAGAGAGAAAGAGAAAGAGAAAGAGAGGTAAAAAGGAAGGACGGGGAATATAAAAATAAATTAAAGAAAAGGGCCCACAAGAAAAATAAAATCTGGTTACACTCTTCCCACATCAGCACGTCTGCCATCAACTAGGGGTGAAAGTATAGAAAGCGCGTTTTCGGGTTATTCATACTCTATCCGTACTCGCCAGAGTATTGGGTACTAAATATCCGTAATTTATGGGTATTGAATGGATATGAATATGAGATTTTTAGAAAATATCTTAACGGGTATGCCTGTTAAAGTATTGAGTACTCGATTAAACACCCGATCAATAATATATAATTATTTATTATATATAATTACTAATTTTATACTATAAATTATAAATATATTCATAATAAATATTCATTTTTTTGCTAAAACCTAAACCTAAACCTAACTCTACACATAACATATGAATAATATATATTTATAGTATTTATTTGTTGAACTTAAATGTCTAAACTACGTTTAGTATTGATTTGTTGTTGTCGTTTAGTTGTTGCTACATAGTTGGTTATTAATTTGTCGTTGAAAATTATTGAAAAATCGAGCGGGTGAAAAATACCATACTTTTATCTTTTTTTTTCTAAATTGGGTACCCGTTCGGCTAAAATGAAAAGGGTATGGGTATTCGTTTTTTGCTTATTTGGGTATGGGTACCCGCAAATGCGGGTATGGGTATCCACGGGAACCCGTTTATTCACCCCTACCACCAAGTGCTCACACAAATCACCGAGCATATCACTTCTCTGTATATGTACATCACTATGCAGAGAAGTGGTAAAAGTGGGCACCTGAGATTGAAAAGGTCTCAGGTTCGAATTTATGACATACTTTTATAGGTCGAGCTTGCCACACCTGTACTTGGAAAGTATGATTTACCTGTTCTGTGTGGTTTACAGGCTACTGAACAAGAGACGGGGGTTTACCCAATGTGCACCGAAAGTAGCGGCTGCGGATTCCCAAGTTTTCAAATATATATATATATATAAATATATATATATATATATATATATATATATATTTGATATCATGTGTTTTAGTTTAATTTATGATTATTAATTGAACTTAATTTGTAATTTCTATATTAGTAAGTTATTACCTCCGGTCCCCAAGTTTCTTCCTATCTTTAGTTTTTGGGATGGTCCCCAAGTTTTTTCCTAGCCATTTTTGGACATTACCCACAACAAATTATTATCTCTTATCCTTACTTTATCAACTTATTTACCTAAAATACCATATATGGCCCACCACTATTTCAATTAATTAATACTCCCTCCATCCTCTTTTAAGTGTCCTACTTCCCCATTTTTGTTGTCCTCATATAAGTGTCCTAGTTACTATTTTTGTACAAAAATACCCTCCACCTTTTACAATATTTACTACCCCTCCACAATTAAAGCACTAATCTATTTGTCTAATTTCTACCTAATTAATGCAATTGTATTATCACCAACACTGTGACCCATTTCTCATTTTATCTGCTGCATCTCTCTCTCGACTAACCCTAAATCCTCACAACATCACTCTTCGCCCTCAATCTCTCAGATCTGTCTCTCTCTCTCGACGAACCCTAAATTGCAGACAATCGTTGTCGTCCTCCCCGATCCGTCCCCTTCTCTCTCGACAATTGCGGTCATCCTCCCAGATCTGTCTCTCTCTCTCTGCGGACTCTAATTTTTGAGGAATCTCAAACACCTCCCTCTCCGATGGATTCCGCCTCAATCCCTCCGACGGAGACACCTCCCTCTCCGATTTCGACCATCCTCTCCATTCCGGCGACCCCTCTCTCGCCGATTCCACAAAACTCATGGGAGTTAAGGGCTGAGTCGCAGGAAATCGTGCCAGAATCCATCTCTACCGATGTAGAGCCTTCGTTGTCGGGTTCTCGATTCATGGTGGTCGCCGCTTCGTCGCCGTCTTCTGGGACCGGAGCTAGGCGGCAGCCGTGTCCTCGCTGGGAATCTGAGGCCGATTCGAACCCCGAATCGGAGGTGCCCCAAACTCCTCCTTCGGATTTCGATGATGAAGGTGATGTCTACCTCACCTACGATGACTGGAAGGCAAAATACCTTCATCTCTTGGGATGGTCCCGAATAGAGTTCTGGTGTATGGGGGGGGGGGGGGAATACACCAGATAAAATTTTTTCAAACAACCCCCTAAAAATTAACTCAACTGAGTATAGCAGCTCAGTTGGTATCACAACCGAGTAGGAAGCACTCGGTTGGAAGTGATGTGCTGTGCGGAATGTGGTGGAAATAAACTCGTAAAAGATAACTCACGCTTTTATGCACGGTTGGTCAATAACCAAAACAGTTGAGAGAGAATGCAGTTTGTATGCAGGTTAGATAGTCAGTTGAATATGCAAGAATATAACTGAAAAAAAACACAACACACAGAGATTTAACGTGGTTCGGAGAGAATTCCTACGTCCACGGGGAGTTGTGAGTCCACACAACTCTGTCCAAGTTCTTCTGGACAAACCACACAGCTTACGCGGGCTGTGCAACAGTTAAGGATAAGTTTGCGGGTACTTATCAACCTTACAGTTTAGTTTTCGGGTACTAAACAACCTATCTACTCAATTCCGGGAAGAGTAGGGTCCTAACACTCCTTTTGAGATGAAGTGTGAAAAAGGTTGGTTCCAACTAAAAGCTCGAACACGAAGTGAGCTATGATCTAACACTCTACAAACTCTCACTAAGTGATATTCTCAAGGTTCGATCTAAAGACACAGAAACTAACTCTAGAACTCTCAACAAGTGATGTTCTAAGAGATTGAATGCAGTTTAGCTTGTGAAGGATTTAGTTCTTTCTTTCGCTCTTTCGTTTCTTCTCGCGTGTGTGTCTTGTGTGTGTCTTTGAATGAAGGCTTCTATTTATAGGCGGAGAGAATCAACTAGCCGTTGGAGGAGCTGTTGATCTCTGTTCTTTGAAAGCGATGGCCTGTCTCTCATCTCTGCAGACTTTCCGGATATGGCGGGATTCCCCTTGGAGACACTGGAAGTTTTTTATCCTTAGCGATTATGTGCTCTTCTACTTTCCATCTGAGACAACCTTGTGTTGGGCCAAATGGGGTAATGACTGAACGGTCAAACCCTCACGTGACTTCCTTTTGAAATTCAAATTTAAACCTTTGTTCTTCAACCTTGGTCAGTCGGTTGAGAATCTTGATCTTGATCTGAGTGGTCTTCAGCTGATGTTCCATTCTATCTGAACCGTTGAACTTCTCAGCTGACTTTGAACTTCATGTTGAAACTTCTTCCTTTTTGGAATAACTTCTTTATATCTTTTCCCTTAGTCGGATGGCATTTTGTGACTGATGTTCTATCTGAACAGTTGACTTGAACGCTCGGTTGTCTTGCTTACAACTGATGTTCCACATCCGATTTTCCATCTGGGGTTCTATCTGAGTGTAGCCATGTTGTCGTCTTCAGCTGGAGTCCTGTAAAGATAAAATCTTAACATTGCTCAAACAGCGAGCCTAACTGCTAACAGTAGGAACTGGCAACATCTACTCGGTTGGGGTCAGTTGGTTTTGGAATTCATCAAAACTCTTACTAACGAATTTCCCAACAATTTCCCCCTTTTTGATGATGCCAAAACCACTTACAACTTTAAACCGCTACTGATCTAAACCTTACTAACTTATCTAAAATCTCAGCTGAAATTCTAGACAGTCTATAAGATAAAACATCAAAGGGTTAGCACAGTTATAACATGGTATTTAAATGACTTTGCGATTCAGGGCTTGGACAATGAGAGATTGTTCATCAAGATGAATCGAATATATACTTGAAGTTTTTATTACAAATGATGATTACACAGATAGGCACAAAACATTTAGATTACATCAGTTGCTAAAAAAACTAATTCAGCTCAAAACTTCTGGCCGTACTTGCTGAAGATACGGATAAAGATCTCTCTCTTTGCAGCTGACTCGATCCCAGAATCAACTCCATGTTCTTTGCACACTTGTCTTGCTTCAGCCATAAGTATCCGTCTGTCGGGAGTACTTGTGCCTGAGATGAACGGAGGGCGATATGTGACCTTCGGAGGGACCGGAACTGTGTTGAGATCGAGCTGTGCATCCATCATGGCTGATCTGAATTGTCTGAACATGCCTTGATCCCCAGAGCTGAGCTCGAATAAGGCTTCCTTGAAGGCTTCCCTTGCATCTTCAGTTGTGTACATCTTCCTGTAGTAGAAATCACTCACAAACTCCTGTTTGAATGACTCCCAATACACATTCCACTCAGCTGGCATCCATTTGTCAACATGTTTGAACCGAGGTTGGAGTTTGGACTTTCCTTGCAGCTGTTGTTGCCTCTTTCTTGCCTCCGCCTTGCTTTGATGTCTGTTGATTCTTCTTAGGCTTCGGCTGGCAATGTTTCTGTCCAACTTCTTCGAAATCTTGGCGAGCTCCTTTTCAAACTTGTTGACAGCTTTGGCTTGGCCAGCAGCAAACGTCTTGATCCAAGCTGGATTCAAGTAGTCCTTTTCTGATGCATCTATAGCTTTGGCAGCAGCAATTGTCTCTTCGGTTGTGATACCGTCGAGTTCAGCTACGAGATCAGTGGAGATTTCAACTTCCTGCTCCATTCCTTTTCCAGCTGCAGTTGTCTCCTTTAGCTGAGATTCTCCTTGTCCAGCAGCCATTTCCCCCTTTTTCCTCTGAGCCTCTTCCCCCTGCCTCTCAACTCCTGCTGGCTTCTTACCTTCACCCTTTTTGGCATCAGCAAGAAGGGTTGCCAGTGAGCCATCCAGAGAGGTAAGTTTTGCTTCAGCCTGTTGGACTCGAGAGAAGAGTTCATCCACAGCATCCTGTCCTCCAACCTTCTTCGCCAGTTCTAGATCTTGGCGCTCTTGATCAGCTTTCTTCATGGCTTCGAAGGTTGCAGAGACTTCTCTTTGAAAGGCGACAAACTCAGCTCGATGTTGTTCGAACTGAGTCGTCTACTCTTGGTCTTGTGTCTGCTAGGATTTGACAAGGTTGGAGTTGGCGACGGTTTTGTATACATTCAACTCAGAACTGAGTTCACGAACAGTTTTCTTCAGCTCATTGTTGGCTGTGCTGGTGGAGGATGAGAATTCTTCCAGCTTCAATTTCAGAGCATCTTCCATCAGCTGCCTCTGCTTCTCAGTTTGAGCCTCAATCACCAGCTGCGGCTCTTCACGGTTCTGCTGGATGGTTGAGAGCACCTCAGTTCGCAGCTGGTTCACCCTCTCAGTTATCAGCTCACAAATTTCTTCAGAGGAGAGTGCTGGCTGAGCTGAGGGGGCTGGTTGTTCGATTGCTGGGGCTGAATGTTCGATTGTTGGGGCTGATTGTTCGATTGCTGGGGGTAATTCAGTAACCATGGCTTGACGATTTTCCAGGTACTGTTGGAATGCAGCCTCTTCCTGCTGAGCTGCTGCTTCAGCTGCATCAATCTCATCCACGAACTCAGCACTCCTGGCTAGCATAGTGTCCAGAAAGGTGACAGCTCCTGCATTGTTGCACAGTTCCCTTGAGTCTGTCCCTTCAGCCTTGCTGAGATCGAATCTGCGACTCAAAACAACAACCTTGTTCTTGTATGCAACCTCAAGGTTGGAGTAGTCGAAGTACTCTCGCAGGCGTGACTCATCACCCTTTGAGGTGGTCCCAGCCATAGATGCGGAGGGTGTCTTCCTTGACATACCAGTAGCTGAAGATGATGCTAAACTGGTATATCAGCTCCGTGCCAAACATGGCGAAGATCGGCATATTGCGAGCTTCGGGAAATATCCCAACGAGCTTCTTGAAGCAATAGGCCAGCTTGCCTTCATGCTCAGCTACGACCGCTTGACGATCTTCTTCTTCATTGATGGGGGAGGGTTCAATGTCATAGACATATGGTTCAAGAGGTTCTTCAACATTGGCCATAGAACTGGTCGCAATGTTGGCATCGAGCGTGAGGTTCAGAATATTTGTCTGAGGATCAGTTGTGAGAATCTGATCCCCTTTGGTTGGTGATTGGGCTGGCTGGTCAGTTGGACTGGGTTGGGAGCCGATCGAGGTTGGGATTCCTTGGACGGTATCAGCTCCGGTTGGGGGAGAGGGTGAACTGTGTTCTGACTCCTCAGATGAAGACGAGCTATCTGAGGATGAGCTCGACTCATCTACATCTGTTTCCTTCCCTTCAACCATCGACTCTGGATCTCGAGGAGCAATGATATACGCAGCTAGGTCAACCGACTGACTCGACTCAGCTGACTTCTCAGCTGGTGTCTCCTCCGCTGGCTTCTCCTCAGCTGGCAACTTCTCAGCTGTTTGCGCAGCTGGCTGCTTGAACCGTATCCTCGGTCTCTTGTGGAGAGGTACCTCCTCTTCTCCTTCTTCTTTATTAGTCTCATCCCTCAGCTGGCGTTTAGCAGTTGATCTGGTCGTTCGGCCGACTGCTGGGGGTGGCTGTGACTCCACCTGCTCCTCAGCTGTGACTGGCTCTGCAGCTGACTTCCCAGCTCCCTTCTTTTCTTTGGGAGTGTATACTGCAGACAAGACATCCTGAGCCTTTTTAGCTGATGGGAACAACAGCAGCTTCTTCAGGGGAGTTACTTCGCTGTCTTCCCACGTCAGGTTCTGGTCCTTGGTGGCACGGAGGATCAGAGCAGAGATCTTGGTGCCGAAGTTGAGTGAACCTTTCACACTCAACAACCGCTCTCCGGACTTAGTTGTGATCTCGGAGATCTTCTATTGCTCCAATATCAACTGGTGTTTGAAGTACTGAAGCCAGTTGACCTCGTGTTTCTCCTCCAGAGCCTTCTGCTGCTTCAGTTTGGGGCGGCTGATATCCCCAAAAGCTCCACCGTATCCAAATGCACACTTGGAAATAACATCAAACAGAAGTCAATGTTGAGGCTTCAACTTTGTCCTTTGCATGCTACTCTTCATCTTTTCTGGGATGATCAGGGCCTGCTGAAGAAACTCATCTGCTGCTGCATCCGTGCAGTTATCAACCATGTCAGTGGCCTGATGATTCCGTGGGATGATTTTTCCCAGCTCTTCTGAAACTTGTATCTCGGCGACTGAATCTCGGATTGATCGGGAGACGCCGCGTTGTTTGCAGGAGACGTTTGAAATGAGTCCAACTCCCGACTCGTGATGTAGATTCAAATAAAACTCTCCGACTTGCTTCCATAGCAGGAGGGAGGGAGTGAGTGTTGCCCAGTGAAGAAGGCCGTGCGCAGAGAGAAGACCGGCAAGGGGAGAAAGCTCCGGTGACTTCAGCGCGTCCGTCGAAAGGATCTGTTCAAAATGTATCTTCGATAGCATCATATCGAATGATTCCTGGAATGTGGCTGGTTCTTAAGATACCATCTTCTTGGAGGTTTTGGGTGCCATTATGATTTGCAGTGAAGTATATATATATGCAAAGAAGGAAAGAGAATATTAGCCAAATATGGAGAGACAGAATTGAAGAAGATGATGAACAGTTGTATTGATATGCACGAATGAGGAAGGTAAGAAATCACTTCCTGATTTTCCGCCTTTTATAGGTTATCGGTAGTTGAATTAGACGGCCAGGATTAAATGGCATCTTTCCATCAACGGTTGAGATCTCGCGACGGTTGGGCGATTTTGACTGACGCTCCACGTGCGCGAGTGAGAAGGTGAGGAGTTTATATGTCAGCCCAGTCGCACTATAAAGTAAGGCTATAGGAGTTCAGCCATACTTTACATTAAATGCGTCATGATGGCTATTTTGAATTTAACTGACATGTTCAGGAATGTTTGAATTTATTTCAAACATTCGCATTGAAGACTGTAACACCTTCAGCCATGAATGATACCTGCCAGCTGATGTCGAAATCAGCTGTATACCTCAGTTGTGTTCCTCAGTCGCCGCATACCATCAGCTGACTCGAGTTCGTCTGTTCAGCTGACGTCTGATTCCTTCGGTTGGCAATCTGCATCTGATCGGCATACCATCAGCTGACTCAAGTTCGTCTGTTCAGCTGACGTCTGATGTGTTCAGTTGGCGATCCACATCTGAGATTCCCCCTTCATCTGAGCTTCCCCCTCAGATGGATATCTATCTCTTCACCTCAGTTGACTCCTCATCTGATGGATCCAACAATCCAAGGAGGTCACATAGCATCTTGAACCATGCTTCAGCTAGAGGTTTGGTGAAGATATCAGCTCTCTGAATCTCAGTTGGAATCTTCTCCATGGATACATCCTTCTTCTCAATATGATCTCAGATAAAATGATGTCGGATATCAATATGCTTCGTCCGAGAATGGTGAACAGGATTCAAAGAGATAGCTATGGAACTCGAGCTATCATAATGAATGGGAACCTGTCCAGTTGCAACTTCATAGTCTCTCAACTGTTGCTTGAGCCACGACACTTGCATGCAACAGCTACCGGCAGCCATATATTCTGACTCGGTTGTAGAAGTGGCAACGCATGCTTGTTTCTTAGAGAACCACGAAACTAGCTTGCTTCCCATGAACTGACAATGTCCAGATGTGGACTTCCTGTCCAACCGATCTCCTGCTAGATCTGCATCTGAGTATCCGGTCAGTTGGATATTGTCGTCGGTTGGATACCACAACCCAACATTAACAGTTCCCTTCAGATACTTGATGATGTTCTTTGCTGCCAACATGTGTGCTTCCCTGGGTTGAACTTGGAACCGAGCACACACTCCAACTACGTATGATATATCTGGCCGACTGGCGGTTAGATAAAGTAAAGAACCGATGATCCCTCTATACTTACTGGCATCCACGAGCTTTCCCTCAGTTCCAGGTTCAATCTTCCAGTTAGTATTCATCAGGATTCTTGTGATCTTACTTGTCTGCAATCCGAATTTGGTGATGAGCTCCTTTGTATAATGGACTGATTGATGAAAATCCCTTCTGGCGACTGCTTCACTTGTAATCCAAGGAAATAATTCATCTCGCCCATCATTGACATCTCGAACTTCTCCTTCATGAGATCTGAGAACTTCTTGCACAGCTCCTCTGACTTGGAGCCAAATATGATGTCATCAACGTAGATTTGCACCGCAAGTATATCATCTCCAACTTTGATGGTGAACAGGGTTTTCTCAACTGACCCTCGTTTGAAACCCGAGTTCAGAAGAAAACCACAAAGAGTGTCATACCAAGTCCTTGGTGCTTGTTTCAGTCCATAGATTGTTTTCTTCAACTTGTACACTCTTCCATCTCCAGTTTCAAAACCAGGAGGTTGTTCAACATATACATCTTCCTTGATATCTCCGTTGAGGAAGGCACACTTCACATCCATCTGATAGACCTTGAACTTGTGAAATGCAGCATAGGCTAGAAAGATTCGGATGGCTTCCAGCCTTGCAACCGGCGCGAAGGAGTCTTCAAAGTCGATTCCTTCTTGTTGGCAGTATCCTTGAGCTACCAACCTTGCCTTATTCCTCACGATGAATCCAATGGCGTCTTTCTTGTTCTTGAAAATCCATTTTAATCCAATAACTTTGACACCATTTGGTCTTTCTACCAACTCCCATACACAGTTGCGTAGAAATTCATTCAGTTCCTCTTGCATGGCTGATGTCCAGTGAACACAGTTGAGAGCTTCCACAACATTCTTCGGTTCTGGCACATCAGCTACAAAGCAAGAAATCATGGCAACATCTCCAGCTTGCTCGAACTCCTCTAGAACTGCCAACTCCTCAGCATATTGGGCATAAGTGTTGGAATCTTCCTCGGTTGAATCTTGAGTCGCAACTCTGCTTCTTGTACGTACACCTTCAGTTGGATCTCCGATGATGTTGTCAGTGGAATGAACTTCATACCATTTTCGGTTTCGTCTTCCTTCTTCTTCCAACTGTGGTTGTTCCGTGATCTGAGCTGGAGTCTTCAGAACTGGTGATTGATCAGCTGTTGAGTCTGGATTCTCAACATTGATAACATTATGTTGAACCGGACTCGGTTGGGCTTCGGATGCCGATGCAGTTGGAGAGGCATTAGCTGAAGTTCCCCCTTAAGATGAGCTGGGGTCTTCGCATTCATCTTCAGAGGAGTATGGATCCTCATCCTCAGTTGCCCATACCAATGGTTCAGCTAGATTCTTTTCCCTTAGAGCTTGCGATCTAGTGAGAACAGGTGGAACTTGTGGATCACCCTGTTGTCCTTTAGCCTGCTCCCTGCACTCAAAAGTAGATTCATCAAAACTAACATGAGGTGTTATCTCCACAACACGAGAGCTGTTGTTGAAAACTCTATAAGCCTTGATTCGAGCGGCATATCCAAGAAATATGCCCTTCGAAGCTTTGGCATCAAAAGTTTTCAATTGAGTCTTCCCATTGTTGTGAATATAACACTTAGAACCAAAAACGCGAAAATATGAAATATTTGGCTTCCTGCGTCTCCATAGCTCGTATGGTGTCTTTCCCAACCGCTTGGTCAGAAGAGACCGGTTCTGGGTGAAACATGTTGTGTTGATGGCCTCAGCCCAAAATCTCTTTGGCAGAGCTGAGCTTGCTAGCATGGAAGTAGCTGCATCCTTCAGCGTTCGATTCCTTCGCTCAGCTACTCCATTCTGTTGTGAAGTACGTGCAGCTGATGTTTGATGTGTAATTCCATGCTTCTCACAATACTCGATGATGGTTTCATTTAGAAACTCGGTTCCACGATCTGATCGGATGGAAATGATTTTCATCTCTTGTTGGTTTGATATCCGATCCATCAACTTGGGTAGCTCATCTGGGGTTTCACTCTTGTGTCGGATGAAAATGGTCCACGTGTATCTAGAATAATCATCAGTTACAACAAGTCTATACTCGTTACCATTCATGCTTTTTGGTGTGACTGGCCCAAAGAGATCCATGTGGATCAGCTGTAAAACTCGGTCGGTTGAGGGAGTTGACTTCAACCGGAAGAAGGATCTACCGAGCTTTCCCAACTGACATGCACTGCAGATATGTGTTGTTGAAAACACTCGGTTTGGTATGCCTCTTACATGATCTTGTCTGGCAAGTCGGTTCATTGTTTTGAAGTTCAGATGATTGAGCCTTTTGTGCCACAGCCAGCTCACATCTGAACTGCTCTTTGATAACAGGCAGGTGTCAGGAAGACTACTGTTCCAGTCAGCATAGTAGACATTTCCGGTTGGCGATCGATTTCCCAACAATATGACCTGCTTTGATCCGACATTTTTAACCCTGCAACCCTGTGCATCAAACTTAACAGAGAAACCATTATCACATAATTGGCTGATGGAGAGCAAGTTATGCTTCAATCCATCAACATAAGAAACATTAGAAATCGAAACATGATTAGTTTCAAGGGTACCATAACCTCTGGTGTAACCTTTAGAGTTGTCACCAAAAGTAACTGATGGACCTTCTTTCTCCACGAAACTTCCAAGCAAATCCTTCAGATATGTCATGTTTTTCGAGCATCCACTATCCATCACCCACATTGTTGTCGACGCTTTATTCTTCCTCAGCTGTTTCTCCTGTACCTGCAAAGAGAAACTCGCTTAGGTCCCCAATTTTAGTTGGGTCCTGGAGGGTTAGAACCAATTCCCCCTGAAACTATTAATCGCTTTTCCCTGTATACTCGGATGGATTTATCATTCCAGATCACTTTTCCTTCATCATCAACTATAACAACGCCTCGGTTATCCTTAGGCTTGTTGTTAGCAGTGATGTTCTGTTTCTTGGGAGGAGTTGGATTTCTCCCATTCTGAGCTCTTGGAGGAGAGGCTTTCCCCATGTTTTGATGGCGGTTTTTATCTTGTTGGATTCGACGTTGAGGTCTGACGCCATGTTGGAATCTTTGTGCCTGATAATGATTCCAACTCCCTGAATGTGGTCTATAGCTGTTCATGCCCTGTTGGTGATTCATGTTGTGGCGTGAGTATCTCCAGCTATTCGACCTGTTCCTTATCGATTGACTTGGTTGGAACCTTTGGTTGAATTGATGATGGAACCGCTGTTGATTCAGATGATTGAACCCTTGTCGGTTCTGCGATCGGTTCCATTCTTTCTGATGTTGACTCTGAGGTTGATTCAGAGGTCGGTTCTGGTTTTGAGTTCGGTTGCGATTATGTCTCCGACGCCTCTGATTCCTCTTCTGACTTTTGGAACATTCCCCCTCGGTTGATGTCCCAACCGATGGAACGTTCTGTCCTCCATCTACTGCTTCTTTTCCCTTCTCAGTTGTGGTTGCCTTGGTCGGTTGAGCTTGCTGAGAAGTAGAGGTTGGATTACTTTCAGACTCAGCTGTGTTAAGTTCGACAACCTTGATCTCCACAGCTTTGATGAACGTTGCTGGAGGAATTCCAGTATCTTTGATTACATCATAACCGAGTCCTGACACGTCATCCATCTGTCGGATGTAACTGATGAGATTCTCGATGATCTTGGATGACTGATATAGCTTTATTAAGTTGTCACTCTCAGTTTGCAACTCCTTGAGAAGGACAGTTATCTGCTCGGTTTGTCCATCTGACTTCTTTATCAGCTGGTCGATCTGAGCCTCTTGATTTTTCAACTGATCTCGCTGCTCCTTGATCTGCTTCGTCAACTCCTCATCAGTTGGAGCCTTAGCCTCATTCAGTTGACTCTTGAGATTCTCAATCTCCTCGGTTTGACTCTTGATCAGATCGTCCTTTTCGGTTAAGGAATCTTCAAGTTTGGTGAACTGAGCTTGAAGACTCTTAAACTCAACCGATTGTTGATGCAGTTCCTCACTGAGTTCTTGAAAATCACTCCAGGAGGGTTCCAACTCTTCATCCAGTGATTCCTGCATGTTAGAAATATTGGAAGAATTTAAATTAGCAGGATTAAAGTGTACCTCATTATCATCCTGGTCTGTTCCAAGTGCCATGAGGCATTGATCCTGACTTATAGCGTTGTTGGTGGAAGTCAGCTCATCCTCATCTTCAGTGTCAGTGAAGATGTCCATGTCATCTGCTGCTTCTTCTGCAACCATGGCCTTGTTCTTTCCAGCTTGCTTGGCCCTCAATGCTTCTCTCTCTTTCTTTGAGAGGTCTGGACAATCTGCTTTGAAATGTCCTTCCTTGCCGCATTCAAAGCAACCGTTGGTCACAGGCTTTGAACTGTCTCGAGTTCGGTTTGATTTGTAGAAACGTTTGTATTTCCCGAACCTTGTGTCCATGTCAGCTAACTTCTTTGACAGGGAGGCTATGTTCTATTGCAGTTCCTCTCTGCTTGGCTCCTTTGCAGCTGTGTCTGCAGATCTTGTTGGCCTTGGTGTTCTCGATTTGGAGTAGTCAGCTCGAAGTGCAACTGACTTTGAGGCTGAACCAACATCCTCAAGTCGACTCGTCTGAACCGAGGACTGAGATTTTCGTCGGTTCACCTTGTACTAATTTCCCTTTAGTATTGAGAACAATCTTTCAGTTCCCATCTCACCAAGGTCAGCTCGGCTCTCGTGGATATTAGTGAAGGTATCCCACTCAGCCGGCAGTGCTTGTAACACTTTGAGATTGATTTCTCTCAAGGTGTATTTTCCTCTTCGGATGGACTGGATTCTTCTGATGATGTCCATAAACCGCAGCTCTAGCTGATCAATTGTTTCATCAGTCTTCAGACAAAAGTTGTCGAAGTCTTGGCATGCATGTGAGAACTTGTTCTCCTTCGTCTCGTCGCTTCCTTCACTCAGTGATGCTAAGATATCCCACATCTCTTTGGCAGTCTCACACTCCTCTATCCAAGGCAGATAATCTTGTCCAACTGTGGACATGATCGTGCTCTGAGCCCAGATGTCCAACTGGCTCACCTTGACTTCCTCTGGAGTGTAGTCTTCCGGCTGCTTCTCTACAAACTCCACAATTGTATCCCCATCGTTGGGATTTGTAGGAGTGCGAGCGATTCTCTCTTTGATGATGATCGGTCCGGACGAGAGTACCTGTTGCATCCTATGATGCTTCGACAGTAAGATCTTCTTCATCCGTGTCCTCCAGGATGTATAATTTACTACCAAGAACATAACCACAATCTTATCCTTGACATCCATCTGCACACAACAACAGAACAAATATGCGAGCAAATATGCACTAGCGTGATAAAAAGATCTGTTCAGTTGACCACTGAAAAAAAACCTCGAATTCACACCTTGTGAAACAGCCTTGTGACAACCTTGTGTTGGGCCAAATGGGGTAATGACTGAACGGTCAAACCCTCACGTGACTTCCTTTTGAAATTCAAATTTAAACCTTTGTTCTTCAACCTTGGTCAGTCGGTTGAGAATCTTGATCTTGATCTGAGTGGTCTTCAGCTGATGTTCCATTCTATCTGAACCGTTGAACTTCTCAGCTGACTTTGAACTTCATGTTGAAACTTCTTCCTTTTTGGAATAACTTCTTTATATCTTTTCCCTTAGTCGGATGGCATTTTGTGACTGATGTTCTATCTGAACAGTTGGCTTGAACGCTCAGTTGTGTTGCTTACAACTGATGTTCCACATCCGATTTTCCATCTGGGGTTCTATCTGAGTGTAGCCATGTTGCCGTCTTCAGCTGGAGTCATGTAAAGATAAAATCTTAACATTGCTCAAACAGCGAGCCTAACTGCTAACAGTAGGAACTGGCAACATCTACTCGGTTGGGGTCAGTTGGTTTTGGAATTCATCAAAACTCTTACTAACGAATTTCCCAACATCTTGAAGGCTGGGAAACGCTAGGGCGTTATGTCCAAGTTCTATTGTTGTTTTTTACTGTCTACATTGGTGTTGGGGGCTGGTGATGCTATCTCTGAGCCTATTATGCGTTCAATGCTGTGTTGTAACAGCCACCGTGCCACTCTATTTGTCTGCTCGTTTGATAAATTAGCTCTCTTGTTGCCCTCATCCATGCTGCTGATGCTCTATAGTTGTATTTATTGCATTATCTGTGGCTATCTCTGAGGCTGTGATGCCAACGTTTGAGGCTTCGATGCCATTATCTGAGGCTGTGATGTCATTATCTGTTAAGGAATTCAGTCCCTAATTTGTCCCTAAATTCTGTCCCTAATGTATGTCCAATGATGAGGCTGTGATGCTTTCTTGATTCTGTTATGCCTCTCTGAGGCTGTGATGTTATCTCTGTTATGCCTCTCTGTGGTTGTGATGCTATCTCTGTAATGCCATTATCTATGTCCCTTTGGTGAATTCTGTCCCTAATCTGTCCCTAAGTTGGCCCTAAATTCAGTCCCTAATCTGTCCCTAAATTGTTTCCCTAATGTGTGTCCAATGATGAGGCCGTGCTATGAAGTCAGCCTGAGGATTTATTTATTTGTTTATTGCAACCAGCAGGGTAACCTACTTAAGAAGGTAAAAACAATTAAACAATGTCAATGATGCAACCAAGTTTTCATTTCATGATGCTGAGACAACACAAAAAACTATTTACAAGCCAAACAACACACAAAAAGAAACTGTACTTGTTTGTTCATGTAAACACTGGCCAAAAATCTATGTCAGAATTCTGATCTAATTACTGAGATGCATTTGGCTGAATTTATGTACAACACTGTCTAAGTTTGACTGCATTAGCCCTTCCACTAGGCTGTCCACCTTGAAATTCTTGTCTGCTTTCACTTCATGCACTCTCAAATACTGTAAACTGTCCACTACAAGCTCCTCCTCTACTTCAATTACTTCAGGTAGTATTCCAAGCCTCCTAAGTCTTTCCTTGTTCATGTGTGGAATTCTATAGTTGTTATTGCCTTGCTTCTTCATGATCTCCTGGTGGCAGCACTGTAGAGTCAGGAAAACATGATTCAGTTTCCATGCTTCAAAGTCTTCAAATGCATCAATCACATTTTGAATGAGCTCATCCACATTTCTTGCCATCTTTTTATCCTTGAGTGATTGAATGGCCCTGAAAAATCCTAAATCCAGTACATTTGTGTCAGGAGAATTTGCTGGTTGGCAAACAAGTTTAATGTCAAATCAATCACTCTCTGCAGCCTTTATGAAATCAGGGTCATTGCATTTGATGTGGGGCTTGACATTGTCTTGCTGTATGAAAATTGTTTTGCTTAGTTGTTGAGGCCACTTTGTCTTGATTATTGAAATGAGCTGCATGCATATGTGCTAGTTAATGCATTTGTGTCTAAATGATGAATTGAAAACTAAACAATACTGATAGAAATTCAGTCCCTAATCTTACCCAATCAATGAAACAGTCTTTCCTGACAAAAAGTGTGATTGCTTGAACTGCCTTGCTTTCCAAGGTTCCCTTTGCTCTATTCTTTAAGCTTCTTAATGCTGGTTTAGATTTTATAAAAGGGAAAATCCCAATCTTGCCATCAAATATCACTTGACCATCACTATCAATGATATGTCTTGCTACAGCACATAGAAACAATATCTTCTCTATGAACCTTACTAATTTGCATGTCCTGTGAGCCTCTATTTCATCTGGCAGCACATAATATCTGTCAGCCACCTTTGTGAGAAAGAACCATTTTTCATCAATATGTATGGTGTTATACATATTCTGAAAACTGATTTTACCATCATTGACAATTGGTGTGAGCTGACTAAGGCTCCAAGTCAGCCTATTTATCATGTTTTGAGGTGTTAAATACGGCTTGATTGCATTGGTATGGGGCTTCAGTTTCCCCTGTTTTATCCAGCTGTGAAGCAAAGTTTTACCTACTCCTAGATGCTCTGCCATGATCCTTAATGAACTCCTTTGTAACACAGTTAAAGACTTTACCTTTTCTACATCAAGTTGCTTTTTTTTCTTCCTTGTTGACCCTTTTTTGTGTGATTGCAGATGTATAGGCTCTCCTAGAGCAATCTGAGTTGTTGCTGCCTTCCAGATTCGATATATTGTCCTCACATCGACCTTGAAAAGAGCTGCTGCCTCTTTCTTTGCTTTATAATGCAGGCTGCCTTCACTGCTGTGTTGAAACAGCCACTGTGCCACTCTATTTTTCTGCTCGTTTGTTAAATTAGCTCTCTTGTTGCTCTCTGCCATGCTGCTGATGCTCTGTAGTTGTATTTATTGCATTGTAGTGTAGTAATGGAAGAATGAATGCTGATTTTCTGTATTTATAGACTTTGTAGACTGTGGAGGGAATTTGAATTTTCCTCCACAGTTTTTGATCATGTCAATAGAATATGAAGGCTTTGTTGACAGCTTTGCTTGTACTTTTGCCTCCAAATTTTTTTCCCTCCTGTAATGAATGAAAGTTTGGAATTGTTTATGCAATTTGTGTCTTGCCTCCACGTTTGACAGGAAGTATTTTTCTGCATTGTTTAATTATTGCAGGTTCTATCATTATTTAAATATGGGGGAAAAAAAGTCAGCACACCATTTCCATTATGCACAAAACATAAAAGCAGGAAAAAAAAAACAGAATTTTCCATTATGCAAAAAAAAAATCGAAATTTCCATTACAACAGAAAAAAAAATCGAAAATTTCCAAAAAAAAAATTAAAAGCAGTAAATGAAACAAAAAAAACCAACCACAAAATTTAACAACACCCAAAAAGTCAAAAAGTCAAAAAAGATTAGTAAACTAAGTGTGTCATTACCACTACCCCTACATCCTAATATTTACTCCACTCAAAACACCTTTTTCAACTTTCTTAAATCCTGTGCCCAACAGTAACCGGGACACTTAAAAGAGGACGGAGGGAGTATATCACTATCCTCAATGTAGGATCCTTTTTCCACTCACAATAAATTTAATCACTCACTACAATAAAAATGGTCTTTAGGGACACCTGAAAACGTTGCAACAAAATAGTTCTCGCAACATTTCAGTTTTCCCCACGTTTATTTCTTGTGTCGCATGTTCCAGTGTTGCTATAGAGATAATTAGATATTATAACATTTTGTAATGTCATAACAGCTTAATTATAATTCGTTGTTGTAAATGTCATGCGACATTAACTACTGTTGGGAAAAGTAGATTGACACAACATCTTTTATTGCCCACATGTATGTTTTCATGACATGTGGTAATTAATCATGGCACTAAAAAATATCATTTTATATTAATTGCTTCACATTGTAAATTTAGCTTTCCAGATTTTCTTTTACTATTTGATTTATTAATAAATTAATTGCTAAAATCAAAATAAAATAATTAACACATGGAATACATGCATAAATAAATTCTACTTTTTATACATGAAATTATTTAGAATTAAAAGTTGAAGTGTCTAATAGTGATAATTTTTAAACAAGGCAAATTAGAAACGTAGTGTAATATGTAGAAATCTAGTAACTACAGTATACATCTACAACTAACTTTTTGTAATCTCTAGCTTGTGGTGGAAACGTCTTCAACGAAATAGCTCAGTGCTTCATTGTCATCCAATTGGCCTTACCTAAGATGAAAAAATATACACACACAGAATTCCAAATTTAAAAAGTACTTTTTAATTGATAATGTCAATGAAAGGATATTAATTACTTACATAAATTGCATGGACGAGCAACCATTTTACCAAGTGCATCTCCATGTGTGTGACAATAACCATAAGGTTGCACCAATCGCTCAGCTCTTCAGATTTAAGTACTACTTTCAATTTCTTCCTACGAGTTTAAGGTACAAATTTAAGAATATGTCTACAAAAATAAAACAAAAGTTTATCTTCAAAATATATGATATTTCCTAATTGTCCATCTACACCAATACTATTCACAATTAAGATTAATATGAATAAACATGAGCAATAATGACAGCAAAATAAGATCGAGATTATAAGTGCCAAAATCTTACCAATTATGTGCCTACTTGAACATGTTTCAAATGTGCTACTTGAGTTCTGATTGTCATACGTGAAATATAAATCCATGCATAATTATTATTAAATAAAAGAAAAATGTACACCACATAATATATTAAGTTGATGTGTAATCTTACTAAATAGTGGCTGCATTGGCTCATCTGAAAAGCTAATGTTACTATCTTTACGCTTTCGAGTTTTAGTAGTCATACGTGCAACTACATCAAAAACTATCATTCATTATGTTAAAGTCTTGATGCCCTCATAGAAGTAGTGGTTTAGCATAGTACACAAAAAAAAAAAATATACGGGTATCTTTCTTAGTAGATTCATCATAATTACCAGTAAAGGTTTCCCTCGGATGGTTCATGGAAATCAATTGATTTCTGATCAAATACCACTAAAACATCTTTGTATGTATCCTTAGGGGGTGTTTGGTAGCCCACATTAGGCACTACTAAATCAATTTAAGGTTCTATTTTTTGGCTATTGTTCCGTTTTTACAGGTAATAGTTTGGAACTGCATATTTGCATATTGACTTAATTTGAAAAGTACGTACAAACTCTAATTCTAAATATTCCCTGATTTTGGCACATATACATATTAGATATATATCCACACAAAATTGATAGATAAATTCCTGAAAAACACGAATAATTCAGCAACATTACTGAATCTGGAAAAATTATAATTCAATAAATGTACTCAGATAATTGAGAGTGGTGTAGCCCTACCTTATGTGTTCCTTCAGGTTAAAGATTAAATTGATGGATAAAATCCTGAAAAAAAAAAACAATTCAACCTCAGAATTGACAAGGGGAAAATCATAATTTAAGTCTTGGATAAATCTTTGATTGTCAGAAAAACAGTAAATCACATATCAAGATTAGTAGTGCTCTCCTTCGCTTTGATTACAAGTCTACAACAAATAATTAATTGTAAAAAATGAACACACAAAATTGAATTATATAATAAACAATTTAAGACTTTGAATTCCACTAACACACAAAATTGTATGCACAATAACAGAGTAATCGTAGGAACACAAATATAAGAAATAAAAACAAAAAAGCGACAACTCAAATTGATCTGTATATCAATAATCAACTACAATTCTTGGGTTTGCTAACCCTCTAAACAAAAATTACATCTCTTAAAATAAAGTTCATTAACAATAATATTTACCTACCGAGTTACTATTATGAATAACTAAGAAATTGAAAGGAGAGGTGGGGGGTAGTGGGAGTGATTGGTTGTCTTCCAAACTGCCAAACCACAAAATTGGGAATATCATAATTTGATTACAAATTGCAGAAAAGGGTAATTAAGCCTTACCTGAGGGTTTCCCGCAAAATGACTGAAATTGATGGATACATTACTGTACAATACGACCAATTCAACATCAAATCGAATTGGGAAAAATCATTATTCAATAAACTCATCAGTGAATTGGGAGCATAATCCTACCTCATATGTTCCTTCAGATTAAAGATGAAATTGATGGATAAATCTCTGAAAAAGAATAATCAATTAAACTTCAGAATTGACTTGGGTAAAAATCATAATTCAATAAATTAGTAAGAGAATTGAGAGCGAGCATAATCCTACATTTCTTAATTCTTTCAGATTAACAAATAAGTTGTGTGAACTTTGAATATGAATGGAAGAATAGGGATAAATTCAGTGAGTAACCGTTCACGAAAAGGATTAAATTTTAAGCGCGATGTTTTAGTGTTTAGCGGGAGAATAAAGATTTTTATGGACTTATTTTCCTTTTTCTCTATAGAAATCACTTTCCCACTAAAAAGATTCTACAATATTTTATATCTAATAATTTAATATTAAATAAATCTTTTACCGTTGCCATAGATGAGGATGGATAGTAATTTTTTTTTTTTTTTGAAAGTAGGATGGATAGTAATTAGTAGTACCCAATTATCCATTAGGAATTTTATAAATTGTAAAAGAAGAATTTAATTAGTTTTCATATTAATTTATTCTGGGACATTTAACCGTGTCGTAATTACTTGTATATTGAGGCATATGAATTTTTGTGTTGCAATAACCTATAACAAACGTCTACGGAATCAACATTAAAAGGTTTAATGCCTTAATAAAATTTTTATTGCGACACCTAGTGTTTGATGTCTTGATAGATGTATTGTAATAGGCATGTTTTGTTGTTGTGACTTTTTCCTCACTAACAACCAACTCATCAGCCTTTTTCTTAATATCCGTGCCACTTCCTCCTATGAAGAGACTTGAGGACCGGAGGTAATATATTATAGCTGGTTACATATAATTTTTTTAAATTCATTTATAAGAAATAAATGTTACTATTAATTATGGTTCATTATATAATTCTTTTTTTTTAAATCTCAGTGGGGACACAGTATGATAAGACATAATTATGGGAGAGACTTGTGATGTACGAACTGAGCCGATCAAACATCTAGCAGACTTAAGCTTGGGTTGTTTAGACTATCTGCATCTCTTGGAGACCATTAGTGGTCTTCAAGGGGTACTCCAGCACTAGAGCAATCTTAGAGACCCCTACTTCTGCATTCCAAGGGGTGCTTCAGCACAATATTAAACAATTTCCCATTTCCATTTATTAAATTAATTCATGTATTTGTAAATAAATTTAAATACACTAATTAATAAATAATACGAATTTTCTATTAATATTTGAAAATTAGAAAATTACATGCCGCACACAATAAAAAAAACACTACATAATTAAAAAAAAATTACATAAAACTAAAAATTACGGGAAAAAACTATGACCATCCCCGACATTGCTTCACCTCCTCCACCATCATCTTGTGAACACGGAGCTGCTCCGGCATCATAAATCTCGTATCCGTGGAGACAACTTCCACGTCGGTGGCATATTGTCTCTGGCGAACAACTTCTTGTCTCGCCCGAGCATTTTCCAGCTTCGCTTGAGCTGATTCCCACAACGCCAACGCAATCTCATGCTTGGCCTCGGCGAACTGGGTAAGTCGGGAGGTATATCGATCCATGACGGATTCGAACTGGGACGACTCCTCGACCGGCTTCTTTCCTTTGGACCTTGCCCTGGCCCTTGCCGCATCTCGACCCTCCGGCCGGGGAAGCGCGCTTTCTCCTTCGGTGGACTGGGCTTCCTCCGCGGAGGGCTGGGACGCAGGAGATGTATAGTTGCCCTCCGCCGTAGTCTTGGTCCTCTTCATGAAGGGTACGTCTGAAAAATTGGCGAGGAAGAACTTGGGATTGTCTTTGAGAATGTCCCAAGCTGTGAAATAGTGGAAAGAACGGCTTTGAGTATTTTGCTTGTAGATGGCTTGGGCCTCGTATATCACCATCCCGTCATCGGCGCCGCTTGGCCGGCGTGCTTGGGCTTTTTGGAAAGCGATAATCCAGGCTTTAACGGCGGTCTAGATGCGGCCGAAGAAGCTCCTCACCATCTTCTTGTTGAGATCCAAGTTGAACTTCTTGTTGAAGCGCTCTTGGACAACGCCCTAATATCTCTCGCCGGACTGGTTGCAACCGACGATAGAGTTGCAGGTCCCCTCCACCCAAATTTGTGCCAAGTAGGTGGCTTGTTCGTCGGTGTAGTTGTGCCACTTGACGCCCTTGACGGGTACCTCATTATCTTCCTCGGCAGCGGCGGCGGAGGTGACGGTGGCTTTGCCCTTGCCTTTCTTTTTTCTTCCTCCGGCAGCAGGCTGGGACGGCGTCAGTGCCAAAATGAGGCGATCCTCGGTGTTTGTCGTCAGACTGTCGGTGTCGGGGGAAAACGACGGGTATGATTCGGAGGAGGCCGGAGTGTTGAGGTTGATTTGATCAAGCCCCGCCCCCGTGAAACCATACATGTCGTCGGACATGTCGGAAACCACGCCGACGAAAATGGGTTGTTGGGATCCATAATTTTTTTTGGGATAAATTTGTTGGAGAAATAAATAAAATGGAAGAGGTGTTGGAGGTGAAAGGGATGGAAAAAATGAAAGAGGAAATGATGTATTTATAGGTGTAAAAAATGAATAAAGAAAAAAAAAGTAGCCGTTTTCAGCCGTTGTGGCTTTTAAAATTTGTACCGTTGGCGCGTGTTAAACACGCACTACCCATTTTTTTTTTCGCCTCCGCGCGTGCAACACACGCGCCGCTCGAGACATGCTCGAGTGCTCGAGCCGTGCTCGAGACGTGGAGGCCTCCAACGCAGGTGGCTCGAGCCTAGGGGGTCTCGAGCACCCCTCGAGCTCCCTTCCTCGAGTAGTCTTATAAATTTGTGTGCTCGCACTCGCACGAGCTTTTATCGAGGCATGCAATTGAATTCTCAATATATATAGCTTTCAATCAATCAACTCACACCAAACCCATGACATGAGAAAACACAAACGGTTTCACCAACCAAAAAATCTCCATATATATACACAATCTTCGTTAAAAAGAAGCTAATATACTCACACAAGCACAAACAATGATCATCGCCGCCGACAAAGCCGCAACCTCGGCAGCAGCTGACGTCCTCGGCTTCTTGGCCGGCTCACGTTTCCGGGCATCAATCATGATCTCATACCTGCACGAACCGCCATGACTCCCCGGATCAATCCTCGTGATCACCGACAGCTTCCCAAACCGCTCGCACGCCCCCTTCTGCTGATTCATCGTCTGATAATACATGTTGAACGCATACGACGCGTTCCCCCACGCGTCCAGCCCACCGCACGACGATCCGAACCCTAGGCTCGTGCAGTCGGCGTAGGTGCACGCGGTGCTCAGGCTCGGCGCCAGGCTCGGGTCGGAGAGGTCAGCATCGGGCGCCATCACGCACCACTGCCGCGCCAGGTACCGCACCCCCTTCGCCGCCGTCAGGTTCCGCCCCCCGCCCAGATCCAGGGGGTATTTTATGCTGCCGTCGAAGTAGAACACCCCCCAGTGCCGCTCGAAGTTGCCGGGATCGATGCTCTTCGCATCCTCGTCGACCAACGAGAACATGTAGATGTCCGGCAGCGTCGACCGCTTCGGCGTTCCGACGCCTTGGTTGATGCGGCGGATCAGCCCCTGGTTGAAGCGGTGGGCCAGCTGGCGGTTGGCGTTGGTGTCGCCGTCGGTGGGCCAGCCGATCTCGCCGATGATGATGGGGACGGAGGGGAAGCCGTTCTTCTCCAGGGCGGAGATGAGGGTGTCGTAGTTGGCGTCGAGGACGTTGGTGTAGGTGATGGAGCCGTCCACGACGGGGGCGGCGTTCCCCTCGAAGAAGGCGAAGTCGACGGGGAAATGCGGGTCGGCGTAGAGGCTGAGGAACGGGTAGATGTTGATGGTGAGGGGCGCTCCGTTGTCGCTTAGGAATTTGACAATGGAGACCATGAGGGTGTGGATGTCGGGGCGGAAGTTGCCGCCCGACGGCACGCCCGTGTCCGACTGGTAGACGTCGGCGTTGAGGGGGACGGTGGCCTTGACGTCGCGGCCGAGGCCGGCCTTGATCAGCGCCGCCTGGATGTTCTGCAGCGCCGGGTACGTTATTTGTGTGAACTTGTTGTTGTAGGTCTTGAGAAATGGCTCATTTCCCACGGCGACATATCTACGTCAAAAGGTGGTGTTATTATTGAAACGATTTAATACTATTTTGCTATATAGTATCATACTAGTGATGTCATTATTTGAAATGACGTAATAAACTATTATTTGGACAATTGACCATATATTGTACTCCCTCCGTCCCCATTTCAGTGCCCCATTTCATGTTTTTCACACATATTAAGAAAGTTGATAAAGTTAAAATGTAAGGGTAATGGTATTGACAAAAAAATAGTGGTAATAACAAAAAGGTAGTAGCATTGACCAAAAAGTAAGAATAAAGTTGTTGGGAAGATAAAAAGGTAGGAATTAAGTTATTGTGAGGTGGGGCCATCAAGAGTAATAATGTCCAAAAAACAGAGTAGGACATTGAATCCGGGACACTTTTTGAAGGCCAAACAGGACACTCAATTGGGGACGGAAGGAGTAATAAATTTGTGATCGGATCATTTGTTTTAATATTTTTTGAACGGCCGCAATAATTTGTAATAGAGAATGTCGTGTTAATAAATGTACCTTATATCGACCCCTCTATTGGACAAATAGTAGGAAACGTTCTTTTCGACCCATTGTTCAGCAACACGAACGCTACTAGCAATGCCGGCTAACATGTCGTTAGGAATGCCAACCATGACTTGGATGCCAGACTTGCCGAGGGCCTCCAAGGCGCCAGGGTCGGCCTCGAAGAGCTTCACTTTGTTGAATCCGTTGTCTTTCATTAGCTTCACCACTATGTCCGGCGGCAGAGGGTGTGATGCCTGCAATCCCCAATTACACGCGAAGCCTTCAACAATTAGGCTTTTACCGAGCAAGAAAATGGCAAAAAAATGGAGGAAATTGAAATCCATTATTACTTGAGAATTAATTAAATTGTAGTAATTTGGTTTGTGTGTTGGGTTATGATGGGATTGAAATATAAACAAGCTGGGATTGCAGAGAGAAGAGAGAAAGAACTGGATTCGAGGGTACGAAGTGTTGCATGTTAAAAGATTGAAGTTTGGGAAGAAAAGAATTAATGGAAAGAATATGTTGGCGCCAAGTTTGTCCTTGCCTGATAGAAAATCAGTTTCTTGTGCACATGCAATGCAAGAGAAGTAAAGCACCTTTTTGTGTCCATTTCTTCCATACCTGGAACAATATTATTAATTCAAGATTCCTTGGATTACTTCATAATTCTGGAATTAAGTGAGCCAATTATATATGCTGACCCCTTCTGTAATTCAACTATACCAAATTATAATAATGTTGAAATTTGTTTGTCGTTTCATATAATTATTAATGTTGATGTTACGTAAGCAAATAATTACGAACCTAAAGAAAAATATACAAAATTGTTAACCCAATATAGTCATTATGTGTGATTATGTCTTGTAAAGCCATAGATTAATTTAACTAGAATATTTTGAGATACAATTACAAGGGTAACCCAACTATTTATACAAACAACCATAATCTTACTCTAATTAGGTATATAATTTGGCCCAAGGCCCACAATTAAACTGGCTAAAAACACTTTGTAGGAAAATATTATGATCGAGCTTTTGTGTCCAACTTTAGACTCTTCACCTCAGTATCTAAACCATGCATTTAATTACATGCATGCCGAAAAAAAATTCTGTCGTTAATCCTAAATAATTCAATGTTGCATTTAGTGAAGGAAAACGCATCACTAATTCCGTGGCTAAAAATCAAACTATATGGCATATGTCGTCGTTAATTTTGACATGTTTTCCGACTTTAATGCTGATGGATTGTCCGTCGCTAAGACGCATACTGCAGTGAGGTCCCATTTGTCCCACTTTAATGTTTAAAATTTTTTATTTAAATTCTTTTACATGTTTTAATTTAATTTGAAAATGATTATTTAAATTAAAATCTATAATTATTTGTGCATTCAGTTTGCAATTTTTTTTTATTTATAGTTGTTTATCAGGATTCAGATTTCACAATTAGGCTCGTACCTAGTTATTTTAAATTTCAATTTATACTAGTATTAATAAAAGTCATAAAAAATAACTTTTTACTTCTATAATGAATAGTACTCCCTGTGTTCCATTTATTGCGTCTATGTAATGGTGGACACATAGGCTAAGAACAAATGATAAAAATATAAATAGTGGGTAGGTCCTACCATTTTTAAAGTATTTTCAAGGATTAATTCGTTTCTTAATTATTTAGACAGGAACAAGATAAATGGGATGTTCATATGAGGAATGGATAAGCACAGTGAGTGGGACAAAGGAAGTATTAAAATAGTTAAATTAGTAGAAATACAAAGTGTTGGGACATGATGAGATTTGCATTTTTGAGATTGTATATGACTATATACACATTCGTTCCCCATATGTAAAAAGAAAATGGTCAAGGGAACACATCAAAAGTTTCTCTTTTGACATCGACCGCTTTAATTAACCTTGATAAACAATTCAACATCTTTTTTCTTTTTCTTCACATCCTTTTCTTTTTCTTTTTTTTCTTTTTCTTGGATGCCTCCTCAGATCCTTTTCTTTACTCTTCTAATTTTTCATGATTTCTCACTTCTCTCTGTTTTTGAAGATGAAGCCACAATATTAAAAAAATATTTTCCACAAAAGCAACTTTCAACTTCATGGCTACAAATCCCTAAAGATAATATTGTTCTACCTCTTAAATTAATTTATGAGTTGTTTTATCTCGGTTGAGTTTGACCAAATATTTTAATATACTTGATAATGAATCGATTACAAGTGCATTATTTCAATTGAATTTTATATTGTGTGTGATTGAAGTGTGAGCAATTACATACGTACACCAAACACTATTCACTTTATGACATGTGAATCTGAAGATATGAATATGATTCATAAAAGCACCATAGAAGTTTATGGTTATAAAATGCCTATGAAGATTCTTCTACTGCTAAAATTTATTTCAGCATTCTTTATTTGAGTATGGCCAAATCTCAATTGAATTTTATATTGTGTGTGATTGAATTGGGAAAAATGACATAGACCTAACACTTATTTACTTAGTCTGATACAAACCCTTCTAAACATATTGCTAACGGCATTACATTGTAATTTTAACATATATAATCAATTAATTAGTTTGCTTTGTTCCCTCAAAAAAAAAAATAGTTTGCTTTGGAATCACATTATTTGCCAAATAATTCAAAATTCACATATACTATTAATTAATAAAGTCTTGTCGAATAGTCAGATCAGATCCGATCGAGATCTGAGAAACAAAGAAGCATTCTGAATCCAACCCATAAACACCAGAGCTTGATAATCTGAATTGATTTGATAAAAAACAAAAAACAAAAAAAAAAAAAAAAAAACAAACAAACAAACAAACCAGTAGTTGATAATCTGAAGTGGGAAAAAGAATTGCTCTTTTATTTCCTCAATGTTACAAATGCAAAATATTACTTCCCAAATGTTGAAAATGTATATGTACTTATGGGTTAGCAAATGTGCAAAACCCAAAAACACCATTAAACTATATACAAAACCGAAGAATTCTCTATATGTCCAGAAAAATAAATCTAGCCTAACAACCTCTAAAAATAAAAATAAAAAATAACCCATAACTAATTAATTGGAGGGACATTGCAAAAAGACTGCCTCCCATGATGAAGAAAGTAAAATCAATCAAGGAAGCAGATCATCTCCAAACAAGTAGAGCATCCGCTCCACCGCCCAGCTCGGCGTCTCCGGCTGCGACGAGGACGGCAGCGGCCTCACGTCGATCAACGAAGCACGGCAGAGAGGGCAGGTCAGGCGGTTATCATAGGCCAGCCACCTCTCGAGGCAGTGCTTGTGGAAGACATGGCAGCAGTTGCTGAGCTCCCACACATGGCTGCTCTTCTGCAGCTTATTCAAGCAGACGGCGCACGCCTCGTCGTGCCCCTCCGGCAGCCGCTGCTCCATCTCTCCGTAGGTGGTGAGAGAGAGACTCCCTCTCAGCAGCCTCAGATTGGCCGAAGGAGAGGAAGAACTGGAGCAACAAGAAGACGAAGGCGGCGGAGAAGATTCCGATGATATGCCGAGAAAAGTAGTGAGAAAATTGAGAGCTAAGGATAAGAGCCATCTTGTTACTGCAAATATTAGAGCTGCTTTGCATAGCACAAACTGATCGCTTACATTTACAGCCATTGATACTGATGTATTCTTGAAAACTAAGGAAATAGCAAGTGGAGAAATGGGAGAAGGGGGAAGGTATCAATTGCCGGAGCACGTATATATATAGATAGCCAGCAAAGAGAGAGAGAAAGGTTTAGAAAAATGGGTGACATAGGGGGGTGGGGAGGTAGGTGGGGGTGACGCTTGCTTTCCAAGGGTAATGCTTTAGAAGGGCCAGTGAGAATAAAAAGAGAGAGAGAGAGAGAGAGAGAGAGAGAGAGAGATGAGAGGAGAGATGGAGATGGCCACATTCTCACAATTGTAAAGAAGACAACTTTACAACCAAATCTTGATCATCATGGGAGGTCGGTAATGACAACCAAAATACCAAATTGGTTAAAAAGATGGTATTTTTACACATCAGATATGCTTACCTTTTCAAAAAGCTTTCATTTGTGATGGCAGCAACAATGTAAGCCTTGCTTTTCCGACGTAGCAGAATTGGGGTAATAATAAATTTAAGTGGGAAAACACAACCTTATCCAACAATAAAAGTAGCTTTGGACGGCAGATTTTTTTTAGCTGAAGAGGAAAACAGAGAAAAAAGGGAGGGAGGTAATCTGAAATTTGTATAGGAACAACTTATCATCAGAATCTATCCATATCTTCAATACCTTTTCTTTTGTAGGAGCATTCAACATCTATTTGAAAATCCGCAAACTTTTTGATACAATCTTATCGCCATCAAAACACATTAGACGGTCGCATTTCGCTTGCATAATGCATGTATAGGAGTAGGCTGGGAGTCTTCATGCATGTTGCTTGCCAGGTATCACTAAAGTAACATTGATAAGATGACTTTGCATGACTTCACTATTAGAACCTTATTTGATATTTTGCGTATTAGAATCGGACCATCATCTCTCAACCTTTTAAGGAGATGATGACCCATTTCTAATATGGTATCACACTATATGAATATACCAATCTATACGTAAGGAGTATGTTGGAATTCTCCATTTGCAAAATCAACTTGGCAAAGATCTTGTATCCTGCATATAAGTTGGTACCTCCACTCCCCTTATAAGGCCTTTTAATGGAATGAAGCAACTCAACTCTGGTATCTAGTGTACATAAGTAGTGACACAGGAATATTAATCCAATCTGAAAGGAGGGTCTGTCGAAAATTGTTTCTAACCCGAAAAATATTCAATGCAGTTCCGAACCCAATAGCCCCAAACCGAGTGGATTCCTGATCAACTCAACATCCCTAGTGACACAATATCACGGCAAGTGGCAGCCCACGTGCAGTGATAGTAGGTAAAAAAAACACACTCAAAGCAGATCTAAAAGTAACCTAATCCAACCAAAACCGTCTCACATGATTTTGGATAGCATTCTGAAAACATACCATGTTCTTTTAATAAACTCAGCGCCACCTTATCCTCGGTAAAGGAACAAGCATGAACATGCATGGTGATGGCCCAAAAGTTAATGGGATATGTATATAAATTATGGAAGGCGACTTAAACCAAACCACCGTCCCTAGATATTAGCAAACTGTATGCTAATGTTCAAAATCATTTAAACTAATCTGCATAATTTTGAAAAATATTAGTGCAAGATTCAGGCACTAAATCTGGGATGGTTATTCTACAAGTTCCCGTGCATAGCTGTTTGTTACACGGATGGCATAATAATGTACAGCAACCTTGCAAGCTTATTGCAATATCAAGAAAGGTGGACTCTTGTAGACTATGCTCTTCATTTCATTATCAAATAGGCGAACCTCAACAATGTTCAAATTGCTTGAGAAGGGATAGCAGCATTTTTACTGTTTCATGTAGGAGTGTTATTCTTGCATCATAGGGTGGGGTTGGTCTTATTTTGCATCATCCTGCATCTTTTGTTTCATCTTGTACTGCAACGTAGCAGGCGCACAATCTAGAGGTGTTTCCCCTGCATATATGACAACAAAATTGGTTAATGGATCGCCTTTAATCTAGCACCTTTATCGGTCAGTTGAAAACTTGTCGAAATTATTTACCTTGTGAATTCTTGCAGTCCAAACTTGCTCCATGATCCATGAGAGCAAAAGCTATATCAGTTTGACTAAAAACTGCAGCCTGCATTATTGTATCATTTAAGTGAGGTTATTCGATGTGCTAATTTTCATTTCAACACAACAAGAATGGGAGTTAGGGGAGGTAGAGAGGAGGGAGGAGCAGGAGAGTACCAAGTGTAACAAAGACGAGCCTTGCTTGTCCCTATAATTAGCATTCACTCCCTACATATACGATAATGTTTTCAGGCTTAAATGGTAGCAAGAAAGGGTCAACGTACCATTCAAAGTTCAAACTCAAAGCGAAAAGATAACAAAGTACCTGACTCAAAAGCTTTTTGGCAGCAGCAGTGTCGCCATTTTTTATTGCTTCTCTTAAGCCCTACGCATTTAGCAGAAGTTAGCTACAAAGGCTACAATACATATCTGGAAGAAAATGACCCTGTTTTTTCATTGAATTGAAACAAACACACCAAGTAATGAATACCTCTCCAGTGACTTCATAGTCGATAGATGATACATCCACAGAAGAGTTGGCAACTTGACCAGGATTGAAAATATTACTGCAAGAGTTTCACTTGTTGATGCATCAAAATAATACGAACAATATTTGAAATAACAGAAAATAGTGATGTCATCATGAATACAATGAAAAATTGGTAATATTTGCAAACCTCTGTCTACTGTTTGATGTTGAACCTCTACTCCTAGGAGTTGGCTCCATCTTTTTGGGCTTTGGAAATGAGTGTGTGGGGGGATTTGAGGGTGTACTAAATGGCTGAAATGAGATGTAACCTGTAAGCACTATATATTTCACTAAAGACGAATACACAAAAGTACTTGCCTGTGATGACATAGAATCCTTTGAAGGAGCTGGTGCTTCACAAATGCATAATGGCATTCCACACTTGCATTCTGAAATGCTAGGGAATGCAGATCTCTCTGCACTAACTTCTGGTTTGGTATCTGAAACATTACTGATATCTAATCTAGAAATTGAATCAGTGACAGCATTAACTTCATTTCTGGCACCTGGCACACTATCCTTCTTCAATCTACAATAAACTTTGAGCTAGGTTAGATACTGTAGAAGGAATAAAATAGTTGTATTATGAAGATGATGCAGAGAAACTCTAAAGTTCACAAGACCAATGCCATGCTACAATTATAGCAGCTATCAAAGAACACCCACCAGTTTAGAAATCAAGCGGCCTACCAAGCTAAGACTTAGACCATGTGGAAACAAGACATATTCATGAAAGTAAAGATGTGCAGAACGCCGCTATTTCTAAGCCAAATATGAAGGCATTCAAGAAGTCATTTTCCATGGTGATGCCCAGAGTAATGTTAAACTTAAAGCCCAAAAGTTATGCTTACGTGTGTGCACACACATCCCACAAGAAAGAAGTAAATAAAACAAAAAAGGATGAAGGAGATAACCAACAAAATAATGCAACAAACAAAAAAAGAAAAAATAGTTAACTTCAAACTCATCAACATTGGTTTTAAAATCCATATCCGTGTACAGATAACATTACCTAGAGCTGTCATTGAAACAATCAGCACAAACTCGCACATTCGTATCAATGCCAAACTGTGGCAAGGTCTGAAACAAGGGAGATAGATTACGAATTTCATAAAAATCCAGACACTATGAGATATGTGTTTTCTGTAATGCATACCATCTGATCTGATGAATGTTCAGCACATAAAGTACGGCCACAACATCGGCAATGATGCTGCAAATACAAGACATGTGACAAAAATATTACATTAAGTGGGATCATATAGCAATCCTGTCTATTCCTAATTATATAACTTTGGGTACAAAGTCAGAAAAACCTTATAAATATTGAATCTAACTAGCCTGTGAATGTTCCAAATTTACAACAAACATGACCTTTTGTCAGGATTCAATAATGAAAAAGGACTAGAACATCAAAATTAAACATATAACGGACCAAACCTTTCTCATATGAAAATATCACAGACAGACACAGGTCCGAAACTAAAAAGGAGGGACACTCCAAGCCCTAGCCTTTGATTAATATTTCTTCTGGCTAAGAAATTTAAACAAATTTCTCATGCATATTGTTTAGACCAAACCATTGAAATTATCATACTATGACAAAACTCAAAGAAGGCATGGTGAAGTGAACTAAATTGATGTAAGGAATGTCAAATCTACTAGCATCAGGCTTGGTTGGTCGAGAAAAAAATGAAAGGTTCCAGAATAGATTTCAGCCACTGTTCCACCATGCTATGTAGATTTCATGTGATACTGCTGCCAAACTTCAAACAGGAACATATAACCAAGAGAGACGCTGGAAGAGGTGAAGAAAGGATATCATATATTCGTCAATAGACTCACAATGCAAAAGGATGAGAAAAAAGATCAGTTGTATATCAATTGGTTAGTAACTATTATCAAGGGAAGACAGGCTCACCCTCTCCAGCCAGTAGCCTACAACATGATGCTTCACCAGAAATGCAATATACAGGAGTCTTCATTTAGTCAAAATGATGTGACAAGTTCACAGGTCTTCAGTTTATTTTAATTACACAGCTATACTCTTTCCCAAATACGCATAATTGTGTAAATTTCATTTTAAATTCAACAAAATTGAAAAGGTTTCGATTTAAATCTGGTTGGCTTTATGTTTATGCAATTGGTCTCTTTACATTTTGTGATTAATTTTTCTACATGCTCAACAAATTCAGACTTTGAGTCATCAACAATGCTTGTCAGAAATAGTCCTAGTACTCACAAAACCAGAATAAGAGAGGTGTTTCTCCACTCAGTAATGCTTTGGTTTGGATTTTGAAAGCAGCAAGCATTGATAAGATTTAAATGCAATTAACTTGAGCATGATAGTACAAGCTTATTTCTAATCATAAGATGTTCTAATAACTCGAGTGAGCACCTCAATCTAGGCAATTAGGATTTTGAAAAGCAGCAAGTATCCATAAGATTGACTAATCCAGTTAATCAACATCAAGATTAAATGGTCAACTTTTTGGCATTCATTAAGTCAAGTGAGCACCTTAATTCATATATAATACAATGACCTTCATAAAATATTCAAATATTAGGCCTATATTTCAAATTCGAAATACCTAATTTAAATCTAGATAACATAATGCATATTTGCATTTCAAGTTACAAAGACATCCATCCATTGAATATGCAAGCTTGGTTCACTCAAATATAGTTCGCTATTCTAATAGAAGGATAGAGGGCATCCATCAACAACCATATCTGAACAATCAGTTGATCCACAAAAATTCGGTTTGTTTTACAAAAGAAACCAGATCAATCAATCAAAAATCAGATCAAATCGATCATCATGCCAAGCAATCACCCTTATCTTCATCAGAATAATAATAACCTACAACACTTCCACATTCACCGTACTTAATTGACTCCACAACCGGTCAAGCATAATTAATTGCAATTAAGAAAGGAACATATCGACAAAAAGTAACTCCGACTAATATTGTCATCGGAACATAGAATTACCCGCCGGCGGAAAGTGGAGAAGCTGCATTTGCAGACATCGCAACGAGAGGCTTCCTGGAAAGGCGGCGGCTCCATCGCCATTTTGCACCACTGCACCAACACACTCTCTCCGAGACTCTCTCCCGTCACTGGCAACTTCAATTTTCAGTCTGATCAAAATGAATTTCACCCAAACTCCTCACTGCAATAATTTTTCTTGAGGCAAAGATATCTGTGAATATATATGGGCCGTTGATCCTATCTCAAGTTTTCTAATTCAGCCGTCCACGTGGTGCTGTTGCACGATATCTATTTGAGATGGAATTTCACTCGCACTCAAAGTGCGTATTTATTATTATTTTGACAAAAACTTCCTGAACCTATACATTTGCACCATCTAACATCTGTCCGCTCACTCAACCTGACCCGACCCGTTTGACTCGGATCAACTTTCCTTGATCAATTTCTTTTTCTTTTTTGAAATTTTTCATTTTGCTTTTTCGATTTTTCTTTTTTTTGCCGTTTCTTCTTTGGTAAAGATTCGAGCGAGGAGCGCCGAAGACCTCGGAGCGAGCCGAAAAAATACAAATTGTTGCCTAAGGGTGTTTAAAGTTTGATTTAAACCGTAAACCAAATCGAACCAAACCGCAATTTACGGTTTTGTTTGGTTTTTTGATTTCCAAAATATAGTTTGGTTTAAATTTTTTTAAAATTATGGTTTTATGGTTTAGGTTTTGTTTTTAAGAAAATTCAAACCAAACCGAACCGTAAATCGAAAAACCGTATTTGATATAATGATATTAATATTATCGATTTATTTATTATGTGAAATATAAATTTTTTTGATTGTATGTCATATTTGAGTGTTATACAAATTTAATTAATGAAATCGTACTATTTAAAATCATTAAACCCTACTATACATTTCCAATTAATTGTTACAGTGGCTTATCTTTACCATTGAATACAAGGAACGAATTTCTAGTTGTTTTCTTTTCTTCTATATCTTTTTTCAAATTCAAGTTGTTTTCGATAGAAAAAGTAGAGAATGTGAAATTATTTTACTATAATTTACTATTTAGCTAAATAATGTTATCCCAGACTCCTAGTATATTTATTCTAGCAAAAGAGTAAAACGTATATGGTCATGACAACGATTTTATTTAATTCATTTAATTTCTATTATGAAGAAAATGAAAAATATTGATATATAAACTGCAAACCAAATCGCATCAAACCGTATTATTACAGTTTGGTTTGGTTTGGTTTTACTACTTAGTCGGTTCGGTTTGGTTCTAAAAAATTACCAAACCGTATTTTACGATTTTGTTTGGATTTAGTATCAAACCGCACCAAACTAGACCGTAAACACCCCTATAATGTTGTTCGCCGATTATCCTTATTTTAGTAATCGGAGCGAAGGCGGAGCCGTAAAATTGGAGCCAAAGGCAGAGCCAGGGAAAAAACTCTGGAAATAAAAAAAATTAAAAATTAAAAAATAATAATAAATAAATAAACTGGACATGTGAGACCCACGCACGGCGCGTGGATCTCACGCGCGGGTAGGGGCAGGCACGTGGGTGAGTCAGGTTTTTTTTTTTAAATAGGGGCGTGCATTGCACGCGCCATACATAAAAAAAAATTAAAAAAATCGAACAACGGCTACTTTGCATCCAACGGTTAAAACAACGGCTAATTCAGCCGATTTTTCTTTTTTCTTCTTTTTTTTATTCACCCCTATAAATACCTCACTTCATAACACAATTTTTTCCACACCAAATTCATCTTCTTCCTTTTATTTTCTCTAGTTTTCTCTCAATTATTTTGCCAAAAAAAAATGTCTTCGTCGTCCGACTCCTCAATCAGCTACTTTTCTCATGGCACCGACGACGAGATTATATCGATGGTGATGAACCTCCAAGCTGCTGCTGCTCGACTCTTCGTCAAAAAGAAAAAAAAAAGAAGGTGAAGAGGACGGTCGTACACCGCGATCGGGAGGTGGCCCTGCAGCAGTTGATGGCCAACTACTTCAACAACAATCCGACGTACGGCCCAACATTTTTCCGCCGGCATTTTCGGCTGCACAAGCATCTGTTCTTGAGGATTTGCGAGGCGTTGAAGCAGAATGTGCGATACTTCCAGCAGAAGTAAGATGCAACCGGCAAATGGGGCGATCGGCTCACAAATGATTTGATCGAGCATCTTTGGAGGCGATTTGGGCCGGTTGACGAGTAGGATGTTTTTATTTTTTAAATTTTAATTAATGTAATGTTTTTATTTGTTTTATTTCAATTAATGTATTGTACTAGTTATTTGTTTAAATTAATGAAATTAGAATTTTCTTATTAAAATTAATGCAGAATACAAATTCATAAATTTCTTAGAGACACCCCTTAGAGACAGCCTCACTACAGCTCACTGTCTCTATCTCCAAAAATTCCTTAGAGACACCCCTTAGAGATACTACCACTGCAGACAGTCTTAGTAGGGTTTGAATATGATACATTTTAGTTTCATACGATCACTTTACCACTAGACTATCTCTAAAGAGATACTTAAGTTTTAAATTTGATATGTTGGTGAGTCGGTTACATCATGAGTGAGTGAATTAAAAAAAAAAAAAGTCTTGTTTGATAAATATACTTTGCCCAAAAAATAACATTTCTATGAAATTATAGTAATAAAAAGCAAGTTATACCAATAAAAAAAAATGAAAGAGTCAAATTTATATATAATTAATAATTAAATAAAGAGTTAATTTGCTTAAAATACACTAACTTTTCAAATTTCAAAATTTAACATGACTTTTAGAAAATTTCTATAAATATATACATTTAATGTGTTGGTATTATCTGACAAGTCTATAAAGTGAAATTACTTCTATATGAACACACATACACTCATGCATGATTAGTCATTAAGGTTATCTACAACCCTTCTTCAATGGTGTCTCCAGCACCAAAAATTCACTAGAGACCTCTTAGAGATCCCTACCTCTGCAATGCAGCTATCTCGAAACTATCTGTATCTTTAATATTAAATAATTCCTCATTTCTATTAAATTAATTCATAAAATTCCATTAATAAAAATAACATAAAACATTACATTAATTCAAATAAAATAAAACATTAAATTAATTGAAATAAAAAAATACATTAATTAAAATAAAATAAAATATTACATCCCCATAAATAAAAATACTACTCCGGTAGAGCCCCAAATTTGCGCCAAAGGTGCTCGATGAGATCATTGGTAAGCTGATGGTGCTTTCGTTGATCTCTCAAGTCGGCTTCCCGAGTGATATAGGTCTTAAAGGCGATCAGAGTGGTCCTCCGGGATATCCCGCTAGTGGACGGACGTCTTCGATGATCATATTGTGCAAAATAATGCACGCGAACATGATATCTCGGAAATGCCTCGTGTACCAGCACCGACCCGGAGCCCAGATTATTCTCCATCGGGCTAGGAGCACTCCAAAGGCCCGCTCTATGTCCTTTCTGGCCGACTCTTGCATCTTCTTGAACCTCGCCGTCTTTGGGTCAGTTTCAACCTTCGGCGCTTTGATCAGTGTTGGCCAAGCAGGGTGGATTCCGTCGGTCAAGTAATATCCCTTATCGTATCGGTTTCCCATGACGGTGAAGTTGCACGGCGGAGCTCTATCCTCAAGCACATCGGTGAACAAGGGCGACTGATTGAGGACGTTGATGTCGTTGTTGGAGCCGACACACCCAAAAAAGGCATGCCAGATCCACAGATCACACGGCGCGACCGCCTCCAAGATTAAGGTAGACACGCCTTGATCGCCGCGCGTGTACGTACCCGCCCACCCTTTTGGGCAGTTCCTCCAAGCTCAGTGCATGCAATCCAGGCTCCCGAGCATCCTTGAAAATCTATGCCGCACCTCATGCATTTGGAGCAGACGTGTGGTGTCGGCAACGTTAGGCTTCCTTAGGTATCGCTTGCCGAAGAGGCCGATCATTGCTCGGCAAAAATTTTTGAGGCATTTCCGGCCCGTGCTATCTCCGATCTTCAGGTACTCGTCGAACACATCGGCAGCACCATCGGTGGCCAGTTGTCGCACAGCCATCGTGCATTTTTACACCGACGTCAGCCCCCATTGGCCAAGTTCATCTTGTCGATGCGTGAAAAAGTGGACGTTCTCCTCCAACGTCTTGCAGATGCGCTAGAACAGATACTTATGCATCCGGAAACCGCGTCGGAAAAAGTGCTCGCCGTATGTGGGATTGTCGGCAAAGTAATCGGCTTGTAGGAGCGCACACGCCGCCTCACGGTCGCGGTTGACGAACGACCTCACCCTCTTTTTCTTCTTTTTCTGCGCCGCTAAGTGTGCACGGATGTATCGATCCACGTCCGCCATCATCTCCAGTACCTCGTCGTCGATGCCGGTCTCGACATATTCAACCGACGAAGATGAAAAACTGGATGAAGACATTTTTTGAGAGTTGAATTTGAGAGAGAAAGAGTTGTATTTTTGTTTGTGAGATGAATGAGGGATGAGAGGGTGTATTTATAGTGGAGGAAAAAAAATTAAATCGGCATTTTAGCCGTTGAAACGCGCAACGTTCGATTTTTTCAATTTTTTTTTCGATGGGCGCGTGTAAAACACGCACCCTTAATTAATTTTTTTTTTAATCCGAAAATGCTGCGCGTGCAAGCCACGCGCTGGCTTCGAGCCGATCTCGTGCTTTCGAGCCGGTCTCGAGCCACGCGGGCTTGCAACACCACCGCCTCGATGCTGCCCCGTCTCGAGCCGCCTTCGAGCCACGCCTTCGAGATGGCGTTGCGTCCAGCCTAATAGTTCTCATTCATAGTCTTACAAACAATTAATAAATTTTGGACTCTTAGTCATGTTATATGTCGTCCTCTCATTAATACAATAGAAGATGAAACACGGAAATGAAATTGAGGATATCATTTGATTCTCCATACCATTTTGTTAGACATTTCTTTGTGTGGATGTATTGCAATTTTTGAATTATCATATTTGATTGTTCCCATCAAAATATATTCCTTAAAAATCATTTGAAGACGTCAAGGAGATTTTGCTCTCATAAATTAATGCTTAACTACTATTTTCTTTACACCTAAAAATAAGGGTCAAATAAAATAAAATAAAAAGGACAAATCATGATATTTTTTTTACCAAAAACATTAATTGGAGAAATAAGGGATTTGTATAGTATGGAATGTAGATTAACATAGCAAAATAGTGAGAGAAGTAAAAAAGACGAGTCAAACAAAAACACACGCTTTGAAATTGGACTCTGAATATGTCAACCTACCATAATCAATTCAATTGCATTTCATTCGTCCCCACATCACAACTCCAGCAATAATAGAATGCTGCAATCCCATTATCGGAAGAGAGAGAGAGAAAGTTAGCAAAAAATACATGGGACAACAGAAATTTCTATGAATCTTCTTGAAATACCAGCCTCAGACTAAACAACCATCCTTCCCTTTCACATGCTATTTGCCGTACCGAAGACTTCACATAGATAGATATAGTCTTTTCTCTTCCCTTTTGTCACACAAGAATTTCACTACCAGTTCAAGTAATCGCTCACTGACCCCTTTTTCTGTTGCGGTGTTTTTCTGATCAAAAAAAGAAAAAAGAGAACAGTTAGTATATGTGGTTTTGGCATGTCTCCCTTTTTTACATGATCAAGAGCTGTTAGTTGTCAGTTTAGCCATGGAAAAAAACCGCCCCTCTCAAGGCTGCAGTGTTCTTGGCTTGATCAAGGTACTTTCTTGGGTAAAATTGGTTTGATAATTGAAGAAAATTTTGTTTTTTTAATTTTATTTTTGGGTGAGAATTCGGTAAGAAAATTATTTGTCGTTTTGGTAATTGAAGAAGACCCACCTATTTTTGTGTGCTGATTTCTTGATTCTGTGTATAATCAAGGATGATTAGATGATATAGAGGTGATTTTAAGTGCTAATTGTTCGATAACTGACCTTGATGATTAGTAATTTAGTATATATGGGGTTTTGATGGATGTAGTCGTTGATTAAATTTCAACAAGTTGAGATTACTATGGTTGCTGTAATTGAAATCGTTAGATTGAATTAGAACTAGTTTAGACTGATGGTAGCTTGTTTCTGGACCTCTGTTTTATGTTTTTCCCCCTTTTTTTATTGTGGGATTTGTAGAGAGTTGCTTGTTTAGATGGATCGTCGCCGGATACTGGAAAAGGGAAGAGCAAGTCTTCAACAATCACAAATCAAGTGAGTCATGGGTTCAACTTGGTGAAAGGGCAATCAGGTCATGACATGGAGGATTATCATGTTGCTGAATACAGGAAGAATAAGGATCATGTTCTTGGTTTGTTTGCAATTTTCGACGGACACTTAGGTGATCGCGTCCCCACTTATCTAAAGGATAATCTCTTCGACAATATACTACATGAGGTGTGTTCAATTTTTATTTTATGTCCCTTCTTATTGTGTCTCTATTTATGGATCATGCTATTCTTGAGTTGGAAATTTTTTGCATTTGATAATAGTCAGTAAAATTTCGTGTTTTCGCGAGTTTTGACTGTAATCTGCTTCATGCTTTGAGAAACTTTTGTTATATACTAAATGGAGAACTGCCCAGTAATCTAGAGGCGATGAGGCAATACCTGTAGGAAGTTCGTAGAGTTATATGTAATACGATACCCAAAGTTGTAGTGTCGTGTCGTTGCAGAGGTAAGTTATGCCAATATAGATGGTATTTGCATTCGCGTTTCATTAGAATATATGAGAGTGGTTTAGCGGATCTACACTAGGGCTCAGAATGTTGTTGAAAAGTTTTAATAAAGATAATAATCAACTCAATTAAATTCGACTGTGCAGCTTGACAGGAGTTGCAGAATAGCAATTGCTTACTTACTGAAAGTGCTAGATAGATAATAGGTCTATATGTCTTTTTACAGAGAGCAGTTCATGTCTTTTAATGATAAGTATATGACGGCATGATATAATGAAGTTATTTTTAGCCATTGAATAAAGCAGGAGCAATATATCCTTTCTTCATAACCCAGAAAAACAATTCAGAAGAAAGAATGCATATAAAATACATTGTTAACTTCTAGTCATGGGCAGATGCATGATTTCATTGGCGTCTAGACAAAAATGTATGAAAAACAAATGTTTTGTCCACTTCAGACCTTCCGGTTTTCGAGTTTTTTATATGTTACTTTTCTTGCTGAAAGCTATGTTGAACTTGAATGAACAAAAAGTTACAAAATTGTAGTCGGGGGAATAGTCTTAGTTTTAGAAATTTAATATTTTCCTACTGAGAAACTAATATCACCATTTACCAACTTAGTGATCATTTTCAATTTCAGATCACCTGCCATTTTCATCATAATTTTTATAAGTACCATGCAAATTACTGGGCTCCATTTTTCCATAATAAGAAGTTTCCGCATTAGAACAAAAGGTTGGTCTCAGCAAAATTTCCAGCTAGTTGTTGGGTGGCTGCTGAAAATTATTATCTGCAGCCTTTGTTGAGGTAACTAGGACTAAAATTGGAGTCCTACTAGGCATAAGCAAAGATGTGCTCGTCTTTGTGATTAATGAAATCTAGGTGGGGCAAAAGGTTCCATAATTTTTCTCACGTCTAGCCAATTTTAGTATATTATTTTACATAATGCATAAGACAGATTGTTAACAAGATGAAAAAAAGTCAATTTGTAGTAGAACTTTCACTTTTTCATGGATGTTAATGTCATGACTCCTGCCTAAATTTGTACTCATTAGAAACAAGCCTATAGATCTGCTTCTTTTCATCAATAAAGTGTACATACAATAGAATTCCTTTGATGAGGTGTGAAGCTTATGCACCCGAACACCTCAGTTTCTTCTAAAGCTTAAGTCGCTCTTTCTACCTCTATCGTCATTCGACTCTTATTCGATGGTGTCATTGTTACTACATAATTTTCAAAAGATAGAGAATTGATCTGTGGAAATATTTCTGTGTGCTTTTATCGTTTTAGCTCGTCTTTTATCTGAAGGTATCTTTATTAACTTGTGCAGCCTAATTTTTGGGAGGACCCTATGTCCGCTATAAAGAATGCTTATCATGCAACTGATAAACTTATCCTAGAGAAATCCATGCAATTAGGACCGGGTGGCTCTACTGCAGTTACTGCAATTGTTATTGATGGAAAAGATCTGTGGGTGGCAAATCTTGGAGATTCAAGGGCTGTCATTTGTAGGAATAAAACTGCCGAACAACTCACTGTGGACCACGAACCACATAGTGAGAGGAGGAGAATTGAAAAGCAGGGTGGTTTCGTGACGACTCTTCCCGGTATTACTTTTCATTCTTTCCGTAGCTCTTATGGGGACATTGTGGATTGATTGATGATACATTGAATGTATTGGAATTTTGTGATTTGATGCCATGAAAATTAAGACTCGTATTTCAGGAGACGTACCTCGTGTTAATGGCCAGCTTGCTGTTGCACGTGCTTTCGGAGATGAAAATCTTAAAGCGCATTTGAGTTCAGAGCCTGATATACGTAATGTACGCATCGACTCAAGTACACCGTTTGTCATATTGGCAAGTGATGGCTTGTGGAAGGTTAGTTTCTGATATTTGGTATATAATCATTTTCTCTTCCATTAATAATTTTACTATCATCGTGCCACTATCTTTGCTTCACACTCAAGCTAAGATGAATGTTCTTGTTTATAGTTCATAGCATTAAGCAAGCTATGCTAATATAATACTATTTTGGTTTCTGAATCATACATGAATTGATTTCTAGATTTGTAATTGAAAGGTGTGGCATTTGCAATATTGGTGAACAAAATATGGTGTCTGAGATTGTTGAATAATCTGCAGGTAATGAATAACCAAGAGGCAGTCGACTTAGTAAAGGGGATCAAGGACCCTCAAGCTGCTGCAAAGCGTTTAACCACAGAGGCCTTGTCAAGAAAGAGCAAAGACGATATATCATGTATTGTGATACGCTTTGGCTGATCCCAATGTCATGTTCCATGAAAAACACAGCCAAGAAACGGAGCAATACATCGCGTGTCATGTATCTAAAAGTGTCTTGCTTTGCCGGTTCTGTTTAAATAATTTGCTTTGTTTGGAAGAAAAAATTGTGCTAGTATTGCTTGGAATTGCTGGAAAGAATCAAAGTAGATAGTCTCTCTCTCTCTCTCTCTCTCTCTGCATTATTTGGAGTAGATGATTTTCTTGTTCTTTTTTTTTTTCTTTTTTTTGAGATAGGGAAAGCTCGAGCGCATCGCCTCTTTTTTTCCTTTTGTCTTTTTTTTTGTTAATAATCGCACAATTCTCCCTTGTTGGGATGAACATTTTCCTATCTGTTCTATGTGTATATATATACATCTCTATAAGAAATAACTAAACTGGGAACAACATGTTTTGTGAGAATTGAATTTTTAACTTGTTTGCTTCTTCACTCTGAAGAGCGCATTGTTTGCTATGGAACGTGATTCGTCGCAGGTCCATGCCATAGTGACAAGTTATGGGAAAAAGCTCTTTTTCGGAGAAAATGGTCTAGCAGTGGAGTGTTGTAATCTTGAGATTTTGCATCGATCCCTGTCACACATAGAGCATCAACAGTTGTGTTGAAATAGTGGTGATTTTGATGAGGTTTCAATGATTGGATAGATTCAGATAGAAAATTTAATAATGGGATTGATATATATAAACTTAGGTCTATACGATTATTGGCAATGATTGAATAATTTTATTTTATTTTTGGAATTTCTAATAAATAATTATAAAAATACTTAAATTAAATAGAAAAATTTGAAAATGATAATTTTATTGAATTAAAATAAAAAAAGATGAACCGAACAATTTTATTGAAAGAAAGAAAAATACTAGTTGAGTGGACTAAAACGTGTCCAAATTTCTTCAATCATATCGTCCATAAGACTGTCGTGGGCACACGCACCCTGAAGTCGAGCTTGTCTCTCAATATATGCGTCGAATAGCGTTGGAACCCCTAAAACTCATATATATAATTTTTTTTGCGGAAAAGTGAAATTTTTGAGGTGAAGAGTGAATTTTGGTGTAAATGATGAATGAATTGAAGGGGTATTTATAGTTGAAGAATGGAAACAACCGTTGCAATTTTTTTTTTAATTTCTGAAAATAAAAAAAGAATTGGACGAATAGGGACACGCACGTGTCCCCAAGAGGTGCGCCTTCAGTGTCGAGAGCGGTGTCGATTTAACGACACCACGCTGGACACCGCCTATCGACCCCGCCGTTCGACCCTTGCCACAACGGGGATCGACACCTCGGTGTCGATCGAGGGGAGTCGATCTTTCCCTCGACCCTAGGGATCGACTCCCCGTTGTGGCTGCTCTTAGTTTTTTTACGGCCTCGTTTGCTTTAGAGGACGTGATTGATAAAATATGATAGAGGTGCATGGTTTTTTTTTATTTAATTTTGTGTGATGATTGATTATGATTATAATTAGGGTACTTGGATTGTATAGGGTGATTAATTAATGTCTTAATTGTGAAATATATCCAATTTCACTTTTTCTAAATTAGTTATATACACTTGTTGTAAACCAAATTAGTTATGTTCATGTTTGGTATGAAGAGACTAATTTACCCTTGATGGTGTATTGTTTATATTATATCTCTTACACATTAGGTACGATTTGACTTGTTTCATACTTTTACTCTCATTAACCGAAAATGATTGTGATGTTAGGGTATGGAAGTTAGCAAAAGTGGTCAATAATTAGATAATTAGTGTTGCAATGATTAGTTTGTCTAGGGTTTACTCAAAACAGATTTTCCGATACTATATGTAAACCATAAAAAACAACCAAAATTATATGAAATAAAAACAAAAAAATATTTAAACATTACAAAAATAACCAAAATTATATGAATTGCTAAATCTATTTAAACCCGCTCGGCTAAATGTATAATATTGAAAGATCCCACTCGAGATTATTGAAGATCCCACTCGAGCGGGATCTTCTAAATTTGGAGCGGGATCATTCCATGTTGAAGGATAAATATTATTTCGAATAAATTCTTAATTAATTACGCAATTTTTAATAAATTAATTATATAATAATATTGAATACGTAATAACTAATTAACTTATTAAAATAAAAACAGTAAAATATGTATAATATATAAAATTAAATATAATTATATCAATTTGACAACTTTTGAGAAATCTCGCTCGGTTAATTCATATATATTGGAAGATCCCACTCGAGATTATTGAAGATCCCACTAGAGCGGGATCTTCTAATTTTCGAGCGGGATCATTCCAAGGTGAAGGATAAATATTATTTCGAATAAATTTGTAATTAATTACGCAATTTTTAATTATATTAATTATATAATAATATTGAATACGTAATAACTAATTAACTTATTAAAATGAAATTACTAAAATATGTAATATATAACATTAAATATAATTATAGCAATGTGACAACTCAACTTAAATCCCGCTCGGTTAGTTCATAAATATTGGAAGATCCCACTCGAGAATTTTGAAGATCCCACTCGAGCGGGATCTTCGAATTCTCGAGCGAGATCTTCTGTTTCTTAAATCTAAATATTATTAGAAACTAATTATTAATTAATTACTCTATTTTTAATTAAATTAATAATATAATAAAATTGACTAACTATTAAGTGATTTAAATTAAAATGAAAATATATGTAAACTATATTAGAATAAGCAAAAATTTATTAATTGTAAATTGAACAATAATCCCGCTCGTGTGTTCTAACAAGAAATGAAGATCCCACTCGATATTATTGAAGATCCCACTCGAGTGGGATCTTCATTTTTGTTAAGTTTGTACGAGCGGGATATATAATTATTTTGGAACTAATAACATTATTTAATTTTTTATATAGTTTACATATTTTTTGGATTGTATTGGTATTTTAATTCGTAGATTTTAATAATTTGTATACAGTATGTGATAATAATTGTACTATACAACTGAGTGTGATAGTAATCGACACTGGTGGATGTGAAAATTCATCTGTAAATATTCACGTGAATGGTATTTCACCATTGATGTACTTTCACGTGAATTTGTACAATTTCACTCACCCAATTGATTGATTGAATGAATGAATGAATGAATTCTATAAAAGTGGTAGCAGATATGAATCTTCAAACACCACAACCATCAAAATATTTTGTACTCCTCGTAAAAAATTATCACAATATGGAAGAATGGAAATATTTCAACATCAAATATGGTGGAGAATGGCACGATTGTGAGTATGTGGGCGGTTCAGAATCGATCACTCAAGTTCTTGCTGCCACTCCAGCTCTTATCAATTTGAAATATAACATCGATGTGCTGATGCGTCGAAATTCGATGAGCACTCGGTACGAGATTTATTATTTATCGCATGCTCGAAGTGGTCGCACTGTGAATATTCTCTTGAGCACAGATCAACAATTTGCTCAATTGTGCATGGAGTCCCGTCCAACCGTATATCTCATCCACAGCCAAATAGATGTGTATGTTCCATATTTCGAAGAACCTGGGGCGTCATCCTTTCAATACGACCAAGGGCAGCCGTCGTCATTTCAATACGACCAAGGGTAGTCGTCATCATTTCAATACGACCAAGGGCACACGTATTCTGATGAAATGGAGCGTATCCAACAACAAATCAATTCCCAGGATTTCTTTTCCAACTTATATCCTAGTGGGTATAATTACGAAGCGACGTCCACGTATTACGTACCTGTTGTTCCGGATTGTCATTTTCCAGACAACGAAGATGATGAACCACAATGCACTGTCGAGTTGGATTCAGACGATGAAGATGTTGACAGTGCTGATCTCCAAACTGATAGTGAAGCATCTGAAGACTGGACTGAGGAAGGTTTACGCGATTTTACTATGGTGGAGCACAGTGCATGGATTCGTCCCAGTGCAACGACGGACGCGTGCGATCTAACCAACTGGTTAGTTCCGGTGATTCCGCCCGATGCAACGATTTCTCTCATAGCACGTGATCCTGACTTGACAGATGATGATGAGTTGCGTGTTGGTGCTGTTTTCCACAGCAAAAAAGAGATAAATATTGCAGTCGGAACGTGGCACATGGAGAGAGGACTTGAATTCAAAACTCCGAAATCATATATTAGAATGAAGTTTTTATGCAAGTATCCGAATTGTCCATTTGAGTTGCGTGCAGCCTCACGTGGGACGAATACTTGGATAATACACAAGTTCATTCCTGAGCATTCATGCATCCGTCAGCTACGACGTGCCGCTCCGAGGAAAATCAAGATGGATGTTGTTGCAACTTACGTGGAGCGAAAAATCAGAACCAACTGTAAAATCATGGAGCCAAAGGCCATTATGGAGGAGATGTTACGCGAGTTCGGTATCACCATCCGTTATGATTTGGCGTTGCGAGCACGGCATTACGCAATACAAAGTATATACGGAGGGTATGTTGAATCCTTCCAGTTGTTTCCTGGCTATCTTCACATGCTCAAAGAATCAAATCCCGGCACGCTGACTGATCTTGAAGTTGGAAATGATGGGAGATTTGAGCATTTGTTCGTGGCTCTCGGCGCCTGCAGACTCGCGTATCCATTCAATATGAGACCTGTGATAGTTTTAGATGGCACTCATCTGAAGTGCAAGAATAGAGGTATTTTATTTGTCGCTATGACGAAGGATGCCAACGAGCATGTTTTTCCACTGGCGATAGGCGTTGGCCCAATCGAGAATGATATATCTTGGAGATGGTTTCTAACTCGTTTGAAAATGGCTTATGGCGAGCTTAGAGATACATTGATTGTCTCTGACGCACATGTCTCCATAGCGAACGCTGTCAATGAGGTGTTTCCAAATGCAGTTCACGGTCTTTGCTACTATCACTTGTTGAATAAGTTGACGTGTTATGGGAAAGTTGTTGTAAGATTGTACGAACGAGCTGCTTTTGCATATCGCACTTCAATTTATGATAAGGCAATGACCTCTATTCAACAAGAAAGCCAAGGCGCATACGACAAACTAATGAGAGTTGGACCAGAGAAGTGGGCTCGATGCAAGTGTCCATTGCCGCGTTATAGCCATCTCACTTCAAATGCAGCAGAAGTGTGGAATCATAGAGTAAAATGGGCTCGTGGTCTCCCTATATGCTCAATGCTTGACGCTATAAGGTATATCATCGAGCAATGGTTCGATGAGAGACGAAATTTGCCCAAAGGGGACGATGAAGTTGTCACTCAAGAGGCGGCTAAGAAGATGACAGAATCAATGAATAAGTCATTTAGGTACGATACGAGTGGTGGAATCGGCTTTACGTTCAACGTGGGTGATGGTAGAAGAAATTGGAAAGTTGATCTCAATTTACACACTTGCACATGTTGTGAATTTCAAGATGATGGATTGCCTTGTTCGCATGCTTTTGCTGCTATCCGGTATGTTTTATTGCTTCAATTTGCATAACCATACGAAATTATAATTACAATTATTAAAAAGTTATAATTAACATTATTGTTAAAAAATGTAGAAAAAATGCTGATGATGTATATCAATATGTGCAATGGTACTACAAACGAGAAGCTTGGGACGAAGCTTATCAATATCCTATACATCGTATTCCACATGTAAAGGATTGAGATATTCCAGTTCAAGTGGCCAATATCTTGGTCTTGCCTCCCGTAATCACTTCACAGGCAGGACGGCCGAGAACTAATCGGCGAACATCTGCATTAGAGAGAACTAGCCGGAGACAAACCACAAGGCAAGAAGCAGAATCATCGACAAATCAACGTCGGAGGAGATGTGGTAATTGTCGTGAAGAAGGTCATACGCGTAGACATTGTAATCGGCTTTAACAATCTACCATTAATCGTAACTATGTTGTTTGAATTTATATAATTTATTTGTCTTGGAAAATGTATTTTTTATTACTAGAAGATTAAATTCAATGAATTTTAAAAAAATGCATAACTTATACGGTTAAAAAAATCATAACTTAATATTTATATAATAAATTTAAATAACAATTATATTTATTTTTACATCTTCTATATCCCACTCGTGAAAACCGATATCCCGCCCGAAAATAGTGGAATTATTTTTAGATCCCGCTCGAGTGGGATCTACATATCTCGAGCGGGATCTGTGTTTTTTGCATTTATATAATTTATTTGAGTTCGATAATGTATTTTCTATTACTAAAAAATGAAATTTAATGAATTTTAAAAAATGAATACATTATACAACTAAAAAAATAATAACTTAATATATATATATAATAAATTGAAAGAGAAATTATATTTATATTTACAATGTTTAAATCCCACTCGTGTACCCATAAATCCCGCTCGACAACCCTAAAAATGTTAGAGATCCCGCTCGAGTGGGATCTCTATAAAACTCGAGCGGGATCTTCTACTATTCAATTTATATTATTTATATGAGGTGAAAATGACATATTTACTACTATTATGTTAAATTTCATCACATTTTAAAAATGCATGTGTTATTTGATTAAAAAAAATCGTAACTAAATATATATAACTTTAATTTCACAAACAAATATATTTTGGACTGCAAAATTAAAATCCCACTCGTTTAGGTTTAAATCCCGCTCGGTCTCCTTGAATATTTTTTGAGATCCCGCTCGAGTGGGATCTCTATACAACTCGAGCGGGATCTTTTTCTATTCATTGTATATAATTTATTGAAGTGGAAAATGAATTATTTACTACTATTATGTTAAATTTCATCACATTTAAAACAATAAAATGCATGGATTATATGATGAAAAAAATCTAAAATTACTAAATCAAACTAAATCATAACATAAATATAGTCTAAAGCTCGAAATTCATTACAATAAATATTGTTCCAATTCTAAAAAAAAAGAAAAGTGGTACAAAGCTCTTAAGCTGGTCGACAAAGTTCATATATAGCACATGCCATCCTTAGTCTATATACTGTAGTGCGAGCTTGCCCCATGGTATGGATGGACGCCCAGTAATCATTCTTTCAACTTGCATCAGTGCAAATGGAGCGCAATTGTGACTGTCTCTTTGCTTAAATTGATGATCAATGTCAGCCACTACTAATTGCAATGGATCATGGATAGCGGTGCGCCCAATACGATTATGTTTCCAATAGAAGGGATGGCTAAGCACTACAGGCCATAAAACTAGCAGTGGCTTCAACCTATCAAATCGCATTTGTTGCACTGCTGGATCAAGATTGTAGTACATGGAGTCGTACAGGGTCGCCGTCCATGACAACATGTCGATACTAACCACCACGAAGTGTGTATTTACACAACACACTAGTATGACCTTCACAAAATGGACATGGAAGCATAACTCAATTAAATCTACTACATTATAACAAATAGTTTTCAACAAATTACTCAAAAATCTAAATTCACTTACTTGTGTTGCATCAAACATTGAGGTATGTGACGCTCCAGCGTCTTCTCTTCCGTGGATGGTAAATAGTATGCTTGGGGCAGGCTGGTACTGCAAGTCACTGGTTCTTCCCAAATCCCAGTCATGTTCGAGCGAACCCTGTTTCATCAATAATATTAAAACCAATTTATCACTCAAAACAGTGTTGTTGAAATTAATAGTAAAAAGCTACTTACGAAGACACTCGTGTCTAAGATGACTGTGTTCCTAAAATTCACACCAGACTTCATCCCATCATCTGCCTTCAATCGCAGGCGTAGATTCAATAAGTACAAATCAACGGCCTACAAAAGATGGTTAGATATTATATTAAATTAGTAACAGAAATTAATGATAGCCATCTAACAGAGTACAAATTTACTTACCCCGGCAAGGACATCAATTTTTGGATTTAAAAGCTCCATAAACCATGCGTGATCAAGTTCTACACCACTATCTTCAATAATCATCTTGCCACTCGACGGACCGTTGCAAAATTTTTGGAATTCTTCAACCAGGTCATCTGCCAGTGGGATCGGTGCAACTTCGGCTTGAAATGGCGTAGAAACTGAGGCTGCAAGCTTTTTCTTTCTAACCCCTTTCCGTTTAGGTTGTTTAACGGCCGCCTCTTCTGGTTGATGGCGATCAAGTGGGACAACAAGGATAGCACTGATTGGCACTTCTTGTGAATGTTGCATTTGGGAACGATCTTGAGCGAGTGATTGTTGAAACGAGCTTCCAATAATCTACAAGGACAAAGTATTAGAATAATTCAAACATAATTAAAAAAACTGATTTGATAATAAAAACTTTACATTACCTCTCCCAAGTGACTCCACATATCCATCTGATGACCACTTCCAAACATGGAATGCCGAGGCGGATCATGATGCGTACTACCGAACTGTCCTTGCGGCCGATATGCCGTACCAAATTCAGGCATAGAAAATCAGGTCGGAGTGAATGGCTCAGTAGTGTATGGGATGGAACTGGGCGGGGTAGTACAGGGCACAGTGAATGGTTCAGTACTGTATGGGATGGAAGTAGAGGGCAAAGAGGATGGTTCATAAGTGTATGGGATGGAACTGGGCGCCGTAGTAAAAGGCACGGTGGTGGGCTCTGGTGGTGGTGAGTGGAAGATGGGCTCCTGCCGAGGCCGAGTTGTAGGTTCATATGCAGGTGAACGTCGGGATGTTCCACATCGCATTTGATCCATCAAGTCCCCAAACCACTTGGCAAACCGAGGTACCCATCTCTTGTCCATCTTGTCCAGGAGCCGATCCTCAGATTTTTCCAGTTCCTCTCTCATCCAACGACGATCATTGTATTGGCGGTGGTGCTCGCCCCCACTGCTGGAAGATGATGATGCAGCTTGTTGGGATGCAGCTTTTGCAGTTTTGCGAGTACGCTTCCCCTTATCTTGTGGCTGAATTTGAGGCTCCTCGTCTGAATTGTCTGCCTCAACATAGCTAGCACCCGCTCCATGTGATCGTCTGGGCCTTGAAGCTTCATGTGTCGGGTTAGCCTTTTCATCAAAAATTGCTTTCATACGGGGACGAGAAGGAAACTGGTCACCATCCCTTAGCGGATTGCTGGGCGGGACAAAACCAATATTGAGAGCATTTGGATATTGAGTCGACTGCCAGTAAAACGTCATCAACTCGTCGTCAGAAACAGCAATCGGTGTCAAATTGGGCTCCTGTACAAAAACAAAATGGATATTAGATATGGCGTATTGTATAAGAACAACAAAGTATTAAGAGATAAAAAAATTAATTTATTACCAGTTGAGAAAAAAGTGGTACAAGATCTGTTGTAGGTCTGCTTCTAAACCTCCATTTAAGGCATCTGGGAGCCCCGGTCGGGTCATCAAGTCTTGCAGCGGCTTCCGCTAAATCTGGCATGACTTCTAGAGACCACACATGAAATGCCCACACTGCACCATAGAAGTGATATTTCTTTGTATTCTGCACATTGATGATGTAGTGCTTCAAATTCAAGTATGAATATGCTCCCCATGGAAAATTATTGAACAGATTCAAATCATCAACCAATTTCCAAATCCACTGCGGAACCAATTTCTTCATGTCTCTACTGAGTATTATCGCGTACGCCACTATAACATGAGCCGCGCCGAGGTACAAATCAACACATAGATCACCATTTCGATCAGCAATGGGCGCTCGCGTGTTCTTAAATCGCTCCAGTAAGGCATTCTCAGTGATAGGCATACCGTTACAGAACCGTCGATAAACCTCCACATCCGATAAATCGTGGTCATCTGCCGGATTAAAGCTCGACTCGCCAAAGCTCAAACCAGTCACCAAAGCATATTCTTCAATAGAAAATCGGAGGTTTACGCCGTTGATATGGAACCACATCTCGTGAGGATGAGAACATGGATAGTAGATCTCACGTGACAGTACGTGATGCACAGTCATCCCGCATTTCTGCCCAGGCTCCCAATAGACAAAATGCCCGAAGCATCCATTTATAAATCTCTTGACCAACTCTTGACCACCGACCTCATACAAAATCCTTCTAATATCTTCCAAAACACCAATCCTATAATACGTGCTAATAGTAGAACTACGGTTGATAGAGTCGGGCCTCTTGTATGTAATCTATGCACAAAATCAAAATAACAATTCATTACAAATAAAATAAAAAATAATTCGATACATAATCCAAAAAAAAATTACACAACTTCTTATAATAATCCACAAATAAAAATTGATTACATTTAAATACGCATATTTTTTTAATTCAATTATTCGACTAAAATAATTTAAAACTAAAGCAAATTGACAATTTTCTACGCAAATGGAAACTATTTTTTTTAACCATCAAATTATTCGACTAAAATAATAATTATTATATATTGTTCATTTTAAATTAATTTCATCCAAGAAAAACAAAGATCCCGCTCGGACATGGGTCCCACAGAAGATGCCGCCCGAGCGGGATCTTCTTCACGGCGAGTGGGATTTCATATACGAGTGGGATTTTATATAATTATATTAATATGGGATAAACTACACTACAAACCTAAAACATATGATTTTAATTTTGTACGCACAAAATCGAAACGCAAAAAATAAACAACAAATCAATCAACAATTAATTCAACAAATAATTCAACTAATAATTTAACTAATAATTTAACTAATAATTCAACAATTATTAATTAATATAAAAAAATCGGCTAACCTCTAAAGACATTTTGACGGTGGAGTGGAGGTGAGGAACGAAGATCCCGCTCGCCGCCGCTTGTTTTCTCTTTATTTGGAAGTAGAGGTGGGAGGTTTTTCGACGGTGAACACGGTGAAGGGTGGAGGCGGTGGAGTAAGATGAATTGTATATAGGGCGGGATTTATTAGGGTGTTTAATGTCGCGTGCGTGATGGGCGGGATTTGTGATAGAATTGAAGATATATATAGATGATATATATTGGCGTTAAGGGCGGGATTTGATGATAGCAAATTTAAGATAATTATAGATGATATATCGAATATTGAGTAATACAAAGATATGAGACAAAAATTTGAGTCAACCCATATTCTTCAACCAATGCATGTGATGCAATGTCATATCTCACAAGCATGCGCGAATATTTTGGAAAATTTGAATTAATACCTTATACGATTAAAAAATTCATAACATAATATATATATAATAATTTTGAAAAAAAATATATATTTTTTTACGATATCTAAATCCCGCTCTTGAAAGCCTAAATCCCGCCCGAAAATATTGGAATTATTTCGAGATCCCGCTCGAGTGGGATCTACATAACTCGAGCGGGATCTATATTTTTTGAATTTATATAATTTATTTGAGTTCAAAAATATTTTTTTTATTACTATAAAATTAACTTTAATAAAATTTAAAAAATAATACCTTATACGATAAAAAAGATTAGAACTTACTATATATATATATATATATATATATATAATATATTAAAAATAAAAATATTTTTGTTTATGTCTTCTACATTCACTCGTGAAAAACTAAATTCCGCCCGCAAATGATGGATGTATTTTGAGATCCCGCTCGAGTGGGATCTACATAATTCGAGTGGGATCATTTTTGTTCAAATTTATATAATTGTTCTTCGATGTAAAATATACTTTGTTCTTACTATAATGCTATCATTATCAATTAAATAAAAAATTAATATCAAATTACATTAAATACCTAACGAAAAAATAATAATAATATCAGGGTTTTAACTCTTTAACCTGAACTTGTGGGCGGGATTAGGGTTTTAACTCTAATCTCACCTACCTCTCCAATCTAACCTAATTAATTCATAAAGTAGCAACAGAATCTTTGTCTTTCCAATTCCCCATGCAACACACGGTTGAAGTGATGTTTTTTTGTCATGTTTCAATTATTTTAAGGGTATTTAGGTCAAATTGGATATAACTAATTTGGTTTTCAATAAGTGGATATAACTAATTTCAATATATACTAAGTGGATATAACTAATTTTTACTCTTAATTAATAATCACTCTATATTTGAAAGGATAAATTATCATTCAATTAATAAATTATTTTATCAAAGAAGTCTTATTAAACTTAATCAATCAAGTCAAACATCACCTAAATGTGCTTTTACCTCTCTTTTTTTTTTGAACAATACTTTTACCTCTCATTTATTTTAAAGTTATTATATATAGTACGTGGGAAAATTTATCCAATACGCATCGAAGATGAAATTCTATTAATTCCGACGACATAAATGAAAAAGAGTCATGGGAGAAAGGTTAGTAAAACACAACACCAATGATGTTTCCCTGAACTCATGAAGTGGTTTCAGAGTAGGTTTCAGTATTTCCCATACTTCTTTTTTGCCTTTTTCTTAGGTTACTTTTTCTTTTCTTGTTTTTCTTTTTTCTTAGATCGAGGGAGAAAATTTGTTCTATGCACTACATGATTTACAAAATTAGAATTACGTAGCTTCTTTTAAAGAAATGAATAACGCTCAATGTTACTTTTCGGGTCTACCACTTGTTAATTATCATCAGCCTTTTGTCATATCTCGCTGACTTCCATACCTTGAATTGTGCGAGGACATTGAAGATCCTGCTCGAAAAATGAAGATCCCGCTCGGAAAATCCGAGAACATAAAATGGAAAATCCCGCCCGCTCGAGCCAGATCTTCCATTTCCCGAATGAGATCTTCATTTTTTCGGTTGGGATCTTAATTATATATATACGTTTCTTATACATCTCTTACATTTGTGTAAGAGATGTGTATGAAAGTACCAATGATTGCTAAATATTATAATAAAAATTTACAAAATTGTATTGCACATTTAAAAAAAAAGGGGTGTGTATTTTGCATTTTGCAAAAAACAAAGTGAGCTTATTTATGAACCGATACTATTTATCATTTACATTTGGGAAATTGGACTTTAGATAGCTACTGTGTCACGTTGGAAATAAAAAGTGAAAATAAAAAATAAAATCATGTCATGATAGAAATTTAGATTGCCAATTCAAATTCAATTTTATCATAGAGAAACCAATGTGAAAATTGCAACTTAACCCAATGTTCATGAATTTTTTTGATTAAATGGGAAGTTTAAGTGAAAAAATGATTTTGGACAAAGTTCGTGTATTTTTTTATCATTACCCCTTTTTTCATCTCTATTTCCACTAGAGGTGGCAAAATGAGCTCGCCACGACCCGGGCTGACCCGGTTTTGAGCGGGCTTGGGCTCAAAAATATTAGGCCCGAGTGATTTCGGGCCGGATTGGGTTAGTCCAAAAAGTGCAAAAGCTCGATGGGCTCGAGCTAGCCGACTCGGTCCAAAAATTCGACACTATAAAATACTTTTTGGGCAGGCTTGGGCCGCATATTTTTTGATCCGATAGATTTTCGGGGAGACCCGGCCCAAAGTTTTGACAACTCTAATCTCCACTCACAAAGGTGACCTTTTCTACTAACTTACTAGTACTACATAGTACTCCCTTCGTATTTATATAAATGTTTTAGTTTGACCTGACACGAGAATTAAGAAAGCTGGTAAAGTGTTGAAAAGTAGGGTAAAAGGTAGAAGGTAGGGCTGGTGAGATAATGACAAAAAAATAGTGGTAATGACAAATGAGATGGTATTGACCAAAAAGTAAGAATAAAATTGTTGGAATGATTAAAAAATAGAAATAAAGTTGATGTGAGGTGGAGTCCTAAATAGCAAAGGGTAGTAATTCTCAAAAGTAAGGAGGGTATGATGGTAAAAAAAATAGAGTATGACTTTTATAGAAATACAGTAGAAATGAGTGAAACGAGATATTTACAAAAATACGAAGGGAGTAACTTTTATTAGGCTTTCTGCAACCCTTGGAGACCACTGGTCTCCAAGGGTGTCTCCAGCACTATTTTTCCACTAGAGACCCCTTACCTATCCCTGTAACTCAATTGTCTCCAATGGGTCTCCAGCACTATATTAAACAATTCCCCATTTCCATTTATTAAATTAATTTATGTATTTGTAAATAAATTAAAATACACTAATTAATAAATAATACGAATTTTTCATTAATATTTGTAAATTAGAAAATTACATGCCGCACACAATAAAAAAAATATTACTTAATTAAAAATAGAAAATTACATAAAACTAAAAATTACGAAAAAAACTACGCCCATCCCCGACGTTGCATCACCTCCTCCACCATCATCATATGAACATGAAGCTGCTCCGACGTCATGAATCTCGTATCTCTGGAGATAACTTCCAAGTCGGTGGCATATTGTTTGGCCCGAGCAGCTTCCAACCTCGCCCGAGCATTTTTCAGCTTCACTTGAGCTGATTCCCGCAACGCCACCGCGATCTCATGCTTGGCCTCGGCGAACTGGCCAAGTCGGGAGGCATATCGATCCATGACGGATTCGAACTGGGACGACTCCTCGTCGGCTTCTTTCCTTTGGCCCTTACCCTGGCCCTTGCCGCATCTCGATCCTCCGGTCGGGGAGGCGCGCTTTCTCCTTCGGTGGACTGGGCTTCTTCCGCTGACGGCTGGGACGGAAAAGATGTGTAGTTGCCTTCCGCCGTAGTCTTCTTCCTCTTCATGGATTGTACGTCTGGGAAAGCGGCGAGGAGGAACCTGGGATTGTCTTTCAGAATCTCCCAAGCTGTGAAATAGTGGAAAGAAGGGCTGCCCGTTGATGTCTTGTAGATGGATTGGGCTTCGACGAGCATCATCCCGTCATCGGCGCCGCTTTGCCGGCGATCTTGGACTTTCTTGTAAGCGACAATTAGGGGTGTACATCGGTCGATCGGTTCAACCGACCGACTAGAATTTCTAAAACCGAGAACCGAACCGAAAAGAATTTTTAAGCACCAGGCCGACCGAAATTTCTTTCTGGACCGAACCATAAACCGGACCGAAAAAATCGGTCGGTTCGGTTGATCAGTAAAAACCGGAAAATATATATATAAAAAAAGAGTATTTGATATATTTGTTCCTCCATTAGTCTATTTGATAAAAATGAATGGTCATTTTTAATACATTGCATACTCGTTATATTCAGCAACTTTTTATTAGACAACAATAAATATTGTTATATAAAAATATAATTAATTCGAATCAACCACAAAAATTGAGAAAAGGTTGAGAGAAGAGGTTTGAGTCTGCTAACTTGCGTCAACAAAGAACTACGGGCAGTTTTCGGCGAGAGCTGGATTGCGGTTTCCAGACGACATGCGGTGGGATAAGGGTGTCGCGCTGCTGACGATGGGGAAAGGACGCCAGTGGCCAATGGCCAGTGGGAGAAGCGCCGGTGTGGCCGGAGTGTGGAATATGGAGTGTGACTGTATGAGAGACTGAGAGGAGAGGAAAGAGATTGTGTGAGTGAGAGTGACGGCTACACAATGCAAGTGCAGTAGGATACTAGGATTAGGGTTTTTCTTAATATATATTTGTATAACTAAAATAAAACAAATATATATTTATATTATTACATAATATTTTAATATGTTATAATTAGTTCGGTCGGTTCGGTGCCCGGCCGATCAATTTTAGCGGAACCGGAACTGAACCGAAAAACCGATTTTTTGCAATATCCAAAATCGGGTCGAAAACCGGCGTGCTCATAAACCGGGCCGAACCGACTAAAAGTCATCGGTTCGGCCGGTTTTTTCGGTCCGGTTCGGTCCGTGCACACTGTAGATACCGAAATTTTAAAGATATTTTTATTGATTTTAATATCTTATTTTATTATGGAATCTTATCATATCCATATTAATATAAGTTATTTAATTGATAAGTATGCCTTTATATGGTGATAAATATCTATTTCTTTGGCAACAAATAAAGGATATACATCAATATTTAAGAGTCAATGAGATTGTGCCACCTCATCCCTCAAGCCCATGATGGAGCCCAAAAGCCCACCAAGTCCACCATATTTTTTCCTATAAATAGAGGCCTCCACACAACTTCAAATCACACCTAAAAATCATCTTCAAGAGCTCAAGAATTGAAGAGAGAAATTCTCCAAGATTTCTCTTTCAATATTCAAGGTGTCCCGGCGATATTCAAGGCGTTCTTCGTGGGAAGCAACGCGTTCTTCGGCGGAAATATCTCAAGTAGCGTTTGATCCGAAAACAAGGCGAGAGTCCTCCAAGTCAACGTTATAAAGCTCGACGCTCAACGTTACTTCGGAAACAAGACAAAAGTCCACCGCATCAACACCACCAATCACAAAGCTCAAGTCAACGTCATCAAGTCAAAGATCAAGTCAAAGCTCAACGTTTACTTAGGAATCAAGGCGAAAGTCATCTACGTCAACGTTATAAAGCTTGAAGATAAAGTTCAAAGAAATCAAGGAGGCATACTTCTTATCAAATCTCAAAGGCTATCAAGTCCAAGGAGGTCAAGGAGGCATACTTCTCCATCAAATCTCAAGGGCTGCTTAAAGACCGTTCGAGGATCAACTTGAAGAGAAGAATCGGAGGATCAAATAAAGATTGAACCTGCATATATTTTGAAATTCTTATCTTTGTATGCAATCTTGTGTTTATTGAATAAATACAATATTTTGTGTTTACAGATTTTGGCACGCCCGGTGGGACAATCTCTACCTCTCATCTCTTCTCTTCGCCAAATCCAAAGAAGATGTCTACAAGTCTTGAGGAGCAAATCGCGAAGTTGACGAAGCTTGCAGAAGGACTTGCCAAACGCTTAGAAGAACGAGATGTTCAACTCGCAAAGCTGGAAAATACAAATACTTTGGATACGAGAAGCCAACAAGCAAAGGACGATCAAAAAGCCGAGCTTTTCATGGAGCCAAAAGATGGTGACAAATCTCCGACTAAGGAGCTTGAAGTCTCTTCTAATGGATCGATGCATGCCGATCAACTCAAAGCATTCATCAAGAAGGCAATCAAGGACAAGTTCGAAGGGACCTCCAAATCATCATGGACTTATAGCAAACCATATACTCCAAGGATTGAAAGCTTGAAGATGCCGATCGGCTATCAGCCTCCAAAGTTTCAACAATTTGATGGCAAAGGAAATCCAAAGCAACATATAGCACACTTCGTGGAGACTTGCAACGACGCTGGAACATATGGAGATCACATGGTGAAGCAGTTCGTGCGTTCTTTGAAGGACAATGCTTTTGATTGGTATGCTAACTTGCAGCCAAATTCAATTGATAGTTGGGGGCAATTGGAGCAAGAATTCTCCAACCGCTTCTATAGCACTCGAAGGACGGTGAGCATGGTGGAGCTTACAAAGTCAAGTCAATGGAAAGAAGAGCCCGTCATTGACTACATCAATCGTTGGAGGGACTTAAGCTTAAATTGCAAAGATCGCTTGTCTGAAACTTCTGCAACTGAGATGTGCACTCAAGGCATGCATTGGAGTCTTCAATATATCTTAAAAGGAATTCAACCAAATACCTTCGAAGAATTGGCTACAAGAGCTCATGACATGGAGTTGAGCATAATCGCAAATGGAGTTGAAGATCTTTCAATTGAAGATGATCACAACTTTGAAGAAAATCAAGAAGCGACCCATGGGGGCAAATCTCCTAAAGAAAGTTCAAGTGATGAAGAAGCTACAAGTGAAGACGAAGAAGATGCTACAAATCAATCTTCTGATACTTGGTAGAATCCATGAAGTCAATGCTCCTTGATAAGAGCTTAAACTGTCTACACGGCTCCTAGATGCGAGCAAAAACCATCTAAACTTTTCAACATAACTTCAAATGCTCCTTGATAAGAGCTTAAACTGTCTAAAATGCTCCTAGATGCGAGTAAAAATCGTCTAAACTTTTCAAACAAAATAACTTCAAACGCTCCTTGATAAGAGTCTAAACTGTCTACAACGCTCCATGACGCATGAGCCTAAACTGCATGTTACTCCTGGCCCGCATGAGTATAAACTGTGTACGGCCCCCTCCTTAAAACCATAATCAAATTCTTTGAAAAAAGTCCAAGACTCCTTGACACGAGTATAAAACGTCAACAAATTCAAATCAAATGAAAACTCATTGAAATGAGTATAAACTTTTTTCAAATTCAAAGAACTCCTTGAAATGAGTATAAACTTTCTAGCAGATTCAAATACTCCTTGAAACGAGTATAAACTTTCTTTCAAATTCAAAGAACTCCTTGAAATGAGTTTGAACTTTCTAGCAAATTCAAGAACTCTTGAATATGAGTATAAATTATTCACAAGTTGAAGTTCAAGAACTCCTTGGTATGAGTATAAACTATCTAACAAATTCAAATTTATCGAGACTCATTCATTTTCACGACAAGTCGTCCATGAACAAGTCACGAGGGGGCATTTGTAGATACCGAAATTTTAAAGATATATTTATTGATTTTAATATCTTATTTTATTATGAAATCTTATCATATCCATATTAATATAAGTTATTTAATTGATAAGTATGCCTTTATATGGTGACAAATATCTATTTCTTTGGCAACAAATAAATGATATACATCAATATTTAAGAGTCAATGAGATTGTGCCACCTCATCCCTCAAGCCCATGATGGAGCCCAAAAGCCCACCAAGTCCACCATATTTTTCCCTATAAATAGAGGTCTCCACACAACTTCAAATCACACCTAAAAATCATCTTCAAGAGCTCAAGAATTGAAGAGAGAAATTCTCTAAGATTTCTCTTTCAATATTCAAGGTGTCCCGGCGAGATTCAAGGCGTTCTTCGTGGGAAGCAACGCGTTCTTCGGCGGAAATATCTCAAGTGGCGTTTGATCCGGAAACAAGGCGAGAGTCCTCCAAGTCAACGTTATAAAGCTCGACGCTCAACGTTACTTCGGAAACAAGACAAAAGTCCACCGCATCAACACCACCAATCACAAAGCTCAAGTCAACGTCATCAAGTCAAAGATCAAGTCAAAGCTCAACGTTTACTTAGGAAGCAAGGCGAAAGTCATCTACGTCAACGTTATAAAGCTTGAAGATAAAGTTCAAAGAGATCAAGGAGGCATACTTCTTATCAAATCTCAAAGTCTATCAAGTCCAAGGAGGTCAAGGAGGCATACTTCTCCATCAAATCTCAAGGGCTGCTTGAAGACCGTTCGAGGATCAACTTGAAGAGAAGAATCGGAGGATCAAATAGAGATTGAACCTGCATATATTTTGAAATTCTTATCTTTGTATGCAATCTTGTGTTTATTGAATAAATACAATATTTTGTGTTTACACACACCCCTACCGACAATCCAAGCTTTAACCGCTGTTTGGATGCGACCTAAGTAGCTCTTCACCTGCTTTTTGTTGAGGCGCAAGTTGAACCTTTTGTTGAAACGCTCTTGGACCGTGCCCCAATATTTCTCGCCGGACTGGTCGCATCCGACGATGGAGTTGTAGGTCTCCTCCACCCAAATCTGTGCCAAGTAGGTGGCTTGATCGTCGGTGTAGTTGTGACGCTTGGAGCCCTTGACGGCTTCCTCCGCATCTTCCTCGACAGCGGCGGCGGAGGTGGCGATGCTTTGCCCTTGCCCTTGTTTTTTCTTCCTTTGGCAGCGGGCTGGGACGGCGCCGCCGCCAAAATTAGGCGATTCTCGGGGTTTGTCGCCGGGCTGTCGGTGTCGAGGGAGAAGGACGGGTAGGATTCGGCGGAGGCCGAAGTGTTGAAGTTGATTGAATCAAGCCCCGCCCCCGTGAAACCATAAATGTCGTCGGACATGTCGGGAAACCACGCCGACGAAAATGGATTGTTGGGATCCATAATTTTTTTTTGGATGAATTTGTTGGAGAAATGAAAGAGATGAATGAGATGAAGAGGTGTTGGAGAAATGAAAGGGATGAATGAAATGGAAGAGGAAAACATGTATTTATAGGTAAAAAAATTGAATAAAGAAAATAAAAAAATAAAATCAAATCAAAATAGCCGTTTTTTTTTCAGTTGCGGATTTAAAAAAAAATTCCCGTTGGCGCGTGCACAGCACGCAATTGACTTTTTTTTTTTTGCTTCAGCGCACGTGCCGCTCGAGCCGGTCTTGAGCCGCGCCATCCTCCATTGCAGGTGTCACGAGGCGTTGCGGTCTCAAGCCGGCTTCGAGACAGCGGCTCGAGACCGCATTGTGGATAGTCTTAAACCACGTGTTACCTCCAAATAGCCTTACTATTCTAGAGACGGAGGGGGTATATTTCTCATATTTCATTTTGTTTATAGCGGAGAAAGAAAATGGTTGTGCCGACATGGCCTAGTTTGAGAGGAAACAAACAGTGAAACTTTGGCACATGAGTTCAGTGCCCCCACTATTTCTAGGCCACTACTCTGTAGTGTGACAATCCAAGTCCCAAATTATGGTTTCCTGAATCGAATAGTCAGTCCTAATGTTTCTAATCTGGTACAGCTATATATTTGGATTTGGTAATAGAATCTTGAATTAATAATGCAATGCAAAGAAAGATGATAATTTGGTGACATTAAATATTCAAGACATCTAAAATGAACATGGAGTTGGTTTCTAGGCCGCTGTATAGTTCATATATTTTCAACCTTAGCGTTTGGGTCCAAATGATGTAAGTTCGTTGACATAAAACAAATTAAACACCACATCCACATGCATTATTAGCAAAATAAATAGCAAGGTCATCAACAAATAGAAATAATATTGGAGTAAAAGTGGGACATCAACATGTACACAATCAGAACTAGTATAAAAATGAACTAATTATGTTCGTCTCTCCCCAACATATATCCAAGCAAATCTCTTCAATAATATATGTGATTATTATATAGCCAATAAATTCATATGAAAAAAAGAAAAAAATTAAAAGAAACAAACCCATAAAATAAAATGAATAATTTCAAAAAAGACAACTATACTAAATCGTTGCAGCAACAGCTCCTTAAATAATTGTGATGATCAGAAGAAATAACAGCATGGGTAAAGATTTGCCTTTGTTTCGTAATTCGCTGTCATTTTTGCGGATGCAGTGAAAATATCAACGGCGTCAGGCATCGAGTCGAGATTAGTAGTATGGAATGACGGGGGGTGGCGGAGATGCGTACGACACTCCTGTTATTGGTGGCAATGGTATGTGTACTGCCGGAGGAGGTGGCGGCGATGAGTACTTGTATGGTGGCGGCGGAGACGGTGAGGGTGGTGGTGGTGATGAATACTTGTACGGCGGAGGCGGTGGAGATGAGTACTTGTATGGTGGTGATGAATGCTCGTGAGATGGAGGCGGTGGTGATGAATATTTGTATGGCGGAGGCGGCGGAGATGAGTACTTGTATGGTGGTGATGAATGTTCGTGAGATGGAGGCGGTGGTGATGCTACGGGAGGTGGGGGCGATGAGTATTTGTATGGCGGATGGGGTGGGGATGATGTGGGAGGTGGTGGCGACGAGTATGTGTATGGTGGGGGAGATGATGGTGGTGGTGCACATTCGGGGGTGGCTGGAGGTGGTGGTGGTGGTGAGGTATATACATAGGGTGAATGTGAAGGGGGAGGAGGTGATGAATATACATAAGGTGGAGGCGGCGACGGTGAGGGAGGAGGAGGTGATGAATATACATAAGGTGGAGGCGGAGACGGTGAGGGAGGAGGAGGTGATGAGTATACATAAGGTGGAGGCGGTGACGGTGAGGGAGGAGGAGGTGATGAGTATACATAAGGTGGAGGCGGCGACGGTGAGGGAGGAGGAGGTGATGAGTATACGTATGGTGGTGGAGGAGATGGTGGAGGTGGAGGAGGGGAGGTGTAGACGTATGGGGGTGGAGGAGATGGTGAAGGTGGTGGTGGTGGAGGAGATGAGTAGACGTATGGTGGAGGTGGGGACGGTGGAGGTGGCGGAGGTGATGAATAGACGTATGGAGGAGGCGGGGATGGTGAAGGTGGTGGCGGTGGTAGCGGACTCACTGGCACATGGTAAACAGGTGGCGGAGAAGCTGGTGGAGGTGGAGGTGATCTATAGTGAGTGTTGGGCGACGACTTATGACTAGGTGGCGGTGGTGGTGATGGTGAAGAATAGTGATGCTCCTTAGGTGGCGGCGGAGATCGAACATGAGTCCCCGGAGAGATTTTGTGATTAGGTGGCGGTGGTGGTGTCATTTTAGCCGTAGGTGGTGGCGGAGGGCGGGACCTACCAGTCGGCGAAGACTTGGAGGTAGGCGGAGGCGGTGGAGAAGGCTTGACAAACGGCCTCGGAGCTCTAGCTGGCTTAGGCGAAGGCGGCGTCGGCGTCGGCGTCGGAGACGGTCTTCTCGGGCCGCCGCCGCCGACGTAACATTCAGACTTGCTACAGTCGTACGGCTTAGCAGCATCGGAGGCGCATTCCCTAGCAGACCTCTGGTTACTCTTATTCGGAATACAATTCTGCTTGCCATCAAACACGACGCCGCCGCCGAATCTACTGCACTGCGGCGCTTCCCTTGTGAAGTAATTGTAGGTATAGGTGAAGTTCTCCAGGCGCGGCAGCTGGCAGACGGTGGCCGGCACCTCCCCGGTGAGGCGGTTGTGGGCCACATCGAGCTGCTCCAGCTTCCGCATGCGGCTGATCTCCGCCGGCAGCGGCCCCTGCAGGCTGTTGAAGCTCACATCAAACACCGTCAGCTCCTTGAGCATCCCAATCTGTGGCGGCAGGCACCCCGTCAGATTGTCGTTCATCAGGATCAGCTCGTTCAAAGTCTTCCCCATCTTCCCAATGCTGGCCGGAATGCAGCCGCCGAGATTGTTGTTCGCCAGAACCAGCACCGAAACCGGCGAGTTGCCGAGATTCTTCGGGATACCGAAACGGAACCGGTTGTCATTCAGGAACAACGCGTCCAAATCCTTATCGAAAACCTGCGACGGAACGCCGCCTTCGAAGTCGTTGAACCGGAGGTCCAGAAACTTCAACGACGGCAGCGACAGCACCACCTTCGGGAAGCCGCCAACGAAGCGGTTGTTGCTCAAATCCAGCTCGAATAGCACCTTCAATTTCTTAAAAGTGTCGGGAACGACGCCGCAGAATCTGTTGGAGTTGATGTGGAAGAGCGCCAGATCGGTGAGAAGCCCTAGCTCGTCGGGGAGGTAGCCGGCGATGTCGCCGTGATTGAGATCGATTCCGGCCACGACTCTCATGGAGGCGTTGGATATGGAGGGGGCGCAGAACACGCCACCGTAGGAGCAGACATTCGGTCCGGTCCAGTTGGCCGTGAAGTTGAAGGGATCGGAGAAAATGGCTTGCTTCCACGCTTGCAAGGCGTAGTAGGCGCGGCGGAGGCTAGGGTTCTCGAAGGTTAAGTTTCGAGCGTCGCGAACGATGTCGTTTAAGTCGATGTCACTCTCCTGCGCGGCTACATTGGGGATTTGGGAGAAGAATAGCGCGACAATGAGGGCTGTGAGGAGGAAGAATGAGGAGCGGCGCCGCCGTAGAGGCGGCGGCTTTGAGGTGGAGGGATTCATGAGAGCAGAGGAGAGGGAAGGGGAACAAGTGCAATGAGGCAAGAGAGGGATTATTTGCGCACATTAAAAGGGAACAGAGAGGAGTGGTTTCAGCTGACAAAATAATAATAATGTATTCAATGAATTAGCTACCTCCTGCTGCCTCAATTTATTCTCTCCTTTACTTTACTTTATTTTATTTTATTTTTATTTTCTTGTCTAATTTAATTTCAAATGGATACACAGCTCTTAAAATGGTAGTTAAATTACACAAGTCAAAATTGTGTAATGGGAGACCATTAAGTTGATTGGCGTGGCGACTATCAAATTTTAGGAATAAATACTTATATTCAACTAATTTGATGGTCCAATTTGAAAAACTGGAGACACACACAGAAATAACAAAATTGTATTAGGCTTGTTGTGACAGTTGGGATTAGCCAGTTAATATAATAAAATATTATTGAATCAATTAAGGCACCGTCCTATCGACTTAATTGTGTTTCGAACTTCAATCCTGAGGGAATTCTCACGTTGTTTTTTATTTATGCTTGATTTTGTCGACCGTTATGATTAAAATGGTAGTAAATCAATTAGACCAAATAAATACATCGTTAATATAAATAAGAGTACCGCTTTTTTTTGGACAAGTTGCATTGCGGGCTTGCAATTATAAAATAAAATTTAAAAAATTCAGCGAGTGAATGACAAATTTAAACTTGATTGGGCCAGCTCGGTGCCTACGTGGACTTCACATAAGCACAGACAGTACCATGGTATAAAATCAAAATTTATATATTAGTATTCTGTGCAATATTTAACTTAAACTTCTAGCCATTTATGAGATTAATTTGGCTATATTTTGAAACTAGACAATATAGAGAATATTCTACTTTGGAATTGATATGTTATGTGTCAGTTTAGTACTATCATAGTACCTTGTTTTAAATCTTTAAATTTTTATATTGCTTGTTTGTATAATTTGGATCTTGCTTTTAATTAATCAAGTTGGGTACATGTGTATATGCTAATTAATTTTTGTTGGTCATATTGAAGGTTTAGAAATATTATTTGGTCTGTGTTGATTACGAGACTGCAAAAGTTAATACTATATCTAACCACATAACCACCGGGCCACTTAAATCACGTCATGTTAAAAAATGTGTAATTTAGTCCGATCGGACTCATATTTGTCCTTCAATTGCCGATTTTTTTTATATATTGTCCTACAATTGCAAGCCCGCAAAAATTTGTCCTTATATTGAAACTCGCCCTAAGTTGCGGGCCTAAAAAACAATTTACTCTATAAATAATATTGGAGCTTCGAAAACAACATTTGGATTTGGTTCTTGAATATAAATTACTAGAAGTTATTAAAGACGTTTTAGTGGGTTTAAAACGATCAAAATGTTGATTTATTGGGTCGAATTTGAAGCAAAAGTCCAATTTTATTTAGCAAAATAATACTCATATAAAATCAATTCAAAACAAAATCGAACTGTCACAATCTTGAGTTAATTGTCTAATTATTGTATTTTATTTTCCAGTGCTATTATAGTTTATGGCGCTGGTTGTTCACCATGATGAGAGAGATATTAAAATTGGAAAATTAGAAAAGAAAAATAGAGTAGAAGAGAGAATCATTGTGACAGGGCAGCACGTTGCAGATATTTGGAGAGAGAGAGAGAGAGAGCGAGAGAGGACAGATATATAGTACTCTCCAATAAATATTTTGGTGGAAATCGACTTGGTCATACCTAATTATTTTTACCATGATTAAGTTTCTTTACGAAATACTAGTAAATAGTAATGGGTAGAAAATAAATTAACAATGCTAATATTTAGCTCTGGTTTTTCTGTTTAAGATGAGAGATTAATAAAGTAGAAAATTGACTTCTACTCTAGTTTCTGGTTTGCAATTTAAAGTTATTTTGGAAAACTTGAAGAATGGTCACTTCTTCTATATAGAGAGAAATATCTATTCTCAAAATAGAACCGTCTTGTGAAGCAACATGCAGCAGTCGATCATATAAGAAAACCATTAATTTAGTAATTTGCAAAGTGGATATATTAAGGAGAAAGTCAGCATTATAAAAAACTAATCACGAAAGATTAGAGGTAAAACTTTCTGCCTATGTTAAAAGCTCATCAATTATTTTCAGACAAGAAAAAGTGTGTTTTGTGAGAGAGGAAAGGAGTTTTGTTTGTTTATCTACACTACACATTGTTTGCCAGACCACAAATGGGACCCGCTAACTAAACTGTTCTCACGTTGTTTCAGGATACCCTTTCTCTCTCTCCCCCTCTTTAAATTCAAACTCAAACCGCGTTGCTTAGGTCAATTAATATTACAAATTCACTTTTCAAATAAAAACTCTACCAAAATACTATTAATATTGTTTCCTTTTTCGTATTTTTCGCTTTATATTTTGTGGGTACAATTAATTATGACAAGTTCCAGCCCGCTAACAGAATATGCTAGCTTAATATTCAAGGAAGAATAAGAGTCTACCTGAAATTTAAAATATTAGTATTTTTTTGCGTCATATAATTATACTATCTTTTTTCCTATAATTATACTCCAGTATATGATACACAAAAGAATATGATTCTTTATTACATAAAAAGAAACCCGCGCGTTTCATGTTGCCTATTAGTAGTGGATACCACATTCATAACTCATAATAAGTCGTGGTCCTATATAATTGTGAAGCATACTCTATTTTTTTATACGTAGTAGTGATACTGATAATGGGTGTTTAAATTATGTGTAGGTAAGTAATTTATATGGTATTGTCATACTCAGAGGTTATTAATGTCTAAATTGATACACAAGTGATCAATCGTTACATGCAATGAGCAATTTTTGGTCGTATTGTCTCCTAACACAACCAAATCTAAGCAATTTCATAATCGAGATTAAACTTTATCTTTCATTTCATTTATATTGCTTAGATTGATTTGTCGTAATACAATAACGACCGTATGTATATTAATACACAAAAAAGTAGTACTCATTGTTTTCCAAATAAACTCACAGAATAAATGTCACATTGCGTCGAGAGAATTATTCTCATTTAGATTTTGTGGATCATCGTTGACGCCTCAAGGGTTAGGAATAAAAACATTTTATTAAATGGAGAAAAGATAAAGAAAAATAAAAAGAATAATAACCAATAAATAGACTGCGACGTTGAGAATATGTTAAAATAATCACCGCTCCTTCCCTCTCTTTCCATCTTAGGGACAGGCTGTCCACCCAATTAAAACATTTCTCCAATCATTTATTCTCTCTTATCTTTATATATTCTTTTTTTCTTTTTTTGGTTAATAGTAACTATTACTTCCCCAACTCTTACTTTCCCATATGGAGAAACTAAATACATAAACACATAACTTTGCTTATTGATTTAAATAAAATTAATAAAAAGAAATGAACTTGGTTGAGGCCGGCTTTACCGTTCGATCATACTTGAATTGCTGCTTTTTCAGAATAATTGTCATTTTAACTGATTAAAATGTAAAAAAATGATAGTACTACATTTTTTTTATAATAAACTTAATTAATTTTGATCCGATTACACGATAAGACTGCTGCATCAGAAATATTTATGAAAACAAAAAACATAGATCGATTACTACTAGTGTTAGATTTTTAATCCAAATGCTGCCATGTAAAGCCAAAGAGTAAAGTATATTTAGATTTTTTGTGGGATGCATTTATAGGCTCGCAAGTCGCACCATATAAGGGATTTTGTGACATTATTATGTTTTTACTATCATCATCATACCAATTCCTTTGGGTTGGTCATCTCAACTATTCGTCACACAAAGCTAGCTATCGTGTTGATAGAGTTCTAAGAAAATATCTTGATATATTCAATCAAATGATAATATAGAAATTATGTCGGCCTATTGTTTAAACTTTAAAAAGCACAAAAACAGAACGACTGACATGAAATGTGCGAAAATTTTCAAATGAGATCCTCTATTGCCTCTTCACGTGACATTTTCCATTGCTTTAATAAGGAGATGACACATGACATGACTAAGGGTTTAAAATTTAGGGTATATAATATCCTTATATATTTTCTAAATCTTACACTATTAATTACGTCACGTGTTATCTCCTTATTAAAGCAAGAGGAGATGTTACATGGAGTGGCAATAGAGGATTCAATCTGGAAAATTTCAATGAATGAGATGACATTGCAAACAACAATAGTAATAGCAAAAATCAAAAGGTTCTATATATAGATTGAATGACAAAACTCTTTTAGGGTATACTCCCTACGTCCATGATAAATATGGTCTTGAAGGAGTGACACAAGTTTTAAGAAACGGAGAGTGTGTGAGAGTGGGACAAGAAAAAAGTACTATTATAAGTGAAAAATGAGATCCACAGTTATTTGTTATATGTGGTGAGAACCAACCAACTCAAGGTTATTTGAGATAAAAAAAACTTTTAAAGATGAAGGAATAAATGATCATGTTCATTTTTAAGATGAAAGTTATCGTGGACAACTGAAAAAAATGGGACCACACTATATAGGATGGAGGGAGTACTATAGTATTATTATAATAGGGATCATTTGGTTGTCTCTGCTCAAATCAGTGTTTTGAAAATCGGACCGGACCGGAAAATCGGTGAACCCGTCGGTAATCCGGTCCGATTTTGTCCAATTCCGGTTCTTTAATTGGCCCAAAGCAAACCATTAAAAATCGGTCAAATCCGGCGACAATGACCCAATGAACCGGTTTGGGTTTTAAAATTCAAATCTTATTTTATTTATCAAAATGATCAAAAAGATTTGAACACAAAATCTCCTTGTTGTTAGACCGTAGCACAAACCATGTCACCAACAAGTTATTTGTCCTTAAAGTTTTGATTTATTAACTTAACTTGTTACTAAAAGATTATGGTTGAATTAAAATTATTTCTTGCTTTATTTTGTTTAAACATGGACCTTAATTTTAATTAAACATTCTAGTATTACATTAATAATTACCACATATAAGGAAAGAAAAAGAGTTACGTCTCAAAAATTTATTTAAATCACATTATCACAAGATGAGGAGATTTACTAATGTCTCATACAATAAGAACATGGTTATTATAATATCATGAAATCATAAACTACAAATAATATAAATTTATCTTCATATACTTTGATTTATTTACGTGTTGAACCAAAATTGATGAAAATATTTATTTTCATTTGATTGATATAGTGAATTGATTTTGTATAATTTAATTTATTTTTTTGTCATTTAAATGAAATATTTAATTACTTATATATTTTCACTTATACGTATAGTATATATATATAAAGAAAATTAACGGGTCATTCAGTTTTATCAAAACGGTTCAACCGGTTGAACCAATAACTCAGTGACCCGATGAAGTGACCAGTTCGATGGTTGGTCCGGTTTTAAAAACATTGGCTCAAATTTGGTGGTTTCAAGTCTACTTTTTGCATTTGTGATGTACACCCCCTTTTTTATACTCCCCATGTCTCGTTATTATTGGCTTGTATTTTTTTTGGATTGTCCGGTTATTCTTGTCATGTTTCTTATTTTAAAAATAATTAGAAGATGATTAGGATTCAATTAGTTTGTTAAGTAACCAACTTTATATATTTCATCATATTTTTCCCCCTCATTTTCTGTGTCATTCATTATTCTTCTCTATCTCTCTACCCACTTTATTTTACTTTAAAAACTCAACTAAACATACCTTCTACTATTAATTGTTTTCTCCTTAAATCTCATGCCGAAAAGAAACAGGCAAAGCCTGGTGGGACTGAAGGAGTAGGGTTGTAAATGAGTCAAGTAGTTCACGAGCTACTTGACGATCGACTCGAAAAAAGCTCGTTCGACACTCGGCTCGATAACTAATCGAGTCAAGTTCGAGCCTAAAATCAAGCTCGATAATTTTATCGAGTCGAGTTCGAGCATGGTATTGCTCGACTCGACGGGCTTGCAAACATGCTCGGCTCGTATTTAATTGAGCATATTCACGAGCTTACAATCGAGTATGTTCGTGAGCATATCTATCGAGTTTTAATCGAGCTTGCTCGCGAGTCTAATAATCGAGTTTTGTACATAATGTTAAACTTTTTAATTCTTGATGAGCTAAATTTAAATATAATTGAGTTCTTGACGAATTCAAACTCGAGCTCGTTAATTTTGGATCAAGTCGAGTTCCATCACGATGGTGAAAACTCGACTCGAGCTTGAGTCGAGTTCGATCAGATAAATAGTTAATCGAGTCGAGTTTGAGCATACCATGACTCGGCTCGTTTACAACACTAGGAAGGAGTAAATCATTTGATCCAAGTCAGAAACCTCAAATCTATTTTAGGGTGCCCAACTCTAGTTTACACAAGTTTTTTTTTTTTTTTTTTTCAATTGCGTTAGGGAGTGAAAAATTGAGAGATTCATACCGCGATCTCTGCTTATTTCAAATGAGAATAATATCATTGGTTTACCATGTTCGTGGTTAATCTACGCAATTAACATTATAATAACATAGTAATAAAAAGCAATATTGAATAAAACATTAGCTAACAATAACGTGGCAGAAGTTTGCCGGGCGGGCCCCTGGAGTGGGGAGAATAGGCGAATCCTCAATTTAAAGCACCAAAATTCTAAAACTATAAATAATCAATTTTTTGATGGGGATATCCTTAATTTATTCGACTACGGGATGATGATCTTTACCCTAAATGACAACCACATCATTTAGTTGTCGGAGATTATCTTGTCTCTTAACAGTAATCAGTCTTCATGAATAAAATTGTAAGGCTTAAAAGTTTAATTAAACGTATAAACTGATCCAAAAACATGCAGATGTCTAGGATGAGAGATAGAGAGAGAGAGAGAGAAGAGAGTTTTGTTTTGTTTTGTTTGGATAACGGGCCAGAGCAGGCCCATGACTCGTTGGAGTAGTTAATTGAGACGGGCCCAAGTAACGACACATTATTTATATTCATGCAGGCAGGTTTCTTTTCTGTAACAGTCGACATTGGCAAATGCTTGACTGTATACTGTCACTGAAGCCGTGTTTACCTTGACAAAAAAAAGAGTATAAATATTTTCACATTTTTTTTTTTTTTTTAATATGAGAGATGATTTTTTTGTTCAGCTCATTTCCATTCCTCTTCACTTTCAATCTTGGAAGATATTAACATGATGATATGCATAATAGTAATATTTTTTCACGAGACAAAAGACATAAAATAAGAAAGGACCGAAGAGATTGGGCAATATAATTATTTTTTTCCATTCTAATAAAATTGTTATTAAAAAAATGGTAAAAATAATAATATTTTCTTACTTTTTCTTATCCTTGATATTTCAAAAATATATTTACAATCAAAATTATATCACAGTCTCTTTCGTTCCTTTCTTATTTGTGTTTATAATCACATTTTATTAGTAATAAAAGTTTATTTCAAAAAAACATTTTCGAAACTAACTTATGCATAAAACGGAGAAAAAACTAACTTATGCATAAAATGATAACATTTTCGAAACTAACTTATGCATAAAAAATGTTAACATTTTCGAAAATGTTATCCTTTTATTAACACGCCGCAAGTGCATGGGTGTATTTGTGTACAGAGAAGCAATGTCGTATTCCGCAGAGACTGTATTAACCTAACAAGTACTACTTTCAACCATCATCCTCTATTTAGACTTCGAACTTTAAATTGTGGGTTTCTAATTAAACTAATTAAGCAAACAAGAACAAACAAAAAGCAAACAAAAGTAATTAAAGATTCAAATATAATAAAGATATCCTAACGCTTCGATTTTAATGGATAATTAAACTTAGACTCTTAACAATTAACCAATAAACAAGGGATTCAACTCTTCTTAAGACAATCACAAAATTAGTTAAAGCATATTCTCATACTACTTAACCGTAGATTACTCACTAGGGTTTTCATCTCTGACAAACATCATAAGCAAGTAACTCCAAAAACATCCTAAGATTAATGCCCTCACACAAAGCCTTTCCCTCTCTGTGATTTTGCAATGCGTGTCCTATATTCCAGTTCATGCATTAACCCTCATCTCTCGACTGTTGGATTAACACAACTAATATGTACAATTAGTGACCAATCAATCAAACATGCAAGACAAATCAAGAATATAGAAAAGAAGAGAGGGACATAAATTGGTCAATTGATAAGAATTAAAGCTAATTATCCATCTACTCTCTAACCCTAGGATATAAAAAAACTTAGCTACTCATAATTAAATCAAACACACAATTAAAAGAAAAGGAATTCATAAACATTAAAATAGAAAAACCGCAATCGAAACAATTCTCGTCTTGAACTCTTGAACAAGTCTTCAAAACTTCAAGACAAAGCTAAACGAAAATAAAACTAAGAACAATAATGAAAGGTGTAAGATGACGTCCTTTTTTATGCAATAGAAGGAGTATTTATAGCTAAAAACCTAAGACAAAACGTGTAAGAATTAAATCCTAACAAAGAAGAGAATTATAATCGAAGCAGGAAGGTTTTTGGGCTGAACCGCTTCGCCATGCAGTCGCATGCTCGACCGCATGGAAAATGCGAAGAAAACACAAAATTTGGGACGACAACGGACCGCATGCGGTCCGGCATGCGGCTGCATGGCCGACCGCATGCGGTCATGCAGACTAGCTCACCCCTTCATGCGACCGCATGAAGGGTCTTCTTTGGTTCCCGGCTTCATTCTCTCTCAATTCTAACCCGTTTCACGAACCGTTAACTCCCACAAACTCATATGAAGCCAAGCTACTCTTCCACATGCTCGTTTTCCACAATTTAAGATCCCAAATACCTTTAATGTCACAATAAAACAAGCAAGTATGAAGTTCTTCAAAACAAATCAATACACATACTTAAACTTGCTTTCCAACATGAATTTCCACAACAAATAAACACTTTTAAAATCCAAAAGCTAGTAAAAATCCATGTTTATCAACCCCCCAAATTTAAAGAGTTGTGTGTCCTCAAATAACACAAAAGAAAAAGATCAAAACAAACATGGATTTAAAGCGAAGTTATAACTCAATCGGCTTCAGAAACTTTCAAAAAAATATGATTCATGCAAAAATCCAATCAAGATCAAATACAAACCAACAAACCAATCATTCTAGCCTCGTTTAAACTCCTCACGGCATGGGAAGTATTAAAGTAAACTCTCAACACTCAAGTGTATGAAATAGAAAGTATATACGCTCAAATCAAAACACAACATGCAATCTATCATATGCTTGCCAATTATCTAACCTCGCCATTGTTCACATGTATGCTTCAAACTAAGATAAAAAAGGACTTTATTTTGGATGTAATGTTGACTCTTTGGTAAGGTAGGGAAATTTAGGCCAAGTGACTTAAACAATACTTTAACTTTCAAAAATAGCACAAACCCCTTTATCTTGACAAACACTTCTACCCTTCTTAAACTTTTCAACCATAGCATCACAAATTAGCACCAAATTATCAATCAATCACCCTTTTATGCTCTTATGTATTTTTATTTTTATTTTTATTTTTTTTCAAACTCTTTTCTCTCTTTAACTTTTCTACTTTCATGAGCTTATAAGGGTTAATTTCAACTTGAACTTTTAATACATAGGTACTTATTCCTTCCTTCCATTCTTCTTGTAAGCACAACCAATTTTCTAGAGAGATCTACCCCAATTCACCATAAGTTCATCAAAGAAAAGGCTCAAAAATTCAAAAGTGGCAAACTAGGATAAAATATCAATTTGGACAACAAAGAGGAAAAATTGGCTAACAAGGATGACCTTAAATCATCTCCTAATTCTTAGCACCCTAACACAATCTTGAGGAAGATTCATGGAAAGTTCTAGAGATCAACATGTATGCTTGACAAACCACAGAAGAATGAAATAGACTATGAAAATATAATAGTCAAGGCTCAAATCTCACATAGGCTATTTTCAAGTTAAAGAGGCCAAAACAATCATTCTATCAATTCATGCTCAATCCATCATCAAAAACTCACAATCATCATATTTCAATTCAAAACAAAATTCTCAATTTCATCACAAGCCAAGTCACACAAATCACCGTATCATGCTTTAAAAAAAAAAAAACTTAACTAAGACCAAACTAAACTAAACAACTAACAATTAAACTAAGAAAACAAATAAAAGCACACTCAACTCTCTTCTCCACCTCCCCAAACTTATTCAACAACAAGGAGAATAAGTTTGTAAGTAGAAGAGGAAGTCGAGTGAAACAAACTAACCGGATCAAAAAGGCGGAGACAGAGGTGGAGGGTAGTTGTGAGTCCGCACCCAATCGAAGATGCCAGTGATCCCTTGTTGCATTATCTCATAATTCCGCCGTATCTCCTCATTATATTGCATTTGAGCCTCATATTGGCGACGAGCTTCCGCTTCTTGGCGATCAAATCGAGCATACACGTCATTGGCAAAATTATCCAACCGAGTGTTTGTCGCCTCAAAATGATTGTTGAGGCGTTGCTCATAAGCATCAAAATAGGATGACGGCACATAACGGCGGCGATTAGAAGGGCCGGAACATCGTGTGGAATGTCTTGTTGTTGAGGCTCTCCATGAAGCTCACCATCGTACCATAAGCATCACTCTCCGCATTGTGTCCATCGGGCACATCTCCCAAAATAGGCCCGTAAAGCAGCTCATCAATAAGCAATTGACGATGCATTGGAGTCATCATCAACCAATTAGCATCATTCTCATCCCAAGCGTCCACGTTAGTCAAGTCGGGATGAGGCAACAAGAAAAGCTTATAACGATCCTCCTTAAGACGCCAAAAGAGGCGATGAACACCCTTAATCATCTTATGTCCCTTCAACAGATTCATATCCATCAAAATACTCTTGCAAGAAATGGGAGAGCCGGGATCAACACCAAAAAATAAAGCAATAGGAGTAATCATACCTCCAATACAAATAGGAACCGCATCAATGTCGGCTTGCAACTTGAATTGGTTAGCCAAATACTCACCAACATCCAAATATGTCCCCGTGAGCATCCCTTGAAGAAAATGTAACTCGTCGGCCCTCATTGCTCCAACATTATCACGAGCAAGGAAAGTAAACCCAAACACTCTTTGAATGTACTGAAAGACGGGATTGCGGATAGAAGACGCATTGGAATAGCCCGGAGTGAATTGGGTTTCAACCTCGTACTCCATTAAAACAATTTTTCTCCAAAGATTGGCGGCATACATACCGTGAAGGTGGTAAGCAATGCTATTAGGGCAAGATAAAATATCATTAAGGTCGGTGGTACTCAACTCGCGCGGTTTATCCTCCAATGGAAACTTGATACGAACCGGGACGACATTCTCTTCTTCTACCACTAATGTACAAAGAAACTCCAAAGTGATACCACGATAAGTAAGCCAATTCGCCGTCAAAATCGGTCGAAGCCCCATGCGATCAACAAGTCGCTACACGGAATCGGCTATCCCCAAAGCTTCCATGGTGGCACCACAAATGAAACGGCTTGGCTTGATCTTCAACTTGCTCAAAACTTCTCACTTGGCTCGAGCGCCATCCGTGCAAAAATAAAATTTATACCCATCCACATTGCATTCGACGGACGATGCTTGACGAGACGAAGAGCCCTTCTCTTTGGATTTACACTTTCCGACATCCTTTGATTTTTCTTTATCTTTCCGTAGCCCCATGAACACTAAACAACCTACACACACGAAACAAAATAAACTAGACGGAAAATAAGGAACTAAACCAATAATCGAACACAAAATAACCCAATTATAAATTAAAAACGAAACAAAATCACCCCCATATCCAAAATAATAGCAAATATATGTCCCCCCAAACTTGTTATTAGCAATGAGGACCAATAAAGTTCAACACCAACATATATTCATGCCACGAACAATTAGATTACCACTCAAGTCTCTAAGATAACATGAAAGCATAGCAACGAGAAGAAATTCATCAAATTCACAAGTTACCCATTACATATTTCACAAAAATAACCTAATTCTAGCATACCCATGACATATAGAAGCAATTAGAATCATCAATTTCAAGTTATAAGCAAGAAATCAAAAAGTCCCAAATTCAAGCCCTAGGTGCTAGAAAATGAAAATTAATGGATAAAAACACAAAATAATCGGTCAAAATACTCAAAATCATGTAGAGAATAAAAAACTAAGAGCAAAAGTTGAAGAAATCATACCTTGAATATGTTAGGAATGGAAGAGAAGTGAAGAAAAGAGAGTAGAAAAGAGAAAGAGTGTGTTGGTGTGTGGAGGGAATGAGGAAAAAGAAGTAAAAATTCGAATTTAAGTGAAAAGGGGAATAAAACTTACCTTGAATCGGCGAAAACCGGCTTCGGAAACCGGTCTTGTAGCAAACCGGCGGAGGGCATATGGTCTGCCATGTGGCGTAGGAGTGTGGAGGGAATGAGGAAAAAGAAGTAAAAATTCGAATTTAAGTGAAAAGGGGAATAAAACTTACCTTGAACCGGCGAAAACTGGCTTCGGAAACCGGTCTTGTAGCAAACCGGCGGAGGGCATGCGGTCTGCCATGCGGTGTTGGTGTGTGGAGGGAATGAGGAAAAAGAAGTAAAAATTCGAATTTAAGTGAAAAGGGGAATAAAACTTACCTTGAACCGGCAAAAACCGGTTTCGAAAACCGGTCTTGTAGCAAACCGGTGGAGGGCATGCGGCTGCATGCGGGACCACATGCCAAATGCGTGGAATTTCCTTTCGCGAGGGCCAACTCCCAGGTCCATGCGGTCTGGCATGCGGCCGCATAGCCTGACCGCATGGCCCCATGCGGCTCCCAATGTGCCCGCATGCGATGCAGGAACAACCGCATGCCACCAAATTTCGCTTTTTTTTTTTTAATTTGTCAAAACAGAATTAGAGAAGCAAGCTAAAAAGTACAGAAAATTGAAGAACAATATTAAAACTAACCTCAGTGGGTTGCCTCCCAACTAGCACTTAGTTTAACGTCGTTAGCTCGACGGAATGGCGAGCTCATGGCATGTCCAAAAAAACTTGAAGAACATCATTGGGTGGCTCGGAATGATGATAAGCTTTAGTCCTTTGCACATTCATGACAAACAACGAACCATCTGTATGGATCAACTCAACAACTCCACTTGTAAGAACTTTGTGAATTTGAAACGAACCCGACCACCTAGACTTCAATTTTCCGGGAAAGAGTCGAAGACGAGAGTTAAACAACAAGACCAAATCCTCCACTTTAAACTCTCTCTTTTGAATCATCTTGTCATGGAACCGTTTAGTTCTCTCCTTATACAAGCTCGAATTCTCGTACGCCTCCTCTCGGAACTCATCCAACTCACTAAGTTGCAACATTCTTTCCTTCCCCGCTGATTGAAAATCAAAATTCAACTTCTTCACGGCCCAAAACGCCTTATGTGCAAACTCAACGGGCAAGTGACATGATTTACCAAAACCAATTGATAGGGAGACATAATTAGAGGGGTTTTGTATGCGTCCTATATGCCCAAAGTGCATCATCGAGCAAGTTCGTCCAATCTTTGCGACTTCCATTGAAGGTCTTCTCCAAAATTTGCTTGATCTTCCTATTTGCAAGTTCGGCCTGGCCATTGGCTTGAGGATGATAAGGTGTAGTAACTCGATGCTTCACACCATATCTCTTGAGCAAACCTTCCAACCACTTATTACAAAAGTGAGAACCACCATCACTAATTAAAGCACGAGGAGCTCCATACCTTGTAAGGATGTTCTTTTGGATGAATTTCAACACCACCTTGGAATAGTTGGTTTAGGTTGGAACGGCTTTCACCCATCTCAACACGTACTTCACGTCCAAAAGTATGTATTAGTTCCCATAAGAACTTGGAAACGGACCCATAAAGTCAATTTCCCATACATCAAAGAGCTCAACCTCCACTATGCTCGTCAATGGCATCTCATGACGCTTGGTGATTTCTCTCATTCTTTGACAACGATCGCAACGACTTGTAAACTCATGGAAATCCTTGTAAATGGTCGGCCAATAAAATCCACTTTGAAGCACCTTCATAGCCGTCTGATTTGCCCCAAAGTGACCTCCACTAAGCGATGAATGGCATTGGAAGATTATCGACTCCCATTCCTCCTCAGGCACACATCTTTTAATCACCTTATCGGCACACCGTCTATACAAAAACGGCTCCTCCCGCATGTAGTTCTTCACATCATGGTAAAACTTCTTCCTTTGATACCTATTCAAATCCGAAGGAGGATGCACATTAGAAGCAAGATAATTAACAAAATCGGCATACCATGGGACCTTCGAGGCCACTTGCAACACTTGCTCATCGGGGAAGCTTTCATTGATTGGCACTCCAAGCTCCTTTCCTTCGACGGAATTCTCCAACCTAGAGAGATGGTCGGCCACCACATTCTCACATCCTTTGCGATCTCAAATCTCAACATCAAACTCTTGGAGCAAAAGAATCCATCGAATCAACCTTGGGTTGACATCCTTCTTTTCAAACAAATACTGAATAGCCGCATGATCGGTGGACACAATTGATTTCATTTCAATCAAATACAATCGAAACTTATCAAAAGCATAAACCAAAGCTAACATCTCCTTCTCCGTCATGGTGTAGTTGGATTGAGCCTTGTCAAGAGTCCTACTAGCATAGTAGATCTCTCGAAAGATTTTATCCCTCTTTTGAGCCAAAGCGGCTCCAACGGCGATGTCACTAGCATCACACATCAACTTGAACGGCTGCGACCAATCCGGCACCACCAGAATAGGAGCACTAACCAAAGCTTTCTTGAGCGTCTCAAATGCCTCCAAACAAGCTTCATCAAAGACAAACTTGTTTTCCTTCTCTAGCAACTTGCATAAGGGTTTGGCTATCTTGGAGAAATCCTTGATGAACCTCCTATAGAATCCAGCATGACCCAAGAAACTCCTCACCGACTTCTCACTAGTTCGCGGTGGCAACTTCTCTATAGCAACGATCTTGGCTTGATCAACCTCCAAACCGGCACTAGAAACTTTGTGCCTAAGAACTATACCTTCACGAACCATAAAATGACACTTCTCCCAATTGAGAACAAAGTTAGTTTCTTCACATCTTTATAAAACCATAGAGAGATGATCAAGACAATTATCAAAAGAAGTACCAAACACAGAGAAATCATCCATGAAAACCTCCATCATATTCTCAATCAAACCATGAAAAATTGACATCATGCATCTTTGAAAAGTAGCAGGAGAATTACGCAAACCAAAGGACATGAATCGAAAGGCAAAAATTCCATATAGACAAGTAAAGGCGGTATTCTCTGATCCTCGGGGGCTATGGAAATTTGATTGTAACCGGAATATCCATCAAGAAAACAGTAATACTCAAACCCAGCAAACCTATCTAACATTTGATCAATGAAGGGAAGGGGAAAGTGATCCTTACGGGTTGCTGCATTCAACTTCCTATAATCAACACACACTCTCCAACCCGCATTCAACCTAGTAGCTATCAATTCCTTATTCTCATCCTCAACTACAGTGACTCCCCCCCTTTTTGGACACAACTTGGGTCGGACTAACCCACTCACTATCAGAAATAGGAAAAATTATACCCGCATCAAGACACTTTAACAATTCTTTCTTAACAACTTCTTGCATTATAGGATTAAGTCTTCTTTGGTTTTGAGCCCTAGGTCTAGCATCATTATTAACTAAAATCCTATGCATGCAAACCGCCGGACTAATCCCTTTCAAATCCGAGATAGACCACCCTATAGCTGACTTATACTTTCTCAACACACGAAGCAAATAATCAAGCTCATAAAAATTAAGAGAAGCCGATACAATTACCGGGTAGGTGTCATTTTCTCCTAAGAAAGCATACTTCAAGTGTCCGGCTAATGGCTTTAGCTCAAGCTTTGGTGCCTCTTTCTTCTCTACCTTCTTTACTCCATCTCTTTGTAGCTCCAAGAATCTTCCGGCTTTCCTTGGACATTCTTTTTGGCTCTCCATAACCTTGCAACACTCAAACAAAATTTCATCAAAAGCATTTAGATGCAAATCAAAATTAGATGAAAAGAGAGAGTTAGCAATACAAGCCTCCATAGGGTCATGGAATGACTTCCAAACCTCCGATCTAATGCATGAATCGATCACCTCGAGCACCTTGCACTCCTCCATAGCTTGAGAATCCCTTTCGTCGTAGAACTTCATGGCATTGTAAATTAAGAATGTATGACTCTCATCATTCACCCTCAAGGTAAGTTCTCCACTAGCGACATCAATGAGGACTCTCTTCGTCGCCAAGAAAGGTCGGCCAAGGATTAATGGCATGTCCTTGTCTTCCACCATGTCAAGAACAATGAAATCCGCAAGAAATATGAAATCACTAACCTTGACAAGAACATCCTCCACAACTCCTCTCGAGTAAGAGACCGATCTATCCTCCATTTGTAGTGCAAAGGTCGTCGGCTTGAGTTCTCCAATCTCCAACTTGTTGAAAATAAACAAGGGCATGAGATTTATGCTTGCCCCCAAATCACAAAGAGCTCTCCCAAAAGTTTTTTCTCCAATCACACAAGAGATGGTAAAGCTCCCCGGATCTTTAGTCTTGGCCGGAAACTTTCTTTGCAAGATGGTGCTGCACTCCTTATTGAGATTAACGGTCTCAAAATCCCCTAACTTCTTCTTGCGAGAGATCACATCCTTGAGAAACTTGGCATAATTTGGCATTTGTTGTAAGGCTTCTACCAGTGGAATGTTGATATGGACCTTCCTAAAAATATCCAAGAATCTTGCAAATTGTTCCTCCATCTTCTTCTTTTGATGACGTTGAGGATAAGGCATAGGAGCTATGATGGGTTGAGGATTCGGTGCTTTCTTGGTTGTCGTTTCTGAATCAACCTCTTTTTCTTTTGCCTTGGTCTTTTTCCTTTGGATGATTAGATGCCTCCTTGTCTTGTTTGTCAACCTCACTCACTTCCAGCTCATCACTAGGTATCTTGGGGCTTTCATATGAGGTACCACTTCTCAATGTGACTGCTTTGCATTCCTCCTTTGGGTTGATCACGGCGTTGGTTGGAAACTGCCCTTGTTGATGTTGGCTTGTCAAGGTATTGGCAATGTGACCCATTTGTTTCTCCAAAATCGACATCCGTGTCTCCATATCCTTGTGTCTAACCTCACTTGCTTGCATGAATTTAATAAGTGTATTCTAAAACTGTGATTTCTTCTCCTCCACAATTTCGCCGTTAGAGACAGCAAATCCGGACGGTGGTTGCAACGCATTGTTGGGATTCACATATGAAAGATTAGGGTGAGTCCTAGTACCTTGATATTGGTTTTGAGGCCTTTGCGATGTCCCATAAGCTGCTCCAAAAAGATACCCACACGGTTGCTTGTAGTTCTCGTAGCCTCTTCGGTTGACATAATTGACATCTTCCACATCCACTGCTTCTCCTTGAGGTGGCCCATGCTTTTGATTCATCATATCCTCAATCTTGGTCATGAAATTCGACATTTGGGTCGTCAATTTGGCTATGGGATCGTTGTTTGTTAGGAGCGCCACTTTCCTTGGTGCATTCCTCGACTCCCGCTATTGATGATTGTTGGCCGCTAACTTTTCAATGATATCAGTCGCCGCTGCACATCCGAGCTCCAAGATATTTTGACCAGTGGCATTCAATAGATTCTTGATTTCTGCAGTGCACCCATTGTAGAAAATCAGCACCTTTTCATTGGCAAAAATCCCATGATTAAGACACTTTCGCAACATCCCCTTGAATCTCTCCCATGCTTCATAGAAAGTCTCTCCATCAAGTTGACGGAACTGTTGAATCTCTGACCTCAGCTTCATCGTCTTGCTTGGAGGAAAGTATTTGTAGAGAAAGATCTCCACAAAGTCATTCCAAGATGTAACAGCAGTCGGATCTAAAGAGTGAAACCAAAGCTTAGCCTCATCTCATAGAGAGAATGAGAAGAGGCGTAACTTGATTGCATCATGTGGAACCTCATTCTGTTTGACAGTCTCGCACACCTCAAAAACTGACTCAGATGTGCATGAGGATCTTCAATCGGCCTTCTTCCAAATTGATTGTTTTGCACCATAGCAATAAGTATCGGCTTAAGCTCAAACGTGTTGGCATTAATAGCTTGTCCGAAGGTTCCTCTCTGCTGCACTACAGGTTAAAATTCAGCCTTGATTGGAGTTTCTTGTCTACCCCTCTGTGCATCAATAAGTTACTAAAATTGGTCTTGCATAGCTCTGATTACAGGATTAACAGCTTGATTATCTTGTTGGTCCTCCATGTTTTTATCTCGGGCTCTCCTTGCCGCGTTGTTGCGACGACAAGTAGCTTCAATCTCTGGATTTAAAGGCTCCAAAGGTAATCCTTGTGACCTTCTTTGCATGCACTACCTGTGAATCACAACAAGAAAATTTTAAAAATTAGTACAATAGTAGTAATATATGTCTAAAATAGTCTCAAACAATCTAGTCGTAATATTGCTAAAATTAAAACAGTCCCCGACAACGGTGCCAAAAACTTGTTCGCTATTTTATTAACACGCCGCAAGTGCACGGGTGTATTTGTATACAGAGAAGCAAGGTCGTATTCCACAGAGATTGTATTAACCTAATAAGTACTACTTTCAACCATCATCCTCTATTTAGACTTTGAACTTTAAATTGTGAGTTTCTAATTAAACCAATTAAGCAAACAAGAGCAAACAAAAAGCAAACAAAAGTAATTAAAGATATCCTAAGGCTTTGATTTCAATGGATAATTAAACTTAGACTCTTTCATACCAATTAACCAATTAACAAGGGACTCAACTCTTCTTAAAACAATCACAAAATTAGTTAAAGCATACTCTCGTACTACTTAACCATGGATTACTCACTAGGATTTTCATCTCTGACAAACATCATAAACAAGTAACTCCAAAAAGATCCTAAGATTAATACCCTCACACAAAGCCTTTCCCTCTCGGTGATTTTGCAATGCATGTCCTATATTCCAGTTCATGTATTAACCCTTATCTCTCGAATGTTGGATTAACACAACTAATATGCACAATTGGTGGCCAATCAATCAAGCATGCAAGACAAATCAAGAATATAGAAAAGAAGAGAGGGACATAAATTGGTCAATTGATAAGAAATAAAGCTAATTATCCATCTACTCTCTAACCCTAGGATATAAAAAACTTAGCTACTCATAATTAAATCAAACACACAATCAAAAGAAAAGGAATTCATAACCATTAAAATAGAAAAACCGTAGTCAAAACAATTCCCGTCTTAAACTCTTGAACAAGTCTTCAAAACTCCAAGACAAAGCTAAATGAAAATAAAACTAAGAACAATAATGAAAGGTTTAAGATGACATCCCTTTTTATGCAATAGAAGGAGTATTTATAGCTAAAAACCTAAGACAAAATGTGTAAGAATTAAATCTTAACAAAGAAAGGAATTATAATCGAAGTAGGAAGGTTTTTGGGCTGAACCGCCTCGCCATGCAGTCGCATGTTCGACTGCATGTGAGACCGCATGGAAAATGCGAAGAAAATACAAAATTTGGGACAACAACGAACCGTGTGCGGTCCGGCATGCGGCCGCATGGCCGACCGCATGCGGTCATGCGGACTAGCTCACCCTTTCATGCGATCGCATGAAGGGTCTTCTTTGGTTCCCAGCTTCATTCTCTCTCGATTCTAACCCGTTTCACGAACCATTAACTCCCACGAACTCATATGAAGCCAAGCTACTCTTCCACATGCTCGTTTTCCACAATTCAAGCTCCTAAATACCTTCAATGTCACAATAAAACAAGCAAGTATCAAATTCTTCAAAACAAATCAATACACATGCTTAAACTTACTTTCCACCATGACTTTCCACAACAAATAAACACTTTTAAAACCCAAAAGCTAGTAAAAATACATGTTTATCAACTGACTGATGCATAAAATTCCCTTTTCGAAATAAACTTTTTTTTTCTAGTGGCAAGCCCTCAATTGCAAATTTAAGTGTTTTGAAAATGTTTTGTAGAGGAAAATCGTGTTTATAAGCCAGTTTGCGCATAAGTTTTGTTATTTTGAAAGAATTTTTTTATACTTACTTGTATTTTGATGAATTTGTAGGATTTGGACGATAGAAAGGAAGAGAATTGAGCAAGAGGAATTGAAGTTTGGCTCAAAGCGAGCTCGTAGGAAGAAACAGCTCGATAAACGGATCAAAAAATGAAGGAGAATGAGTTAAACGGAGATGACGTGCAAAAGGACAAATTACTGCATGCCAGGGTCATACTAAAGGAGGCACATGCGGTCAAGCCATGCTACTGCATGCCTACTGATATAACAAGTGGGCTGAATGCAGAGAAGCCCAATGCAATATTAAAAAAAGAGGCTCAAGCTCCGACGAGCCCATCTACTGAGGTGAAGACCACGCGCACTAGGAAACTTCCCAACCGCTTTAAAGACTTTGTTATGAAATAGTTGTATAGCTCTCAGAGGGTCCCACTATTTGTTAAGGTTTTTGCAGTAGCAGCAGGAAGATAGTCGTGTCTAGTAGTGAATAAATAGCAGATATTGTACAAGAGCAGAAGGAACATTAATGAAAGAAATTACCTATTTACCCTACATTTCTTCTTTTGTTTGGATTTTTGGCTCACTCGAAGTAGCCCTACTATTTTATCATATCAATTTGGTGTTTTCATTGTCTTCTCCCTTTCCTTTCTTCTACCATGGCTAAATCTGACTTGTCAGCATCCATTAAACGCCTTGAAGCTCAGCTCCTCGCCACAAACACCGCTCTCTTCCTCCTCATCATCGGCTCATCCGCCACCTCCACCGCCATAGCTAGATCCAGTTCCCCCCCCCCCCCTCCCGCTACTTCGTTCCATGAAAATGGAGGTTCCGACGTTCGATGGGTGTGACCCCTTCGTTGGATTTTCCGTGTGGAGGAATTCTTCTCTTTCCTCCATACTCCTAAAGATCAATGCTTACGCATCGTCGCTTTCCACATGGAAGGTCGCGCCGCCCCGTGGTTTCAATGGATGAAATCCAACCATCTCATCTCCACTTGGCCAGTTTTCATTCACAGTATCCGTCATCGATTCGGGGGATCTATCTATGACGATCCGCAAGGCACTCTTTCCAAGCTCACACAGAAGATGACCGTGGCGAAATTCCAAACAGAATTTGAAGATCTTATGAACAAGGTTACTGGGATCTCCGAAACTCTTCTTGTCAATTTCTTTGTGACGGGTCTTAAGTCTGAAATTCGCCGAAAACTCACTTTCGCCAAACCCACCACCCTCATGGAAGCTTTTGCTCTGGCGCGAGCACACAAGGCTCATTTGGAGGAGGCTCGCTCAGAGGCTCGTTGGTTAAGCCGACCGCCAGTGAAGGCAATTCCGATTTCCTCATTCTCACCTCCTCCGTCACTTCAGCCGGTGACGTCCCACAGCTCGTCATTACCGGTACCGTCGTCACCACCACCTAAAGTCACTCAACCTCCACCTCCACCGTTATTACGTGGTCTACCTCTGCCGGTTCATCGTTTTTCTCCCCAAGAACTTCGTGAGAAACGGGAAAAAGGCCTCTGTTACAACTATGACCAGAAGTGGGTTTTCTCTCTCCGGTGTAAAAGTCACTTCTATGGTTTGCTTGGTATAGAAGAAGAAGATGAGTCCTCAGACTTTGCTCCTCCACCAGACGTCGTCTTTTCCGAGGATTTCGCCGGGCTGGAGGTGGGTGCTGACGTCTCTGCTCTTCACACCCTTTCTGGTCTCCCATGCCCACGTTCCCTAAATCTCCTCGGGATGATTCGTCGTCAGACTGTGCGTGTTCTTGTGGATAACTTTAGTACTCAAAACTTTTTACATCTGGCGGTAGCTCAGACTCTCAAGCTCAACTCACAGGCGGTGCCTCCATTTTGCATCTACGTGGGCAACCGAGATTTTATCACTTGCGATCGTATTTGCCCGGCGGTCCCCATCAAGATTCAGGGATATACAATGATGGTGGATCTTCATCTTCTCCAGATTGTTGGGCCCACAGTAGTCCTTGTCATTCAATGGTTACGAACTCTTGGCCCCGTTACTCACGACTATGATACTCAGACGATGGAGTTTACGATAGTCGGCGTCACCACCACTTTGTGCGGCGATGCGGCCCTCGATTAGTCTATCTCTTTTTCTCAATTGCAGGCCGCAACCTGCAAGGAGGAGATTGATTTTATTTGGGCCATTTATGTAATGCCCACGCCTTCTTCTCATGGGCCTACTACCATGGCCCAATTTGATATTCCGGATTTCACTCCTGCGGCCCTTCACAACTTGCTGTAGCAGTTTCAACACCTTTTCTCACTGTCGACCGGGCTTCCACCACACCGGACCATCGATCATCGCATCAATGTCAAGCAAAATACTGAGCCCGTGAATGTACGACCATACCGTTATCCTCAGTTCCAAAAGCAAGAAATGGCGAAGCTCGTCGCTGAAATTCTCGCGCAAGAGACTATCCGGCCAAGCTAGTCACCATTTTCCTTGCCGGTGCTACTTGTACGCAAGAAGGATGGATCCTTCCGATTTTTTATCGACTACCGTGCTCTTAATGTCGTCACAGTCAAAGATAATTTTCCCATTCCGACTATCGATGAGCTCTTTGAAGATCTCGGCAACGTGAAGATTTTCACCAAACTTGACTTGCATGTCGGATACCACCAAATCCGAGTGCATCACCGCGACATTGCTAAAACTGCATTTCGTACAGCCGACAGTCATTTTGAGTTCCTTGTTATGCCCTTTGGCCTCTGCAATGCCCCATCTACCTTTCAAGCTAACATGAATCAGCTTTTCGCACCAATTCTACATAAATTTGTTTTATTGTTCTTCGATGACATCCTCGTCTGCAGGCCTGACATGGATACACATCTACTTCATCTCCATGAGGTTTTCGATCACATGCACAGCTATAAATTCGTCCTCAAAGCATCAAAGTGTGTTTTTGGGCAAGCCTCGGTCGCTTACTTGGGCCATATTGTTTCTAATGGTTGTGTTCTTGCGGATCCAGAGAAGATTAAAGCCATGAAAACATGGCCTACTCCATGCAACGTCAAGCAATTGCGAGGATTTTTTAGGTTGACGGGTTATTATCGAAGTTTTGTACGCCACTACGCAAGTATCACTGCTCCTCTTACTAATTTATTGCGAACTAATGCTTTTAATTGGAATCCTCAAGCCAAGAGTGCCTTCATTCAGCTGCTTTATCAACTACCCATGTATTGCGTTTACTTGATTTTTCTTTGGAGTTTGTGGTGGAATCTGATGCGTCGGATGTGGGAATAGGAGTTGTGTTGATGCAGCAAGAACAACCAATAGCGTATTTTAGCAAAAAACTTAATAAGAGGATGCAGTCGGCTTCAACATATACAAAGGAGTTGCATGCTATGTGGAATCAGTGCTTAAGTGGCGCCAATATCTCATGGGCCAATTTTTTGTGGTTTGCACGGATCAAAAGAGCATTCGGGAATTATTTTAGCAAACGATCCAAATGCCCGAGCAGCAGAAGTATGTGAGAAAATTACTGGGGTTTCATTTCAGAATCGATTATCGCCCCGGTGCTTCAAATTTAGCGGTTAATGCTCTTTCTCGGAGGCACGAGAATCACGTTGAGAAAGCAGAGGACACCTTCCCCATTGTTCAGATTTATATCGCTACAAGTGTGCCGAGGACTGAACTCTTGCATCAACTCTGCCAAGAGAACACCACTTGTGCAGATTTACGCGACTTACATTGTCGCTATCCCGATCTTAAATTGGGGCCTAAATATGTTGTGGTGGATGGAATTCTCACCTTTCAACAACGCTACTACATCAGCACCACGTAGGCCTTTATTCCTCGATTATTGCAAGAAGCTCATGCAACTCCGATGGCGGGGCACGGAGGGGTAAAACGAACTCTTGTGCGCCTTGCTACCACTTTTTATTGGCTACACATGCATAAAGCTGTGAAGGAATACGTGGCTATGTGTTTAGTTTGTCAGTAAACTAAATACTCGACCCAACCACCGGCTGGCCTTTTACAATCTCTCCAAGTCCCGAAGTATGTTTGGATTGAAATCACAATGGATTTCATCACCGGCTTACTGTCGAGCCGCGGTTTTAGTGTGATCCTTGTTGTAGTGGATCGACTCACAAAATTTGCACATTTTGGCAAGTTACCTGCCTCTTTCATGGCTGCATCGACGGCTGCTCTCTTTCCAGAAATGGTGGTCAAATTGCACGGATTTTCGGCGTCCATCATCTCTTATCGTGATCCCATCTTCATTAGCTCTTTTTGACAACACCTCTTTAAACTCAGTGGCACCACTTTACACCACAGCACCGCATACCATTCTCAGACCGACGGGCAAACGGAGGTGGTAAATCGTATCTTAGAACAACACCTACGTGTTTTTGGTCTTGCACGGCCGACAACATGGACTACTTACCTGGGTTAGGCTGAGTTTTCACACAACACAGTTTACTGCTGCACCATCCGCATGACTCCCTTCGAGGCGTTGTATGGCCGCAAACCTCAGCTCATTCCTCACTACTCTGCCAGAACAACCAAGATTCAAGCTCTAGATGATCACCTGCAAGAGCGAGATGCCATTCTTAGTCAATTGAAGGAGATTTTGCAGCAATCACAATTCCATATGGAACAACAAGCCAATCAACACCGTCGTGATCTGGAATTTCAAGTGGAGGATAAGGTGCTGGTCCGATTGCAACCATATCGACAAACCACCATTCGAGGCAGGCACTCGCCGAAAATTGCTCAGAGGTATTATGGCCCATTCTTCGTGATAGCAAGGGTTGGCCGCGTTGCTTATCATCTTTCCTTGCCACCGGGAAGCCACATTCATCCCGTCTTCCACGTCTCCAAGTTGAAGTCGTATAAGGGCTCTAAGTTTGAGTCTGCTCAGCCCTGTTATTTACCATTAGTTGTAGTGGAATCAACACCCATGCCTCAACCTTATGCTATTTGTGGAGCGCACAACATTCTCACGTCGGCAGGCCCTCAACATCAGGTTCTGGTGCAGTGGCAAGGCGAGCCTCCAGAGTGCTCTATGTGGGAACCTCACGACAAGATTGAAGCCATCTTTCCCGACCTTAACCTTGAGGACAAGGTTAATTTTGATGGGGTGGGAAATGATATAACAAGTGGGCTGGATCCAGGGAAGCCCAATGCAATATTAGAAGAAGAGGCTCAAGCTCCGACGAGCCCATCTACTAAGGTGAAAACTACGCGCACTAGGAAACTTCCCAACCGCTTTAAAGACTTTGTTATGAAATAGTTGTATAGCTTTCAGAGGGTCCCACTGTTTGTTAAGGTTTTTGCAGTAGCAACAGGAAGATGGTCGTGTCTAGTAGTGAATAAATAGCAGATATTGTACAAGAGCAGAAGGAACATTAATGAAAGAATTATTTGTTTTCCTTACCTTTTTTCTTTTGTTTGGAGTTTTGGCTCACTCGAAGTAGCCCTACTATTTTATCTTATCACCTACCGTATGCAAAAAGTCGAGAGCTACCAAGCTCATGCTGTTGAGGCATGCGACTGCATCCTCAACTGCATGAGACGACGATTTTTCGAGAAATGGTAGCATGTGGTCCCCAAACAAGTGCAAGCTTATAGCTAAATGTCTCTTCTATTATGGAAATCGTCGGGGCGCCGACAATTACTATTGGAAATCGTGGGTGCCGTCATGCAAGCACATCGCAGACCACAGGGTCAGATTCACGGAGTATTTCCTAATCAACCCAAAATTCTTTCCTTGGCCTGATTTCTCCTCCACTTTAGATATATTTGTTCCTCTCATTTAAACACCTATTTTAGGGCTTAGAATACACACCTTTGGCCATTTGAGATACTTGGAGCTTTTGGGAGACGAAGATGAGAAGAGAGATTCAAGTTTTAGAACTTCATTACGATATTTCTTATTTTGATGTTTAGAATTGAATCTTTGTTTTGTTTTGTTTTGCCATGACTATGTGTGGCTAAGCTACTTTTATTCTAGGATTCGAGAGTGGATGAATATTTAATCTTGAATTTCATTTTAATTAATTAATCACGACATTTTCTTCTTTTCATTGTTCTTGTGCTTTTACATGTTTTATTTCTTGATCACCAATTGTGCATTTTCATAATGTTAATTTGATATCGAAAGAAGATTATTAATACATGAACTAAGAATAAGGACACACAGTACAATAAAAGTCGAAAGATATTAAAATTTGTGTGAAGATGAGAAATCTAAGGAACCTTTAAGACTTGCATGCTAGTAATTAATTGTACATAATAATTTCTTGCATGTAATTTATAGTTTATTTGCTGCGACATGAGGCTTAAACTAATTTGGTGATTGTCTTAGAGAGAATCGTTGAGTCTTGCATGTAGTTAATTAATTGAATCGAGTTTGAGTTTGAATATCCATTGAAATTAAAGTCTTAGGATACTCTTTTCTCTATTTGGATTCGAATTTGCTCTTTCTTACACTTAGATTCTTCGTTTTAATTAGTTAAATAAAAATTCATTTTCTAAGAATCTAAATAGTGAATGTTAATTGAAAACAGTAGATATAGATCTTAAGTTCAATCCCTGTAAATTCGACCTTGTTAACAACAATTTATATATATACTTGCAGTGTTAAGAACGTAGGGAACATATATATAACAAAAACACTAACAAAGACAAAAAGACCATTCATATAGACACAAAATTTATTTTATCCTAATGATGATGAAGGTGATTTACAATTGTTATCCTAACTGCGTACTGGGTTGTCTAGTATAGCTTGCAAACCATATAGAACTGAAGACGTAAATCACATTAAATTTAATGTAACGGATTCTTCAACTCCCCATCAAGATTTTTTTTCTCTTTATATTCTATGTATTTTTCCAAAAAAAAAAAGACATGCTTTTGGCATCCATCTTTGTCGAAATTTTTTTATTTTAACACCCTCACACATATATTTTTGCATACAACTTTTGATAGGTCATCCGATATTATACCACGGGCAAATTATTGTAACATAAAATGCCACACATGATGATTACTAACACATAGAACTTCAACTACAAAATAAAACAAACCTCATCGTACTCATTAATCATTATCGAGCTAATTAAAGTATAAATAGATTCAACTTGGCATACTGAATGATAGTAGTAATGGAATGACATTTGTCATTTCATATGCATACATGATATTGAAGAATATAATGAAATAATTTATCACTTAAAAACTAGAATTTTCTTCTAATATTATCAGTATACGACGTTTCACGTGTCCACAGTAAATTTTTAGCTTTTCATTTACTTCATATTATATTAATTTCCAAGGAATTTTTATTAAATAATAATAATAATAATAATAATAATAATAATAATAATAATAATAATAATAATAATAATAATCGAAAGCATATAATGACGAAGTAGATATACTTAATATCATTTTATACACGGAAATTAATTTACAATAAATACCAAACCTTTTTTTAGCAAGAAAAAAGCTAATCACGGTATAAATATTCACACGAGAGAGGGTTGAACACGTGAGGCGCACATGCCTCAACTAAATCCAGGTGCCTTTTCTTGAGATGCATGTAGACAATCCAATCTCCATTCGGATACGGGCCGGGCATCGGCATAACGTACCCGGTCTCACCGCCCCATGGAAAGTGGTACGACCCGAAATCCGGCCCGCCCCACCCGAAATCCAGCTTCCGCACCGGGAACCTCTGCCCCGACGACACCACCACCGCCGCCTCGTCGTTCTCGTCCTTGCGGTACACCTTCACCACCGCCGGCTTCGGCCGCCGCACCTCCACCCAGTCGATCAGCGCCAAAAAGTGCTCCGCTTTCGTTGCCGTCGCGATGCACGCACTCACCCTGTCCGCCACCGCCATCAGCGGCGCCGTCTGGAGGTAACCGGCGCTCGCCTCCGCGTAGGGCACGGAGAGGACGTTCCCGAAGTAGGACTCCAACGACGTCGTATTGTTGCTCAGCCTCGCTCTTCCGTCGACGACCACGCCTAGTTTGACCGTCTTGGAGCGGTCGGCGGTGGCGGCGGCTAGGGTTTTCCAGAGGAAGGCGCAGAAGGACTCGATTTTGGTTTTTCTGGTGCCGTTGTGACTGGATTGGGACTGGAGGCGGTCGATTTCGTTGGATTGGATGTAGTAGATGCGGCTGGTGAGGCAGTCGTGGCTGTCGGCGGCGGATGGCGGCAGCAGCGGAGCGTAGAGTTTGTCGAGTGAGTAATCCGGTTGCGGAGGGCGGCGGGGATTCAAGATGGAGCGGCGGAATGAGGGGGGAAGCTTTATGGGGTTTGACTGTGCGATATCTGCCCATGCAGTGAGAAACATGTTGGCGGAGTGTGCGTCGGCGACGCGGTGGTCGAAGGTGCAACCGATGAATAGTCCGCCGCATTTCAGCTCCGTCACCTGCGCCGTCATCAATGTTTGCATGCATCAAACTTGTTGACGCAAAGGTTATATTTTAGGCGGCCAATGTCCATTATTTACCGACGCCCCTGCTAATTGGAATCGATATTTTTATTTTTTATTTTTTTTTGTGTCTCATTGTGTGTATTTACTTTTTCAATTATTTAATTAATTTTTTACCACTTTAACTTCAATGCAACTTTTTGTATCTTAGTTTTATTTTGCACTCGTTAATTAAAGTGTATTATCATTCAATTTAAACTTTATTCGTTAATCCTTTATTGATATATGTTTTTTCTGTAATAATTGAGTATTATGGTTGGAAAATTCATAGCAAGGATATACGTATAATTTTTTAAAGTATATTTTTGTGATTCATTGTATTTTGATAATTTTAGTTTTTTTATAAAATATTTTTAAATTATAGATTAATAGTGAAACATTACAGATCATACAAATTAACATCCATTTTAATATATTGCTTATATCGGTGTGTAGGTGGTGAATTACATTTATAGAAGTTTTCCATTTTAAATTCAATTTCGTGTTGGGATGAATCAGTACGTGTCTACATCGGATCGGACCTTAATTCAATTCAGAATAAGCCACCCACTAATTTAAAAAAAGATTTGTAGGTGGAAAAATGAACATAATTTGAGACTCACATTCTACTTACAGAAAATCATACTATAAATAATTATTGATCCTTTTTGAACAAAAGTATCACACAAGAAACAATAAATAATTTTGCAAGATGTGAGCAATTTAAAAATCTCGTTTGGTACATAGATAAACATCTAAAATTCCTAAAAAATTAATCATAACTAGTTTATACGTACATACCTGAATGGAAAGAACATAACCATGCATCTTAATAGGGACAAGTTTGGCTTGAACAGACTCATCCGGCTGATAAAAATCAATGTGTTTGAGCTCAACATCCGCATAAGCATGCACATAATCCACGCCACGGTTGTTGCACAAAATCTCCGGTTCGCCCTGCCCGTTCGCAACAATTTCTCCGGCGTACGGACCGAAGGAAACCAGCACTTGTGCTAGGGATTTCTTCAGCACCGCCGCCATGTTTTCCGGCGACATCTTTTTTATATTTTTGTAGCAAAAGAAGATTCCGAAGTCTAGGGGTGGCAGTAGCAAGTCGAGGTTGGACATCGGCAGCCAGTGCTCCTGCACCGGTAGCAGGGCGGCTACTACCTCTCTCCGCTTAATTGCCACCGGATAATCACCGGAGTTCATGGGGCTTGCTAGGCTTGAAGAGAGAGAATTTGAAGTGATGAAAGAAATGTAAAATAGTTTTAGCAGTGTAGGAGGAATTGTGAGCCATATATATTATGAGGGATTGCAACAACTTAGTACCCTCTCTCCCTCTGTCCCGTTCAATAAGTCTCATTTTGCCATTTTGGGTGTCCAACTCAATAAGTCTCATCTCCTTATTTAGCAAAGATTAACATACTAAAACTCACTTTATGTCACACTCAAACGTGAACAATGTTGTTTACTTTATTGTACAGTGTATTTCCACTCATCACACTTTAACATTAACAATAAAATACTACCTTAATCACACTCTAACTATCTTTTTCTTAATCTACGTGCACATCCCAAATGAAACTTGTTGAGTGGGACGGGGGAAGTATATTTTTTTAGGAAATATAATTGGTTCAGTGATATATTAATATTACTGACCTGGAACTCTTTTCCTATAAGTTAACTAGAAAATATTAGTACTAAACATTTGATTGAAGCAAATTGTACGACCAAGATTTAAATTACGCAATCGAGTTTGTTTGGTAGTAAAACGTTAACAATCTACCAATTTGAACCGAGTAAGGGTAAAGGGTAAAATGTAATTAACTCACCTTCAGTAATGATTTAATTTCTCGGTGGAAAAGTTGGGGCAAAATTTTCAGCCCAATTCAGATTTTATAATCGATTTTCATTTCCAAATCCAATATTTCATAGGCGCGCGCATTTCCCCAATTAAAAATGTGGGGTTGATATGTGAATCTTTTGTGTTTTGAAGCATTCAATTTCAACTTTGGTTGGTTGTGTTTACGAATCCAAGCATTACTTATCTATTGTCAATTATACATCATCGTCATTTATACAGTGCTTAAATCCAAAGTCAATATTGCTTACTCTTGTTGCTTTTAAATTGATAAGAAAAGGCTTAATAAAGTCGAATATTGCTTATATCTTCCTTTTATATTGCTACGATGATTAATATACTGACAATTAAAGCACATAATGAAAAAGTATATAGATAGAAAAAAAATTATAATAATGCATGCAGAAACGAAATAGTAAAATAATAATAATAATAATAATAATAATAATAATAATAATAATAATAATAATAATTATTATTATTATTAATTATTATTATTATTATTATGCACACAGTGCAATAATTTAATATATCCGTTAAATCTAAATCATAAATCAATAAAAATCAGTGGTCCCAATTTGTTCTTGTTTCCTATTTAATTAAGAAAATGTTTTCATTTAATCCTCTCTTATATATGTAAAAATAATTTAACTGATGATTACAGATATACCCGTTGTTTGGTTGGGCATTTTTTAGTATGGAAAGAGATTCACTCTATTGGTCCATTATTTAGCTTGTTGTTTGGTTTAGGTGATGGGTTAATCATTACTCTTACTTGAAGGCCGCGTAACTTTTAGTGTTTCCAGAAAGAGGACTATATGTTATGAAATTTGGAAATGAGGACTATAACTTTCATTATTTTGCATTTTCATTCCTATTTCGGACCCAAAACAAATTATTTGGGCTTTTTAGTGATACTTGGAGCTCGTTGCTGACGTGACTGTATCATGTCACCTTTTTGGCAAATTTTGTTTTCCCGTTTATTTGTTATTATTGAAAAAAAGAAAGAAATCAATTATTTACCACATTTGCAGTCTAAAATAAAAATAAGGACTTAAAATGAAAGAAACTAGTCATTTTCGCCCACCCAAAAGAAACTCGTCGTTTCTTTATTTTTATTTTAGGCTGCAAATGTGGCAAACAAATGGTTTCTTTATTTCTTTCGATAATAACAAATATGCTCAAAAAAATAGATAATAACAAAAAGAGGGAATTTTTTTTTGCCAAAAAGGTGACATGACACGACCACGTGAGCACTGGGCTCTAGGTGTCACTACAAAGCTTAAATAATTGGTTTTTGGCCCGAAATAGAAGTAAAAATGCATAAAATTGAAGTTATAGTCCTCATTTTCAAATTTCATAACATATAGTCCTCATTTTCAAATTTCGTAACATATAGTCCTCTTTCTGAATAACAATGAAAGTTACGGTCTTGTTTTAACAATTAGCTCCTTAAATTAGAGGAGACTAACACAATCCTTTTTACTCCAGATTCATTTTCTTTACATATAATTTTTTTTATTGTTGAACCAAACACCCTATAAAAATAAAGATTATTGTTATTAATCCTCTCCTTAATTTGATTTCATTTTCTTTCATTTCTCAACTTGAACCAAACAAGATAAACGGCCATCGAAAATTCAATACTTTATACATTAACCATTCTCAATACCAAATCCGCCTAGAAAATTGTTACTTGCATAACCTAACGTTGAAAAGCTGGGGCACAAGTAAAGTAATTTAAAATGACTTTTTTAGCTACTAAATTGAGTAGTTATATTATGGTGGTAAATAGGCGATACATCATAATCAGACACGACCTACTACGAGTGACTAATTTAGAATATGTTATTCGTCATATTAAGTTTGGTTATGATAGCATTAAATTCAAAGACTATATCACGATGAATTTGTTTTTTCTTTTTTTCTTTTTGAGCGACTATGTCACGATGAATTTAAACATAAGATTTTTTACCTCAGACATTAAGACATTAAAGCATGTGCCAAATTTATATCCAAAAGAATTTGCGATAGAAAATAGGGTTAATTTGGTATAAAATCATAAAAAAAGAAAATTAAATTCCGGTTTTTCCCATAAACTTTTTATTTTGCTTCTAAAACCATAAACTTTCATTATTTCTAAAATTTCCCCCGAAATCGAATTCCAGCAAATCAACAATGATGTGGCGCCGAAAATTGTTGATATGTACTATTTTATTTAAGAGTTAAATTGATATAAATCCATATAGAATTCCAAACTTCCGATTTTTCACATAAACTTTTTAATTTTGTTTCTAAATCCATAACTTTTATTTTTTTCTTCAATTTTTTTAAAATAAATTTATTTTGCCTAGTTAATTACTAAACCAAGGTGTATTTGTTTTTCCATATTAATTTGTATCCTACAATACACTTACAATATTTGTATGTTTAATTTTTTTGTTAATCAGATTGCACAAACCAGATTGATATTTTTGCTTCTTAGTCAATCAATGCAATTAAGCTAGATCGAAGCCTCTGTTTTAACAAAAAAATTATTCATACAATTATTGTAAGTGTATTATAAGATACAAATTAACTTCGAAATATATAAATACACCTTGATTTTGTAATTAACAAGGCAAAATCAATTTATTATAAAAAAATGACAAAAAAAGAAAGTTATAGATTTAGAAACAAAATTAAAAAGTTTATGGGAAAAACCGGAAGTTTGAAATTCATTATGGATTTATACCAAATTAACTCTTAAATAAAAAGTACATGTCAGCAATTTCCGATGCTATTTGGCCGGATTTCGATTTCGGGGGCAATTCCGAAAATAATAGAAGTTTATGGTTTAAACGCAAAATAAAAAGTATATGTGAAAGCCGAATTCGAAAATTCTTTATGGTTTTATAGCAAGTTAACCTATAGAAAATACTGCGTCTTTTCAATTTATTAAAAAGGGTCTTAATTCGAGCAATTTCGTCCTCTGTTTGATCACTCTCGTGTAATCTATCTTATGTCAAACGAGTAGGTGCCGTTGGTTGTATCTCTCTTGTATATATATAGAGAGAGTGATTTTGTTATTGATGTATTTTGTGGAGTACATCATTTTGATATAATACATAAAAATTATTCATATTTATAGTTTTTTTTAGAATTATTATTTATAATTTCTGGACGTAGTCTGAATTATACATTTATTACCAATTTAAACGAATGATCCCCGCACCACGTACATCGTATCATAATTTTCCCAAAAAGACGATTAATAATGCTTACAAAAAAGAAATAACAAGAAAAGTAACATAAATGGTTTACGTTGTTCAATCGGCAATATGCTAATTTCAGCTATTAAAGATTTCAACAGAAAATGCAAAATAGAGGGCACAAGTTACGGTGACCTAAGATCCATTGTCAATTGTCAAATTTAACAATTTTAAAACAGACATTGGTCCTCTTTCTCCCATGAGCTACAATCATTGGAAGCTATTGTTGCATTTTAGTACAGTTAAAACATATAATGGCTGTAGAAGCCATAGAATCTCAAAACACCATACATAAGCAATATATGGCTGAACTCATCCACTTTTACCTAGCTTTAAGTTCCTCCTCGAACCGAAGCAAATTCTCGCGAAGAGGCTGCAAAAATAGCTTGAGATCTTGAATAATCTGCTGCTTATCTTGATGGGCAACATCTTTGTCTTCAGTGAGCTTTACTTGAATCTGCATAACAGAATAATGGTACAGGCAATATCCAAATGAGATTTAAAATTCGAAGAAGTTTGAAAAAAAATTCTGCACATAATCAAGCAACTCTGACTATCTGCTCTCCTTTTATGTTCATCCAAACAAAGACTAGGTCAATCACAGTATAACTATAACATACCTCCAAGTCGTCCAGCTCACCAAAGGAGAACTCAGCAACATCTATGTTGCCTTTCATCTTCTTTGTCTCCCCTCCAACTTTCCATTCTCCTGATTTTGTTTCAGACAGATATTTAAGAAAACATAAAAACTGCATAAAACATTTCACAGTCCCAGAAACTTGCAAAGAACATGACAATCTTACCTTTTACATTTAAGGATAACTCGTAGGTATACCCCACCCGTTTCTTGTTTCTAACGGTAACCAAGAATGCCTACAAGGAAATGCACAGAAATAGTATCGCGTGAACTTTCCAAATCAATAATAAACAGCCACAAATGATATTCAATTGATACGTGAAATCCTGACAATCAAAATAGAATTATGTTGCTTACAGTCTAGAATAACCCTTTCGCCTGCTCTCTTATATATCACAACTACTTCATTTTATCACTGATTGACCATAAATGCAAACATAAGGACATTCAATTTACATGGATAGGTGTCCAATCCCAATCAAACTCCCAGTTTCATACAGAAAAACACATCCTGAAATCTTTTTAGCCAAAAACTGTGAGTGATATTTCAGATCTGCATTCTACAGCTGCTTAATGTTTGACATAATATAGAGAACAGATAGGACAGTAACAATCATTTGCCACTTGACACCAAAGTTTTTCTTCATTGTAAATCTAACAAATGTGATTTTGGAAACAAAATAAAACCCCAATAACTACTTGGACCAAATTCAAGCTATTAAATAGTATGCAGATCCAAGACACAATCTGCACATACTTATCTCGATTCGCTCACAGCAAAACATATCAATTTTTGACAATTAGAACAAAATGGCACTCACATCTCCGGAGCATCTAGTCACTTCCGTTACTTCAGCCTTACCCCCAGAGAACTCCTGTGAACCCATTGAGAGAAGCAACTCCTGCAATCAAAGGAAAATTAAACTTGAGGGATGGGATTAGTGTACAGGACACCTAGTTGCTCAATACACACAAAGTTCACAATCATGTAAGGTGATTGTATGGATGACACTTACGGAAGCAAACTAGACTCATTCAAATTTCAACACCTACCATTAAACACAAATCTCTGATTTTTCTTGTGGTGAAAACTTAGGTTTTTCACATATACAAATTATACATACATAACAGCCAATCATTATTGTGTATAACATATTAGATTTTCATACACGATGAGGTCCATAACAGCATGACTTAGGTTTATGCTAATTAGTTTTGTGTTTTTCCCATCCCTAACCCAGCACGGCACTGCAACGCAATTTCATGCATGGCTTTAGGCAAGATGCCTTGCACTGTGTCAATGAGCAAAATAATGAGAAGCATTTACAGGCTCAAGCCTTCAGAGAATCCAAAACTCAACGATATCATACAGCCTGTCCCCGTCGAGTCCCTTTGTTATACTACATCTTTTCTTCTCTGGTTACGCCTAACTACGAAGGCAATAAATACAATGCATAACTTCAAATGTGAGTCAAGTGTATCAACAGGTAACATTGGAGAAATTTGAAGAATAAAAAGATAAATGTCCAGACCTTGATTCTCTCAGTTGCCCATTTATTTAAATTCTTTTCCTCCCATGTCCCAGCCTGCAAAATTAGAGACAGGTAAGAAAAAACTGCAAGTCAAAGAAAAATGTATAGATGATTATCATAGAAAAATAGAAAAATTAGTTAAAACTTATGGTCACCAATGATGTAGCAAACTAAACCCTGGAGGAAAGTTGTAAAGCGCATCAGTTGACACTTGACAATGATCTTCCATTACGTCAGGTAATAATACATCAAGGGTACAAATACAATAAAATTGACAAGACCACAATTCAGAGATTACTCAAATGAAATATAACCATTTCTATATAAACAACAGTATTGTGATTGGAAAACACAATATCCGTTTATATATCTAGGTATCAACTTTCAGGCTGCACAAGCCAACAACATACCAAGTCAAAATCCAGGGAGTTATTAAACCAACCAAAGCCCAAGTTCATAATCATCATCTACCTTCTAATTGTCTACCAAAAGAGAGGTGTTCCACTAATCTTCTTGAGGTGGGAAGAGATGCTTCTTTTGAGGGTAATGATGTAATTACCAACTTGGTGAACATGGTCTCCACCGTTATAGTTAGGTTTCCATGATTCTACAGCAATACATTTGCACCTCTTTAAAAGAAAATTTATTTTTAAGGATTATTGTCAGAAGATATATATCTATTTGTCACATGATCAGAAAGACACCATTTCCATCTCCCACAAAACGTTAAAATTTGTTAGAATACAATTTGCCTTCATATCATAGTCATTTAAATTCGAGAGAGCTTCTTCAATCACATTTATTGCAATATTCCTACAAATTCAAAAACGACATCGCTTCACCCCTCAAACATACCCGCAATTCCACAAATACTTCAAACGAATGTTCATTCCACAGAAGAAGGAAAAAAGCTTTCAATTGGTCCCAAAATGCATACCCGATTCCAGGCGGAGCCCAGGTGAGACTGGGCGGGTTTATCATTGAGATCCACCGGGTCAATCTTCTTCGGGGCGGGCAGCGGCGCGGCGTCGCGACTCGCCTCTCGAACCCAATAAGTGTAGGAAGCTGATTCCGCCGCCTTCTCCGCCGATACAGCCGCGCCTCCCTCCATTTTTCGCAATTCAGAATCCTGACGAGATCGGCGACGAAATACAGAAAATTGGGAGGTACAATTAATCGCGGAAACTTATAAATTTCTCGAGATTTGGTGGGGGGAGAGAAAAATAATTGGGGTTTTCGGTGTAATTCGAGAACGTTCCTGGAGCAAAGGGCAGCTGCTTCTTAAAAGTTAAAATTAGTGGTTCAACTTTGACTGCTTGTAGATTTGTGGAGACCGATTATATTATTTTATTTTATTCGATTAATTTAACGTTGATCATGTTTTCTATAATTAAAAATTAATTTTTTGAGGGTTTCTGGAATTCTCTGCACTGGTTTCTCATTTCTGGGCTTTTTTGGGGTGATCGGATTTGGGCTCACTGTAAATGGGCTCAAATCTGATTGTTCAGTGAACTGAGGCCCATAAGTCTTAAAACCTGATGCTTCTCATTCGAACATTTTTTTTTGAGATACTGATACGAAATCGAGATAAACACAACACAATTTAGTTTTGATTATTATATGTAACCTGAAAAAAAAAAAAGTACTGTAAATTAATTTGAACTGAAACTAATGATTCGGTAAGATTTGTTGGTTTGGAACTTTACATTTCGTATTGCTCACCTTTAGGACTCGTTTGCTATGACCCTAGCAAATGAGTACTTTTTGTATTGTATAATTAGTGCGTGAATTTTAATCAATATGAGTACTTTTTATTAACAGCTAAAATTTCAAAACTGATTCGCGACACGTGGCATCCAATTTGTAAGTAATAAAAATAATTTAAAAATGAATTCAGCAAACGATGATTTGGCTCCCTCCCTAATGTCCACTAATTTATGTTGAAATGCACCATTTGTGCCGTATAAATCCTCAATTTTACCGGTAGAATACTCTTTTTTTTATATTTACTGGGATTCTTTAATTTAAAATATTTAACCTATGTCTAAATTTTGTGTCTATTAATTTTGATATTCATATATAAATTTTAATTGTATTTTAGTGGATTATATTAAGACTCGACAGTTTCAAATTATTTTATGATTGAATTTACTAGGTAGCAGCCCTCTTCTTTTTTCACTTTTATATGTTATTTTTAATTACTTGAAATTTAAAAAGGCATAAGTAGTTAATAATGTATTTGGTATACGCTTGTATTTCATCCTCTCACTTCTATCTATCTTCTTCCTCACAGAAAGTCCCTTTGAGGATGTCGCCGATTATTATTCCGATTTGTTGCCGACACTTATGTCGCATGCAATTATCGATTCACTACCATCTTGTAGCTAGTGTTTGATGTTAGTTTTATTTTTTTATTTGTTGGTTATTTCTATTTTTCCCTTTTTGTGTCGTTTTTTCAATAATTCCGTGTTTCCTCCAATTTGTAGTGTTTCCGTTGGCTGAAGTCGAAGATGTATGGCCGACAAGAGGAGTATAGTTATCCCTCAGGGTTTATTGGCTAAGCATGGTAATTAGCCAGCGCACCAAAATTAACCTACGACGAGAAATTTAAACTCTTGACCACACAATAAAAACAACAATAAAACAAATTAACAAATTAAAGCAACAAAACAACATTTACCGGTAGGGTGATGTTTGAGGGAGAATCGAACATTTATTAATCTGAAGTTGGGGAGAGGCTCCAATCATAAGAATTAACCACAGAGGGACATGAATTGGGTTTTACGGAGGAAACAAATATAAACAATAATTTCTCATTAAATGGCAAAATAAATTAAAATTAAGGATAAATTTTGGTTTTACGGATGGATGTGTAGATTTTGAGTGAAATAAAAATGAGGGATAAAGGGAGAGCGACGAACGGAATATTTCAAATCGCCGACGGTGAGATATATGGGTAGAGTCCGCGACAAAAATATGAAAACCAAGAAAAAAATTAACTTTAAGGTGGGTCCCAACATGGAAAACATATAGACAAATGATTACGTAAATGCATAAGTGAACTGTTGACATATGATTCCATAACTATACTATAGTGAACTTTTAATAATAAAAAATTGAGAAATAACTAGATATTAAAAGAAATGAAAAAAAAAATTATATTACCACATGTATGGCAGATTTGGGGTGGATGCACGTTTGTTGGTGCCACCATCCAATTTGCCCCTTTTATTCCATATAGTGGCTAGATGGAACTCGTATGAGTTCGGAGTTCTGATCGAATGGAAACTAGATACTCTCTTTTACTTTGTTAAAGTTTATTATATCAACGAACAATTTGATATTATATGTATGAATCCAACACTTGAAATTGAAGCATAATATGGTCATAAATGATGTGCAAACAACTTTTTGAAATTTGTTGTTTCAAGATTTTAATTAGGGTTGTCTAAACGGGACGGGTAGGGTACTCTATCCGAAAATATCGGATACCCAACCCTAATTTTTTCAAATTTTTAATACCCTACCCCAACTACCCGCTCGGGTATTAGGGTACCCAAATTACCCAATATTTTTATTAAATATATATTATATTATGCCAAAAAATTATTTAACATTATTCAAACTTAAATTATAACACTATAATTTTGTCTCTCAATAATCCATAACAACTAATTGATCAAAGAAATTAATAAAAAAATCATAACAATCAATAATCAACCAAACAAAAAAAATTATATATGCAACTTAACATTTAAGAAAATGTCACCTACATCATTAATCTATAAATATAAAATCATAAGCAACCTAATTAGTAATCATATTAGAAAAACTAAGGTATACATATAAGAGATTTAAGTATAATAAAATTATTAGTTTTAGGGAAAAGTATACCCCCCTAACATTTACCCCCTAAACGCGTTTACCTCCCCAAGATACATTTATGTGCTAGCACCCCGACGTATGAAAAGTAACGCAAAAAAAAACCCCTGCCCCCAAACGGACGTCTGACACCGTTAAGTAATTTTTATTTTTCTTATTTTTCTATCATTTTTCGTTGAGGTCTTTTATCATACAGCTGGAATGCATTTGTACCTCTTATTTTGCTCTCTCTTGGCCTCCATTTTCGATCCAACTAAGATATTCAAGCTAGGGAATTAAGATTCAACAAGGATTTCACAAACTACTCACAATGATCTAGAAACAAATTATCCTTGTAGTGTCCCGTCTAAACATAACTAAAACCAAAAAGTCTATGATTCATTCCTTTCCGTCAATTAAAAGTCTACCGTTTCTATGTCCTATATTGATAATCAAATTCCATATTTTATTAGCTCAATCAATATCTACCCTGTGGTTCAAAAGCTCGTTTTATATAGCACTGATCATGAACATCATGTCAAAGCAACTAAATTTGAATCCCAAATCAAAAAAATATATTTCAAAGTTGACTCTTCCTCTTCGTCTGCAAAACTGGCTTATTCAAGTAAAGAGCACGTTTTCGGGTTTAGCTTGCTCCACGCCGTCTCAACATCCGCCGTCGTGAGCTCAGAAAACTATTGAGGGATGGGATGAATGAGAGAGTAAGCGTCAGAGCATGAAGATGATGTGTAACACCCCGCATTTTTTCAATAAGCTTAATTTATTTATATGGCTTATTATTGCTTCTATTATATGAAATGTTTTGATTTTTTTTTATTGGCTCGAATAATTTAATTCAGACTTGAGGGAGTCCGTACTTGCGCCCCTAGCTAAAAGGATAAATTTTATTTTATAAAGTTGGCCTACAATTCTTATCTATCTACAAGTAATAGTTTGGCCAAAAAGGTGTACCTCTATTTTATAATTATTTTTATTTTATTTCTTATAGTTTTGGGCAATGTTATTAACTTGAGCTGGTTGGTATATATTAACTAAGTGGAGAAGTCCAATTGAAGAAGCTACCGTAGAGGAGATTTTGGGAATGTTAAAAGGGATGCGTATGGATTAGTATATGAAACGAGAATCCAAATTTTTCGTAACACTCCGCTTCTATACGTTCTCAACTTCATCTCAAACTCCTTTCAAATCTTTTTAAAACCCTACTCCCTACGCATAATCAACTTCACCATATATATATATATATAAGATTTTCAGAGTTTCTTTCCCATACCCAGAAATTTCTGACCGACGACTGTCTCTCAAAGCGGAAAACTATTTCTGAAACCTCAGCAGAAAGTCTCCATCTAATACTTTTTCTTTTGTTTCGGTAAGACTTCAATATCCAAACTTTCTCTGCAAATCTTGAATCAGATTTCTAAAGAGCATGAGCCGAAGAAAAATAACTTCTAGTATTAGTGGTCCATTCTTTTTTTCGAAGTTTTGAGTCGAGTGGAGGAGTTATTGAAGGGATGTATATATGGAAAGAAAGAAAAATAACCTGACTATTTGTAGCTAAGGGAGAGAGAAACGACAGAGGATAAAGGTTGAGAGAGATAAGGTTTCAAGGGATATAGTATATGTGTGTGCGTACGTAGACGAAATATATAGAATGAAAAGAAAGAATATTCATTTTTCCTTATTGTTGTTGCTGAATATATTAATCCATGATTAGTGTTGTATATATATTTATACGGATGAGCATATGCATAAATGTGAGCAGGAGTTTTTATTTTTTATTTTTTTATTGAAGTGAAAGTTGATAGTTTTTATTTTTATTAATTTTTTTTCGATTTCTTTTGAGTTCAGAGAAATCTGGATAATATGAATTTGGTAAGATATTAAGTAATATAAAGTACTTGTCATTATATTTATTGTAAGTGTCTGATTAGTGTATTAAAAGTTTTGGTAGGTTTTATATGTTCCTATAATAAAGAATTTTTTTGAAGAAAGTTTATGTATAAAATATTTTGTTGGCAAGAATTTGAAAGGAAACAAGTAATTTTTTATAATATAAATCAGTAATTCAATTTAGATTATTCTTATAAGCTCAATTAAGTCCTTGTCTCTTATTTTAATTATTTTTTTGTAACTAGGTGCGACGCAACTAGGACCCTCGTCCCTTTCATAATTGTCTTGGATTGTTTGTGCTCGAATTTGAGGTGGGTAAAGTTTTCCTTAAACTCAACAAAGTGATTTATGGCATGTGGTTTTAAATGTGAAAGTGAAATGTTTGAAGAAATGTTTTATATGTCCAACATGTTATTATCATATGGAATGTGATGTGAAATGTGAAATGTGAATGATGCATATAATCGCCTTGAATGCTTCGAGCTCTTGTGGGTTATATGTTAAAGGATATCCTGTGCACAGTGATTTGAGGTCTCTATAATCGCCTTGAATGTTTGGAGCTCTTGTGGGTTATAGATGAAAAGGTTATATGTTCTATATTCGCCTTGATGCTTTGAGCTCTTGTGGTATATAGAAAAGAATATTATATGTTATTTTCCTTTGATAATCATGTTGTTGGACATAAAATGAAAGTATCTCATGTATGACCCCCCCTCCCCCACTGAGTACGTTTTATGAGTACTCACCCCCATGTTTTTAAAATGTTTTCAGGTCTGTGAGCATGGAGCTGCGTGGAAGGAAACGGAGTGTCAATAAATGTTTAAGTTTATTAAACTGAATTAATTTAGTTAGACTTTATCCGCAATTTATTTCCTTTTGAACTATGGTGAAGTATCACATTCCTAGTATTATAGTTTTAATAAATGAGTGAACATACTATTATTGTTTGGAGTTTTTTTCGTTTGAAAATCTTGGATGTTATTTTTTTAAGGAAAATTTTTATTTAATTCTGCATCTCTGTCAATGAAAGAGTAGCATTCTAGTTTAGTAAATTAGAGTGTTACATTTAGTGGTATCAGAGTAGGTCTACGTTCCTGTAGACTTGCTTTATAGGTTGATAAGTTAAAAGGATTAAGTAGTCTACCCGTTTCCGACCCGCGCTTCTGCTCAAGGTATTTATTCTATGCTTATGATTTTTTAATGTTTGATTATGACTGAGCACTTGAGAATGAAAGTATATGTTTTATGATGAGTTTTGATCATATGTTTTGCATGTTATAGTGATTATTGAGAAATGATAAAGAATGTATCTTTTTTAGTAGTCCTCGAAATTTATAGATGACCCAAGAAGCTTTCCACTTAGTATCTTTACTATTGGATCGACGATTTTAGAGATTTTACGTCAACCCTCAACTTAGAATAACCTTATGACTAGCTCGTTTTGGTTATAGGAAATGTCGGGAAGACCACGAAACAACGGTATGATGCAAGAATTGATCGACGCACTCCAAGGTCTTGCTCAAAACAACAACAACAACCAAGGAAACCAAGATCCGGTTAGGGCAGCAACGAGCCGGGCTATTGAGCAATTCCGCCACTATGCTCCACCAAAGTTCAATGGAAGGGATGGAGCTTTAGCCTTGGAGGAGTGGTTCGAAGAACTCGAGAGGATCTTCGAGCACATTGAGTGCAATGATGCCCACAGAGTTTCATGTGCCGTATTCCACCTAGTCGAGGAAGCTGGACAATGGTGGAAATCACACCGCAATAGTCTAACTAAAGGAGAGCGCCAAGGCCTTACCTGGGCAAGGTTCAAGGAAATGGTGGTGGACAAGTATATGCCACGAGCTTATCGCAACCAGAAGCAGCGAGAATTCCTCGAATTCAAGCAAGGAAACCTGAGTGTAACTGACTATGAGCGAAAGTACATCCAACTCGCTCGTTTCGCCACACGATTAGTGGCTACGGAGGAAGACAAGGCTGACTTCTTCATAAACGGTCTCCGTCCTGAGATTTGAGGAATCATCTCCATGCAAGAGAATGTCAACTATGGGCTTACTGTCAAGCGTGCACTTGGAGTTGAGGCTGCTTTAGAGGTGGACAAGTCGCCCAATGGCAATGGCAACTTTCAAGGGAAAAGAAAGTGGGACAACCGTGGCAACGGAAAGGGGAACTTTGTTAGTAAAAGAGGAAAAACAGATGCTCGTCCCGAAAACACTGTCTCAACTGAGAAACCACTTTGTCGGGACTGTGGTAAGAACCACTTTGGAAAGTGCCTCCAACACACAAGCGTGTGCTACAGCTGTCATGAACCGGGGCACTATGCTAGCAATTGCCCCAAGAGAAAGGGAAATGGCGCGAGACTGAGTGGAAATAGATCGAGACCTGGAGGAAATGCGCAGAGACCTGGAGGGAATGCACGACTCTTTGCTTTCTCACAGCAAGAGGCCGGCGAGGGAAACGGTAACATGTCAGGTATGATAACAGTTTCTGGAATACCTGTTTTGGCATTATTTGATTCTGGCGCGTCACATTCAGTCATATCTCAAAGTCTTTGTATGCGAGTCGGTTTGAACTTAGAAGTAGAGAACTTAGCTTTGGACGTTAAGATCCCTTCAGGCGAAACGTTAAGAACCGATAAGATGGCTAAGGGTGTTAAGTTGGATTTGGGAGGAAAAGACTTTAATGCCGATTTGTATACTTTAGAGATGCGAGATTTTGATTTGATATTAGGCATGGATTGGTTGAGCTGCAATTTTGCTACTATACGATGCCATGAAAGAGAAGTGGTGTTTGAAAAGCCAGATGAGGAAGAATTCGTTTTCTTTGGTGCGAAGACTGGGAAGTTACCAAAAATCATATCGGCAATGAAGTCTGTAAAGATGTTGAAGAAAGGTTGATGTCAAGGATTTTTGCTAAATCTAGTGGGATCAGCATCCGATGAACCAAGAATGGAGAACGTGACAGTAGTGCGAGATTTTGTGGACGTGTTTCCCGAGAAAATACTTGGACTACCGCCGAAGCGGCAAGTAGAGTTTACCATCGACCTTGTTCCTGGAGCAGCACCAGTATCCAAGGCACCGTATAGAATGGCACAGAAGGAACTTCAAGAGTTAAAGGTACAACTACAAGAGTTGTTGGATAAGGGCCATATCCGACTAAGTGTTTCCCCGTGGGGAGCACCGGTGCTATTCGTGAAGAAGAAGGATGGCAGCATGAGGATGTGCATTGATTATCGAGATTTGAACAACCTCACAATAAAGAACAAGTACACCCTTCCGAGAATAGAAGATCTTTTTGATCAACTTAAGAGTGCTGGAGTATTCTCGAAGATAGATCTAAGGTCGGGGTACCATCAATTAAAGGTGAAGGACGACGATATTCTGAAGACGGCCTTTATAACAAGATATGGCCACTATGAGTTTGTAGTGATGCCATTCGGATTGACAAATGCACCCGCAGTCTTTATGGATTTGATGAATCGAGTATTCCATCAGTTTTTGGACAAGTTTGTCATTGTTTTCATCGATGACATTCTAGTATACTCAAAGGATCGAGAGGAGCACGAATCTCACTTGCGCACTGTTTTGGAAATTTTGAGGAAGGAAAAGCTTTATGCTAAATTCCAAAAGTGCGAGTTTTGGTTGAATCGAATTAGTTTTCTTGGGCATGTAGTGACGACGGAAGGTATTGAAGTAGATCCTGCAAAAGTTGAGGCTGTCAGCAATTGGAAAACGCCGACAAGTGCTGCAGAAATCCGAAGTTTCCTCGGATTAGCGGGATACTATAGAAAGTTCATTGAGGGATTCGCTAAGATAGCCGGACCACTCACACAGCTTACTCGAAAGAATGTAGCTTTTGAGTGGACCAAAAAGTGCGAGAAAAGCTTTCAGATGTTGAAGGAAAGGCTGATAACAGCACCAGTTTTGACTATCCCGGACAGTACAAAGGGATATGTGATTTATAGCGATGCATCGTTGCAAGGTTTGGGTTGTGTGTTGATGCAAGAAGGTAGAGTGGTTGCCTACGCCTCTAGGCAATTGAAAGCTCACGAGGAGAATTACCCCACTCACGACTTAGAGTTGGCAGCAGTAGTCCACGCCTTAAAGATTTGGCGACATTATCTTTATGGAGGAACATGTGAGATCTACACGGACCATAAGAGTTTGAAATATTTCTTCACTCAGAAGGAGTTGAATATGAGGCAGCGTAGATGGTTAGAATTGGTCAAGGACTACGACTGCAAGATCTTGTATCATCCTGGAAAGGCGAACGTGGTAGCCGATGCTCTTAGTCGAAAAAGAGTGCAAAACCCGAAGATGAAGTTGACGCAAGAAGAGGAGCTTATCAAAGATTTTGAGAAGTTGAGTCTTGAAGTATTAACTAGCCCCAAAGAGTCGGACGCGATTATTGCAGCTTTGGTTGTTCGACCGATACTTCGAGATAGAATCAGACTTGCTAAAAAAGAGGATGGATTCTTGGAGAAGATGCGAGCTAGAGAAGTATCTGAAGATGAGAAAGGATTTTCTGTCGCAAGTGACGGAACACTCCTTTTTGCTAAGAGGATATGTGTGCCCGGAGATGAGAGTTTGAGGAAGGAGATTTTGGATGAGGCTCATCGGACTTTGTACACAGCACATCCAGGGACTACAAAGATGTATAATGACCTCAAGAGAACTTTTTGGTGGTGGGGCATGAAGAGATCGATAGCAGAATATGTGGAACAGTGTTTGGCGTGTCAGCAAGTAAAAGCCGAACATCAAAGACCCTCAGGACTATTGAAACCCTTGAAGATTCCGCAATGGAAATGGCAAGACATCACCATGGACTTTGTGATAGGCTTTCCGAAGACTGTGAAAGGTCACGATGCTGTGTGGGTTGTTGTCGATTGGTTGACAAAATCTGCTCATTTTGTACCTGTGAGAATGACGTACTCTATGGAGCAGTTGGCTCAAATTTATATTAAGGAGATCGTTCGTCTCCATGGAGTACCTGAATCTATCATCTCCGACAGAGACTCACGCTTTACATCAAGATTTTGAATGAGTTTGCAAAAGGCATTGGGTACTAAATTGAAATTCTCGACGGCATATCACCCACAAACTGACGGCCAATTGGAGAGGACAATTCAGACTTTGGAGGACATGTTAAGGACATGTGTGTTAGATTTTGGAGGTAACTGGGAGACCCACTTGCCGTTGATTGAGTTCGGTTATAATAATAGTTATCACACAAGTATCAAGATGGCTCCCTATGAAGCACTTTACGGGCGAAAGTGTAGATCGCCTATTTATTGGGACGAAGTTGGCGAGAGAATGGTTCTAGGACCAGAAATGATTGAGAGAACTGTTGAGATGGTTAAGAAAATCAGAGAGAGACTTAAAGATGCTCAAGATCGCCAGAAATCCTACGCTGATAAGAGGAGAAAGGATTTAGAATTTGAGGTTGGTGACAAAGTGTTCTTGAAGGTCGTTCCGATGAAAGGTGTGCTGAGGTTTGGCAAGAAAGGGAAGTTAAGGCCCCGTTACATCGGACCCTTCGAGATTTTGGAAAGGGTTGGAGATTTGGCTTACCGTTTGGCTTTGTCGCCTGATTTGTCATCTGTCCACAATGTTTTCCATGTCTCAATATTAAGGAAGTATTTGCACGACCAGAGTCATGTGGTGGCATACGAGGAGATAACGCTCAACAAAGATTTGTCATATGAAGATGAGCCTATTGCTATTCTAGATAGAAAGATCCACGAGCTTAGAAATAGACGTGTGGTGCTAATTAAAGTGCAGTGGAGTCGGCATGGAGCTGACGAAGCTACATGGGAGCGTGAGGACGAGCTCTTAGCCAAATATCCGTCTCTAGTATCACCAAGTAAGATCTAATTTCGAGGACGAATTTTTTTTTAAGAGGGTAGGGTTGTAACACCCCGCATTTTTTCAATAAGCTTAATTTATTTATATGGCTTATTATTGCTTCTATTATATGAAATGTTTTGATTTTTTTTCTTTATTGGCTCGAATAATTTAATTTAGACTTGAGGGAGTCCGTAGTTGCGCCCCTAGCTAAAAGGAAAAATTTTATTTTATAAAGTTGGCATATAATTCTTATCTATCTACAAGTAATAGTTGGGCCTAAAAGGTGTACCTCTATTTTACAATTATTTTTATTTTATTTCTTATAGTTTTGGGCAATGTTATTAACTTGGGCTGGTTGGTATATATTAACTAAGTGGAGAAGCCCAATTGAAGAAGCTACCGTAGAGGAGATTTTGGGAATGTTAAAAGGGATGCGTATGGATTAGTATATGAAACGAGAATCCAAATTTTTCGTAACACTCCACTTCTATACGTTCTCAACTTCATCTCAAACTCCTTTCAAATCTTTTTAAAACCCTACTCCCTACGCATAATCAACTTCACCATATATATATATATATATATATATATATATATATATATATATATATCAGATTTTCAGAGTTTCTTTCCCATACCAAGAAATTTCTGACCGACGGCTGTCTCTCAAAGCGGAAAACTATTTCTGAAACCTCAGCAGAAAGTCTCCATCTAATACTTTTTCTTTTGTTTCGGTAAGACTTCAATATCCAAACTTTCTCTGCAAATCTTGAATCAGATTTCTAAAGAGCATGAGCCGAAGAAAAATAACTTCTAGTATTAGTGGTCCATTCTCTTTTTTCGAAGTTTTGAGTCGAGTGGAGGAGTTATTGAAGGGATGTATAAATGGAAAGAACGAAAAATAACCTGACTATTTGTAGCTAAGGGAGAGAGAAACGACAGAGGATAAAGGTTGAGAGAGATAAGGTTTCAAGGGATATAGTATATGTGTGTGCGTACGTAAACGAAATATATAGAATGAAAAGAAAGAATATTCATTTTTCCTTATTGTTGTTGCTGAATATATTAATCCATGATTAGTGTTGTATATATATGTGTACGGATGAGCATATGCATAAATGTGAGCAGGAGTTTTTTTTTATTTTTTTATTGAAGTGAAAGTTGATAGTTTTTATTTTTATTAATTTTTTTTCGATTTCTTTTGAGTTCAGAGAAATCTGGATAATATGAATTTGGTAAGATGTCAAGTAATATAAAGTACTCGTCATTATATTTATTGTAAGAGTCTGATTAGTGTATTAAAAGTTTTGGTAGGTTTTATATGTTCCTATAATAAAGAATTTTTTTGAAGAAAGTTTATGTATAAAATATTTTGTTGGCAAAAATTTGAAAGGAAACAAGTAATTTTTTATAATATAAATCAGTAATTCAATTTAGATTATTCTTATAAGCTCAATTAAGTCCTTGTCTCTTATTTTAATTAATTTTTTGTAACTAGGTGTGACGCAACTAGGACCCTCGTCCCTTTCATAATTGTCTTAGATTGTTTGTGCTCGAATTTGAGGTGGGTAAAGTTTTCCTTAAACTCAACAAAGTGATTTATGGCATGTGGTTTTAAATGTGAAAGTGAAATGTTTGATTAAATGTTTTATATGTCCAACATGTTATTATCATATGGAATGTGATGTGAAATGTGAAATGTGAATGATGCATATAATCGCCTTGAATGCTTCGAGCTCTTGTGGGTTATATGTTAAAGGATATCCTGTGCACAGTGATTTGAGGTCTCTATAATCGCCTTGAATGCTTCGAGCTCTTGTGGGTTATAGATGAAAAGGTTATATGTTCTATATTCGCCTTGATGCTTCGAGCTCTTGTGGTATATAGAAAAGAATGTTATATGTTATTTTCCTTTGATAATCATGTTGTTGGACATAAAATGAAAGTATCTCATGTATGACTCTCCCCCCCCCCCCCCCCCCCCCGAGTACGTTTTATGAGTACTCACCCCCATGTTTTTAAAATGTTTTCAGGTCTGTGAGCATGGAGCTGTGTGGAAGGAAACGGGGTGTCAATAAATGTTTAAGTTTATTAAACTGAATTAATTTAGTTAGACTTTATCCACAATTTATTTCCTTTTGAACTATGGTGAAGTATCACATTCCTAGTATTATAGTCTTAATAAATGAGTGAACGTACTATTATTGTTTGGAGTTTTTTTCGTTTGAAAATCTTGGATGTTATTTTTTTAAGGAAAAATTTTATTTAATTCCGCATCTCTGTCAATGAAAGAGTAGCATTCTAGTTTAGTAAATTAGGGTGTTACATGATGTGTTCACAAGGTTTTTAACTTTTTTAATTCTAAAAAATCAAAACAAAAGTCTTGGTTAAAAATGAGAATAAAATAAATCGGGCAAAAGGAAATAATGGATGGTGTTAAAATTTCCGTTTGGCAAGAGAGGGTATGATGGTCCCGAAACGAGTTCTGGTGTATGGGGGGGGAATACACCAGATGCAACTTTTTAAAACAACCCCCTAAAATTATCTCAACCGAGTAAGGAAGCTCAGTTGGAATCACAATCGAGTAAGAAACACTCGGTTGGAAGTGATGTGCTGTGCGGAATGTGGTGAAAATTAACTCGTTAAAATTAACTCACGCTTTTATGCACGGTTGGTCAAGAACCAAGACAGTTGAGAATGCTAAGATCAGTTTGTATGCTGGTTAGAAGGACAATTGAAAAAGTAGGAAATAACTGAAGAATAAACTCAAGCACACAGAAATTTACGTGGTTCGGAGAAACCTCCTACGTCCACGGGGAGTTGTGAGTCCACACAACTCTGTCCAAGTTCTTCTGGACAAACCACTCAGCTTACGCGGGCTGAACAACCGTTAAGGATAAGTTTGCGGGTACTTATCAACCTTACATTTTAGTTTTCGTGTACTAAACAACCTATCTACTCAGTTGCAGGAAGAGTAGGGTCCTAAAACCTTTTCAGGTGAAAGAAAATGGGGTTCCAACTAAAATCTCGAACACGAAGTGAGCTATGATCTAACACTCTACGAACTCTCACTAAGTGATGTTCTCAAGGTTCGATCTAAAGACACAAAACTAACTAACTCTAGAACTCTCAACAAGTGATGTTCTAAGAGATTGAATTCAGTTCAGCTCGTGTAGAATATTGCTCTTTCTTTCGCTCTCTGGTTTCTTCTCGCGTGTGTGTCTTGTATATTTTTCGAATGAATGAAGGCCTCTATATATAGGCGGAGAGAGTCAACTAGCCGTTGGAGGAGCCGTTGATCTCTGTTCTTTGAAAGTGATGGCTTGTCTCTCATCTCTGCAGACTTTCCCGATATGGCATCTGTGCTCTTCTGCTTTCTATCTGAGATAGCCTTGTGTTGGGTCAAATGGGGTAATGACTGAACGGTCAAACCCTCACGTGACTTCCTTTTTGAAATTCAAATCTTAACAACAGACTTCCAATAAGGAGTGGTCGGTTAAGACTTTCGATCTTCAACTAATTTGTTCTTCAGCCGATGTTCTATCTGACTACTAACAGTTGAACTCTCAGCTGACTTCAACTTCAAGCTGTTGATCTTCTCGGTTGAGTTCTACAACTGATGTTCTGAAACTGAACACTCAGTTGTCTTCCTTGTATCTGATCAGTTGGGTTCGAACGCTCAGATGGCTTCCTTTCATCTGATGTTCTCTTCCCCCATACTGCTTTTCATCCGATGAACACTCAGTTGTTTTTCTTACAACTGATGTTCTATCTCTTGAATGTGACTTCCCCTTTTTGGATACTTGACTATTGATCTGAGACATGAACGTAACTTCCTCCTTTTTAATATACTGAACGCTCAGTTGTCTTCCTCACAACTGATGTTCTATCCGAGTGAAGCCTTGTTGCCATCTTCAGCTGGAGACCTGTAAAGATAAAATCTTGACAATGCTCAAACAGCGAGCCTAACTGCTAATATTAGGTTCTGGCAATATCTACTCGGTTGGGGTCAGTTGGTTTTAGAATTCATCAAAACTCTTACTAACAAATTTCCCAACAGGGTACTTGCACACTTTATGGTATGTTAGGGTGCTAGCAACCCTTAAACGTTTCTTAGGGAGGTAAGTGTGATAGTGGGTTGAACATTGGGGTGGTATATGCTACTTTCCCTTAGTTTTATAATAATAGAATATATATATATATATATATATATATATATATATAAATTAATTCAAAGTAATATAATATACTCCCTACGTCTAAATGTAAGTGTCTCATTTGGTCTGAGCACGGAAATTAAGAAAACTGAAAAATGTGTTTTGAGTGGTGTAAAAGTTAAGGAGTATGGGTAGTAGTAATACAATAATAGTGAATCTAATCTTTGTTGACTTTTTGTTGGATTTCTTTATTTTCTTTTTTGTTACACTTGAACTCTTTTTTTTTTTTATCAACTTCTAATTTTATCGACGTGTTGGCTTTGTTTTTTTTTTCAACTTGATTTTACTGTTTATGCCTTTGTTTTTTTCGACTTGGCTTCATTATCTTTAGTTTTTTTTTTCATGCAGCATTAAACTGCTTATGCCTTGGTTTTATTTTTTCGTTTAATTGCAGCCTTATTTTATTTTTTCGACTTCACTGTACAACTTTTTGCCTTTTTTTTTATTCGTTTGCCTTTGTTTTTTTCGAATTCATTGTACTGATAATGAAAGATAATGATAATAAACATTATAAACTTGAATTCATTGTACTATAAGGAAATTCAAGTGTAGTATCATAATCAGTTCTTAATTAGAAATACAAGAAATAAGAACACAATCACCTAGTGTTTAGGGTTAAGACTCATCGGTAGCAAACTCCTAGCCATGTATTTGGCCTTCCAATCGTCGTATCTCAGACTTATGTCATCAAAGTCATCAGATCCCATCTCTGGACTCTCTGGCACCACCGTATCATCTCTGAAATCAGAGAGAGGGTCATGGTGGAAGCAATTCAAAGAGATAGACTCCGATTCAGAAATGGAGAGATTGTCCTTCTTCGACTTCGCCAATAATGGACTCTCCTGCTCATCAGGGAAGAGGCCACCGTTGGCCCACCACTGATCGTACTCCGACTCTGTCACCAACTTCTCATGGAACGGTGTGGTCATTAGCGAGTCAGAGCAGCGGAATTCATCATCCTCAGTAACTATGGACTCCGGTGCAATCGGAGCAAGAGGCGGCAAAATCGCCGCAATCGGAGCATGAGGCGGCAAAATCATCACAATCGGAGTAGGATGCGGCGTAATCGGAGCAAGAGACGGGGAATTGACTAAGACATTTCCGATTGCAGAGAATCAGAAAATCTGGCGAAGAGAATGAGAGAGATTAGAGTGGCGGAGTGAATGAGAGATCTCCTATTTAGGGTTCCAGAGAAGGGAGAGGCGAAGAGGACGAGAGATCGAGATTTATGGTTCCACAGAAGGGAGAGGCGAAGAGAACGGGAGAGATGAGAGAGGCAGAAGAGAATGAGAAAGTTAGGGTTTAACTGGATTTGGGGGAATTGGGTTTTTTTTTTTTTTTTTGGATTTGAGTTGGGTTTAATTGGATTTGGGCTTGGTAGGTTAATTAGTTAGTGGATTTAATTAGTAGAAAATTAGGGAATTAATTAGGGTGTGTTAAAAATAAATTGTGGGTCCAAAATGGCAAAGGGTAGTAATTATAGGAAAGAGGGAAGGTATTTTTTGTCCAAAAAGCAGAGTAGGACACTTACATTTGGACGGAGGGAGTATAAAGAAATATATATAAAAAAAATCGGATTTACTTGGATACTCGGATCGGGTGTGGATTTTAAATTTTCATCCCGTATCCCAACCCATTTACCTGAACATGCGGGTATTGGATACCCATTACTCGTCGAGTACCGATCCAATACCCGATGGGTAATGAGTACCCAATACCCGACCCGTTTACCCGAACATACGGGTAATAAGCAATTTTCATCCCGTATCCCGGACCGTTTACCCTAATTTCAACCATCATTTCATTAGGGAAGCTTATTAATTGATTATATTCCCATGTCATACATTACATGAAAATAAATGACGATTTATAAATCAATAATTTGACATCGATAAAAAGTTGCGTCATAGTACTAAAATCGGAGTTTGTTATATATGCTTTATTATATTTCTCATGGAAAATATAAAGTAAGAAATAATTGATGATCCCGAAGTGCCAAAATGCACACGAAATACCCATTTCGAATTACACATTTCAATGAGTTGACGTTAGAAGTTAGATCGTAAATCTCGATATTTTTGAAGGAATCATTTATGATTTATTGTTAAAAATAAAGGTTTTTTTTTTCTTTTTTTTTTGGGAGTTTGTTCGCCTTTTAATTAACCACAAATAATCTGTAAGCGTATGGTGTGTGTATAGATAGTAGCAAGTAAAATTGTATCCATGGAGACTAATTTTCAACACTCGTGATTATTATCACTAAGTTGTTCAACTCTATTTAGACTAATCGAAAATTGAGGTGATTTACTAGAAAGGAAATAAATGACAATTAAGACAAGAAGTGCAAATAATAAACAAGAGAACTATGCAAATATCAAGGGATAAAAGGGTCGATTCTAGGGTATGTTTCTACTCAACAACAATGATGATTTTATCCTATTAATCTATTCAACCAATTTTAATCCAAGACATGAGAAACAATCACACAAATAATTACACTCCACCTCTATATGAGAATGCAAAAGTAGATTAACGAAAGACTCTCTCCAGTTAGGACTCGAGACACTCGATTAACTCAAAAAAAACATGAAGATAATAAGCTCCTACACTTGCAAATATCACAATTAAATCTTAATTGCTTGCATTATTAGGGACGAAGCTGCAATGGGGTATTGGGGTCCTTGGCCCCCCACCCCCGGGCCCACCCCTATATATATTACATAATATGTATTATTATAAATTTTAAATATATTTTATAAAAAATTGTTATGTTAAATTGAATGCGTATTAGTAATTTTTATACGAATTTTATAGTTTTGTGATTGTCTAGCTTTATTTGATTTATTTAAACCATGGTAATTCTATAAGGGAAATAAGGAAAACAAATTAAGTTATGAATAATATTTTTTATTTTTAATTACCACATCTTGAAATTTTATCGTAAAATTTAATATGAACGCTTTAAAAGTATTAAAAAAAATACAATGTAAACTTTTAATTCTTTTTAATGATGATGATATTATATTATGGTTGTACATTTTCTATATTTTTAAAATTTTAGTTTACTATTGTACTTATTATATATTTAATTTATAATTAATTTTTGGACCCACCACATAAAAGTTTATAGCTCCGTCATTGTTGATAGTTCTTTGCATTTAATTAACATATAAATCGATTAGGATTTTATATGAAAACTTGACATGTATAGAAAAGTGTCCTACTATTCTAACATGAAAAATCAAGCACCAAGACCAAAATCATGAAATGGAAAGCAAAATAACATTAATAAATTAACACCATCATCATCTATGAGTTTCAACAATTCCCTAAAACCAACTAAGAGATTTAGCTAATCATTTTTATAATCAATAAAATGCTCAAGTCAAGAGAAGTAAACATATTAAATACAAAAAATTAGGAGTGAAGAAATCAAATCCTAATCTTGAATCTTCAATGTTGTTCACTTGTTTCCTTCTTCCCCAAGCTCAAGTTCCAACAATGGTGAAAATGATGCAGTGTGTGAAAAAATATGTAGTGTGTGTAGGTGGTTGGTTTGTATGTGGATGGATGACTATGGCTTGTGTTTAGAGAGAGATATATAGTGTTGGTAGTGATGAACAAGTTTAGGAAGTTCAAATATGAAAATATAGCGGAAAAAATGGAATAAATCGTGTTTCGGGGGGAAAGAAGTGTGCCACGAGCGGGTGCTCGCAAGGGTGCCTATGGATTTCATGAAATAGCTCTCAGTAGTAGATGCACAAGTGGGTGCTCATGACGACCAAGCAACCCGCTCAAAACGACTTTTTTTCTTCTTTGTTCGCGTGCTCGCGCTCACGTTGCTTATGGCTGCGCGACCTTTTCATTTTGGCTCATCTGAACTCCAATTTACCTCCCGTTTTTTCCTATGAACTCGTAATGAACTTCTCTTCAATGCATCATGGTTCTTACACCCCAACTTGATCGTAATTTTTTCTGAAATTTGAACGAAACAAGCAACGAAGCGTAACAACTTCACAATAACAATACTTATGCAAAAATACTCAAACAAAGCATGATTTACTTAAAATAAATGGCATAAAGCACATCTTTAAAGCATATAAAAATCAAAGTTAAGTAAAGAGTTGTGGTCCAACTTTTCGGAATAAATATATGAAATTTGAAATTTGGAGTTATAGGGTAATGATCTGGTGATAATAAATCTTATATGAGAATGTAAAAATGATACATTTATACAATTTTAAGAACATAAGTAATGCTGCACAATTTAATGCATAAACTGCAATAATTTAACACATTAATATTGTAGTGCATAAACTATGGTAACGTAATGAATGATTAAATTTGAGTCATTGATCAACAAATATCTAAAATCTAGATTTATTTTTATTTTTTATAAAATAAATAAATTATCACCTGATCCTGTCCCTGGAATTATCTATATACCTATTGAGTAGTGCTATTTGGACATACTATGTCCAGACATACGATGGTAAAAATACGGATTTGACGGATTTTTTTAACTAATAATTTAATCATAGTTTCAACAGTTTGGTTATTAATAAACATACACTTTTTAAATTTTCATTATAAAGTTTCATCCCAATTTAAATTCACAACTTTAGGACTTGGGTGTGGATGAGAGTAAAATTTGGGAGCGTGTGTGCGTGAGATCGATATTTCAGAAAGGGGTTTGAGTAGGAAAGAAATTTTGAAGGCAATCGGACAATGTTTTTCCTATTTCAAGCATGTATGTCCAGACATAATATGTCCGAATAAAATTATTGATACCTATTACAAAAGAGCCTTGTTTACAAAATTTGATTCGCCGATTATATCCCCATTATATATAAATATTAAGGGTAATGATGTAATTCAATATTATCAATTATAATTACCATACTTTCACAAGTATATTTGTATTAGAATTATAGTTCTATTATATATCTTGCTTAGGCAATCGACAAGGTTGTAATTCAATATTATCAATTATTACCATAATAATTATTTTTACAAGAATATTTATACTAGAATCATAGTCATATTATATTTCTTGCTCCTACAAATATATAAACGGTTGTATAAAAATTTGTTATTAATTATTTTTATGGTTTAAAGATCCGTGTAAATTGTATCAAATATTTTTTTTGAGGTAATAGTTTTGTTAATAAATATTATTTTGTCTAACAAATTAATACCAAAATGTTTGTAATGAGAATCCTTTGTTCATTAAGGTATGAACAATAGTTTTTCATATCATATTTGAAAAGTCAAACTATCATACCCAACTAGCGTATAACCCGTCGAAAATCGACGGAAAATTATAAAAATTAATAAAAGTATTAAATAGTACTAATGTTGGGAAATTTATTAGTATGAGTTTTGATGAATTCCAAAATCGACTGACCCCAACCGAGTAGATGTTGCCAGAACCTAATGTTAGAATTTAGGCTCGCTGTTTGAGCAAGGTTGAGATTTTATCTTTATAGGTCTCCAGCTAAAGATGGCAACAAGTCATCACTCAGACAGAACATCAGTTATGATGAAGGACAACTGAGAGTTCATATATTCAGATGGAAAAAGGGGGAAGTATTCAGAACATCAGTTGTGAAGGAAACCAACTGAGCGTTCATCAGATGAGAAACAGTAGAAAGGAAGAGAACATCATATGAAAAGGAAAGTCATCTGAGGGTTCAAACCCAACTGTGTAAATACAAGGAAGACAACTGAGTGTTCAGTTTCAGAACCTCAGTTGTAGAACTCGAACAAGAAAATTAACTGCTTGAAGTTCAAAGTCAGCTGAGAGTCCAACAGTTCAGAACATCAGCTGAAAACCACTCAGATGAAGATCAAGACTTTCAACCGACGAACCGAGGTTGACTGTCAGAAAGGTTAAGATTTGAATTTCAAATGGAAGTCACATGAGGGTTTGACCGTTCAGTCATTACCCCATCTGGCCCAACACAAGGCTGTCTCAGATGGAATGCAGAAGAGCACAGATGCCATATCGGGAAAGTCTGCAGAGATGAGAGACAAGCCATCGCTATCAAACGATCAGAGATCAACTGCTCCTCCAACGGCTAGTTGATTCTCTCCGCCTATAAATAGAGGCATTCTCTCATTCGAGAGAGATACACACACGAGACAGACTGAAGCAAGAGAGAAAAGTGCAAGAGAATCAAGTGAAAGAAAAATCTGCTAAAATCCTATTCTAAGAACATCAGCAGCTGAGAGTTCAAGTGTGATAGAACATTAGTAGCTGAGGGTTCATAGAGGGAAAATCTGTCTTAGATCTTAGTTTGAGTGTTTATTCGTTCAAGCCTTAGATCCAGCTCTCATTCGTGATCGAGCTCTAGTTGGAAATCCCACCCTTTCTCACACCCTAAAAAGTGTGCTAGGACCTTACTCTTCCTGTAATTGAGTAGTTAGGTCGTCAAGTACCCGAAAACTTGACTTAGGCTGTTTAGTGCCCGGAAACTAAACTGTAAGGTCCATAAGTACCCGCAAACTTATCCTTAACGGTTGCTCAGCCCGCATAAGCTGAGTGGTTCTGTCCAGAAGAACTTGGACTGAGGTGTGTGGATTCACATCTCCCCGTGGACGTAGGAGGATTATCTCCGAACCACGTTAAATCCTGTGTGTCTGTGTTTGTTTTTATTCAGTTGCTTTTGCATATTTATCTGATCAATCTAACTGACATACAAACCACATTTGCACTTTTTCAACCGAGTTGTTTTGGTTCTTGACCAACCGAGCTGTTTTGCGTGAGTTGCTTTTAACGAGTTTATTTTTTCCACCACATTCCGCACAGCCTCACTCTTCCAGCTGAGGTCGCTTACTCAGCTGTGAAATTCCAACTGAGTCATCTTTTACTCAGTTGAAGTGATTTTTCAGGTTTAAGTTTTTAAATCCTAACTGGTGTATTCCCCCCCCTCCCATACACCAGTAACTCGTTTCGGGACCATCAAGTGGTATCAGAGCAGTGGTTCAAAAGACTGCTGACTCTGTTTCATGAGGTGTGAATTCGAGAATTTTTCTTCAGTGGTCAACTGAACAGATCTTTTCACGCTAGTGCATACTTGCTCGCATTTTTGTCCTGTTTTTGTTTGTGCAGATGGACGTCAAGGACAAGATCGTAGTCATGTTCTCTGTAGTCAATTATACATCATGGAGAACTCGAATGAAGAAGATCCTTCTGTCAAAGCATCATAGGATGCAACAAGTTCTCACTTCTGGACCAATCGTCATACGAGACAGAATACTTCGCACTCCCACAAATTCCAACGATGGAGATGCAGTAGTGGAGTATGTGGAGAAACAGTCAGAAGACTACACTCCGGAGGAGGCCAAGGTGAGCCAGCTAGATATCTGGGCTCAGAGCACAATAATGTCCACGGTTGGACAAGATTATCTGCCCTGGATAGAGGAGTGTGAGACTGCAAAAGAGATGTGGGACATCCTGGCTTCGCTAAGTTAAGGAAGCGACGAGACGAAGGAAAACAAGTTCTCGCATGCATGTCAAGATTTCGACAATTTCAGTCTGCGACCTGATGAGACTATCGATCAGCCAGAGCTCCGGTTTATGAACATTATTAGAAGAATCCAGTCCATCCGGAAAGGAAAATACACTCTAAGAGAAATAAACCTCAAAGTGTTGCAAGCTCTACCGGCTGAGTGGGATACTTTCACAAATATCCACGAGAGCCGAGCTGACCTTGGTGAAATGGGAACTGAAAGATTGTTCTCAATCTTGAAAGGAAATGAGTATAAGGTCAACAGAAGGAGATCGCAGCCCTCTGGTCAGACAAATAGAATTGAGGATGTTGGCTCGGCATCAAAGTCAGTTGACCTCTGAGCTGACTACTCAAAGTCGAGATCGTCAAGGCCAACCAGATCGGCTGACACGACTGCAAAGGAGCCGAGCAGAGAGGAACTGCAACAGAACATTGCAGCGTTGTCAAAGAAGCTAGCCGATATGGATACTCGGTTCGGCAAATATAAACGTTTCTATAAATCAAACCGAACTCGAGACAGTTCGAAGCCAGTCACCAATGGTTGCTTCGAATGCGGCAAGGAAGGACACTTCAAAGCTGACTGCCCAGACCTCTCAAAGAAGGAAAGAGAAGCACTGAGGGCCAAGCAAACTGTAAAGAACAAGGCCATGGTAGCTGAAGAGGCAGCTGACGATATGGACATCTTCACAGACACTGAAGATGAGGATGAACTGACCTCTACCAACAAAGTCATCAGTCCGGATCAATGCCTCATGGCACTTGGAACCGACTAAGATGATATTGAGGTACAATCTAACCCTGCTCGCTTAAATTCTTCCAATACTTCTAACCTGCAGGAATCTCTAAGCGATAAGTTGGAACCCTCCTGGAATGATTTTCAAGAACTCAGTGAGGAACTGCATCAGCAGTCGGTTGAGTTTAAGAGTCTTCAAGCTCAGTTCGCCAAGCTTGAAGATTCCTTAATCGAAAAGGAGGATATGATCACGAGCCAAACTCAGGAGATTGAGAATCTCAAGAGTCAACTGATCGAGGCTAAGGCTCCAGCTGATGAGGAGTTGACAAAGCAAAACAAAGAACAGCAAGATTAGTTGAAAAATCAAGATGCTCAGATCGAACAGCTAATAAAGAAGTCAGATGGACAAACCGAGCAGATAGCTGTACTCATCAAGGAGTTGCAAACTGAGAAGGACAATCTAATCAAGCTGTATCAGTCATCCAAGATCATCGAGAACCTTTTAAGTTACAGCAGACAGATGGATGACGTGTCAGGACTCGGTTATGATATTGTCAAGGATACTGGGATTCTACCAACAACTTTCATCAAACCAGTAGAAGTTACAGCTGTAGAGCCAGACACAGCTGAGTCTCCAGAAGCTAATTCAACTTCCACCTCTCAACAAGTTCAAACGACCAATGAAATTACAACTGAGAAGGGAAAAGGAGTAGCTGATGTAGGACAGAATATTCCATCGGTTGAGGTATCAACCGAGGGGGAATGTTCCAAAAGTCAGAAGAGGAATCAGAGGCGTCGAAAGCACAACCGCAACCGATCTTAGAACCAGAACCGACCTCTGCATCAACCTCAAAGTCAACGTCAGAAGGAATGGAACCGACCTCAGAACAAGCAAGGGTTCAATCATCTGAATCAGCAGCAGGTTCCAACATCAGTTCGACCAAAGGTTCCAACATAGTCAACCAATAAGGAACTGGTCAAACAACTGGAGATATTCATGCCATAATTTTAATCATCAACAGGGCATGAACAGCTACAGACAACCCTCAGGAAGTTGGAATCATAATCAGCCTCAAAGATTCCAACAGGGCGTCCGACCTCACAGACAAACTCAACAGGATAAGAATCGCCATCAAAACAGGGGGAAAGCCTCACCTCCTAAAGCTCAACATAGGAGAAATCCAACCCATCCCAAGAAACAAAACATCACTACTAACAACAAGCCTAAGAATAACCGAGGTGTTGTTATAGTTGATGATGAAGGAAAAGTAATTTGGAATGATAAATCCATCCGAGTTTACAGGGAAAAGTGACGCAGTTCCAGCGGGAACTGGTTCTAACCCTCCAGGACCCAACTGAAATTGGGGACCTAAGCGAGTTTCTCTTTGCAGGTACAGGAGAAACAGCTGAGGAAGAAGAAGGCGTCTGCAACAATGTGGGTGATGGATAGTGGATGCTCGAAACACATGACGAATCTAAAGGATTTGCTTGGAAGTTTCGTGGAAAAAGAAGGTCCATCAGTTACTTTTGGTGATAACTCAAAAGGTTATACCAGAGGTTACGGTAACCTTGAAACCAATCATGTTTCAATTTCTAATGTCTCTTATGTTGATGGATTGAAGCATAACCTGCTCTCCATCAGCCAATTCTGTGATAATGGTTTCTCTTTCAAGTTTGATGTACAGGGTTGCAGAGTTAAAGATGTCGGATCAAAGCAGGTGATATTGTTGGGAAATCGATCTCAAACAGGGAATGTTTACTACGCTGACTGGAACAGCAGCTTCCCTGACACTTGCCTGTTATCAAAAAGCAGTTTAGATGTGAGCTGGTTGTGGCACAAAAGGCTCAACCATCTGAATTTCAAGACGATGAACCGACTCGCCAGACAAGAACATGCAAGAGGCATACCTAACCGAGTGTTTTCAACAACACACATCTGCAGTGCATGCCAGCTGGGAAAGCTCGCTAGAACCTCCTTCCGGTTGAAGTCAACTCCCTCAACCGACCGAGTGTTGCAGCTGATCCATATGGATCTCTTCGGGCCAGTTACACCAAAAAACATTAATGGAAACGAATATACTTTGGTTGTAACTGATGACTACTCAAGATATACGTGGACCATCTTTATGCGCCACAAGAGTGAAACCCGAGATGAGCTGCCCAAGCTGATGGATCGGATATCGAACCAACAAGAGATGAAGATCATATCTATCCGATCAGATCGTGGAACGGAGTTTCTAAATGAAACCATTATTGAGTATTGCGAAAAGAATGGCATAACCCATCAGACATCAGCCGCGCGTACTCCACAACAGAATGGCATAGCTGAGCGAAGAAATAGAACTCTGAAGGATGCAGCCACATCCATGTTAGCGAGCTCAACACTGCCAAAGAGATTTTGGGCTGAAGCGATCAACACAGCATGCTACACTCAGAATCGATCTCTTCTCACCAAGCGGTTGGGAAAGACGCCCTACGAGCTGTGGAGACGCAGAAAGCCAGATATTTCTTATTTTCGTGTTTTTGGATCTAAGTGTTATATTCACAACAATGGGAAGACTCAGTTGAAAAGTTTTGATGCCAAAGCTTCGAAGGGCATATTTCTTGGATATGCAGCTCGGATCAAGGCATATAGAGTTTTCAACAACAGCTCTCGTGTTGTGGAAATAACACCTCATGTTAGTTTTGATGAATCTACCTTTGAGTGCAGGGAACAGGTAAAGGAACAACACGCGGATCCAGCTGTTCTACCAGTTCTCACCAGATCGCAAGCACTTCGAGAAAAGAACCGAGCTGAACCTCTGATATGGGCACCTGAGGATGAGGATCCATACTCCTCTGAAGATGAATGCGAAGACCTCAGCTCGTCCCAAGGGGGAACTTCAGTTGATGCCCCTCCAATTGCATCAACATCTGAAGCAGAACCAAACTCAGCTCGAACTAGTGTAAATGTTGAGAATCCAGACTCAACAGCTGATAAATCACCAGCTCTGACGACTCCAACTCAGAATTTTGAACAGCCACAGTTGGAAGAAGAAGGAAGACGCAACCGAAGATGGTATGAAGTTCATTCCACCGACGACATCATCGGAGATCTAACCGAGGGTGTGCGCACACGGAGCAGGGTTGCAAATCCAGAAACAACCGAGGAAAATTCCAACTCTTATGCCCAATATGCTGAGGAATTGGCAGTTCTAGAGGAGTTCGAGCAAGCTGGAGATGTTGCCATGATTTATTGCTTTGTAGCTGATGTTCCAGAACCGAAGAATGTTGGGGAAGCTCTCAACTGTGTCCACTGGACAACAGCAATGCAAGAAGAACTGAATGAGTTTCTACGCAACTGTGTATGGGAGTTGGTAGAAAGACCAAATGGTGTCAAGGTGATTGGATTGAAGTGGATTTTCAAAAACAAGAGAGACGCCATTGGATTCATTGTGAGGAATAAAGCAAGGTTGGTAGCTCAAGGATACTGCCAACAAGAAGGAATTGACTTTGAAGATTCCTTTGCACCAGTTGCAAGGCTGGAAGCCATCCGGATCTTTCTAGCTTATGCAGCACATCACAAGTTCAAAGTATATCAGATGGATGTGAAGTGTGCATTCCTCAATGGAGATATCAAAGAAGATGTATACGTTGAACAGCCTCCTGGTTTTGAGACTGGAGATGGAAGAGTGTACAAGCTGAAGAAAGCTATCTATGGTCTAAAGCAAGCGCCAAGGACCTTACTCTTCCTGTAATTGAGGGTTCATAGAGGGAAAATCTGTCTTAGATCTTAGTTTGAGTGTTTATTCGTTCAAGCCTTAGATCCAGCTCTCATTCGTGATCGAGCTGTAGTTGGAAATCCCACCCTTTCTCACACCCTAAAAAGTGTGCTAGGACCTTACTCTTCCTGTAATTGAGTAGTCAGGTCGTCAAGTACCCGCAAACTTGACTTAGGCTGTTTAGTGCCCGGAAACTAAATTGTAAGGTCGATAAGTACCCGCAAACTTATCCTTAACGGTTGCTCAGCCCGCGTAAGCTGAGTGGTTCTGTCCAGAAGAACTTGGACTGAGGTGTGTGGATTCATATCTCCCCGTGGACGTAGGAGGATTATCTCCGAACCACGTTAAATCCTGTGTGTCTGTGTTTGTTTTTATTCAGTTGCTTTTGCATATTTATCTGATCAATCTAACCGACATACAAACCACATTTGCACTTTTTCAACCGAGCTGTTTTGGTTTTGACCAACCGAGCTGTTTTGCGTGAGTTGCTTTTAACGAGTTTATTTTTTCCACCACATTCCGCACAACCTCACTCTTCCAGCTGAGGTCGCTTACTCAGCTGTGAAATTCCAACTGAGTCATCTTTTACTCAGTTGAAGTGATTTTTCAGGTTTAAGTTTTTAAATCCTAACTGGTGTATTCCCCTCCCCCCCCATACACCAGTAACTCGTTTCGGAACCATCAACTAATATGTGATAGATTAAAAAAATATTATTTGTTAATTATTTTAGCGTTAAATAATTCGATTATGCAATTTACTAAACTCGCTTAGAATTTATATCCCTTGAACATATCTCAAATTCAATTAAAAAGTAATTTTACCACATGTTTACGTCTCAAACCCATATAGTTATGTTTGTTAAAAATTATAACTAATATATTCTCATTACTTTCGATAATTGTTAAAGCTCTGTTCTTCTACAAAACCGATGTGGGCAAAAATATATTTCTCTCTCAAAGAAAAGCGACTCTTAAGCTGATTTTTTTAGCTTTTTATGAAGAAAACGAGGCAAGGGAAGGAGCGGGTAGTGAGAGAGAGAAGAGATATATAGATAGCGAATAATACTACACATGTTAAGATTGTCTATAAGATGAAAGTGACCCTAAATACCCCACATTATGAATTCAACACAAGATTAAAAAAAAACTAAGTTAAACCACCGCTTCACAAGACGGTTCCGATCTGGAACCGGCCTATTGACTACAATACTAATTTTAAATTATATAAATAATCATCTTTCAAATATATTCACAAAAAATTAATGATGACATTTGTTTTCTTTTACTTGAAATTAATATTTAATTATATAAATAACTATATTTCAAAAATATTCACACAATATTTAATAAATAAAAACTTAATTATAAATTGTAGTATTATATAAATAATCATCTTCCAAATATATTCATAGAAAAATAAATGATGACATTCGTTTTCTTTTTTACCAGCTTCGAGAATAACTTTTTTAACTGAGAATAGAACTTCAAGAATTGTTTCACTATGTACTTGGTAGTTTTTCATTTTTACAAAACTTTATGTGAAATGATTGTGATTCATAAAATTATTTAGTCAATGATATAAGATAAAAGTTGACCATAAATATTCTTAATTATATGAGTTCAAAATTATATAATATATTAAAAAAAAATTGTCCTGCAAGTACAGAATTAGCTCATCTACGTGAACGATTATTGGTCGGAATTGACTCGTTGATAAATCGTTAGTAATTTTTCTGCCAATTTTGCTATATATTCTACGTTTTCCAACGTGGACGATTAATCAAACAATTTGAGATGATGTGTTTAGGATTATTAAACTTGTTTGAAATTTATATACTCGTACTTGTTTAAAATCCGATTAAAAAATTAGTCATTTGTGTTTTTTTCTGAAAAAAATCCGTATATTAGTCTACCGCCACAGTTCTGTGTTGGAATTGGCCCGTTGACCACGACTCTGATTTATAAGTGCGTAATTTATAAAATTTATTTAGAATTTATATAGATCCAAAAATTTAATAAAAATAATGATTGTACTATTCGTTATCTTCCTTAATCGTATAGTAATATTCGTTAATTAAAATTATAAATTATGCAAAGCTGGAAACCCAACTACAAATAACATAAAAATTATTTCATGGATGACGATTATAAATTTTAGAAAATACATGAAAAAAAAGCATAAAATAAAAAATTTCTCGAGTGTCGGTTGGAAATTGACTCATCTACCGCCACGGTTCCGGGTCAGAATTGACCCGTTGACCACGATTTTGATTTATAAATGCACAGTTTATGACGATTCTAGATTTTAGAAAATACATGAAAAAAATGAAAATTTTAAAATTAATAAGAATAAAGAACGAAAATGTGTCACGTGGGATTCCGAGTTGAGGTGCCCGTCAGTTGGGAAGTGGCCCGTCTACCTAATTAATTGACAAATTAGAAATTACTTATTTTTTATCAAATTAAATAAAAAAAATATTAGACTATTTCCAAATTTAATTCGGTTAATCAATAAATTATCCAAACTATTTTGGAACCATTTATTCTGTCAACTAATAAATTAGTTCCCTAATAATAATAATTATCTATTCGATCAATTAATAAATTGACCAAATTAAATTAAATAAAATTATAAAAATATAGCAGTTATTTATTCGGCCGATTAATAAATAAATTGGCCAAATAAAACTCCTACAAAAAATAATTATCTATTCAGCCAATTTAAATAAATTGGCCAAATAAAACTAGTGGAGCAAATGATGAGAAAATACATATTGATTCTAGGTATTTTCAATAGGTGATGAAAAAATTTTTCGAGTGTCGGTTGGGAATTAGCTCGTCTACTGCCACGGTTCCGGATCAGAATTGACCCGTTGACCACGATTTTGATTTATAAATACACAATTTATGACGATTATAAATTTTAGAAAATATATGAAAAAAATGAATAAAATAAAAATTTTAAAATTAATAAGAATAAAGAATGAAAATGTGTCACGTGGGATCCCGAGTTGAGGTATTCGTCAGTTGGGAATTGGCTTGTCTACCTAATTAATTGACAAATTAGAAATTACTTATTTTTTATCAAATTAAATAAAAAAGTGTTAGACTATTTCCAAATTGAATTCAGTTAACCAATAAATTATCCAAACTGTTTTGGAACCATTTATTCTGTCAACTAATAAATTGGTTCTCTAATAATAATAATAATCTATTCAGCCAATTAATAAATTGACCAAATTAAATTAAATTAAACTATAAAAATATAGCAGTTATTTATTCGGCCGATTAATAAATAAATTGGCCAAATAAAACTCCTACAAAAAATAATTATCTATTCGGCCAATTAATAAATTGACCAAATTAAATTAAATTAAACTATAAAATATAGTTATTTATTCGGCCATTTTATAAATAAATTGGCCAAATAAAACTGGTGGAACAAAAGATGAGAAAATACACATTGATTCTAGGTATTTATAGGTTTTTCAATAGGTGAAATTTCATTGAGAAACCGATGTGGGACACAAGATTTTAGTATAGATATTTAAAATCTATTATTTCACATTTAAAGATTCAAAATTTTTAGAATTTAGATAAATATGAATGGAGAAATATAAGGAGTGCCACGTCGGATTTTTTCAAAGTAAGAATCGTTTTCCTTTTAGTAATATAATGATTACATTATATCATTATTTTTTTTATTATCTTTCCAACAAAAAGGGCAAAAAAAGAAAATTGTTATTTTTCTAATTAATAAGTACTACTTTCTATTTCTTGTACATAAAGAAACTTGAATCTATATTAATTTGTGGTATTAATAATTAAGAATCGATTTTATATAATGCCTTGTGACATAAAACGAGTACAAATTACGGAGGTATGGTATACCAGTATACATATTATTTATACATTAGCTTTATTTGTAGCTTTTGATACATGAATCATGTAATCATCAACTTTTAGTGATTATATATAAAATTTTGAGAAATTGTCCAACAATTTATCAAGAAAATATAACAAGGTAAACAAATTATGAATAATAAATAAAACATGAAATAACACTCATAAAAAATTATCAAAGTCATTCCTTTTTCACGTGCCTAACTAATGTGTATATTTCTTGTTACTCATTAAGTGCCTTCATTTGGGAAACTGTACTTTCTTTGACCCGTTCATATTATCATGTTACCGTTCGGCATGGAGACTAAAACTAAGGTAAAAAAGATAGAAAATAGGTAGGTCTCAATACCTTTGAATGATTTTGAAGGATTAATTATTTTTTATAAATAGAATAAACCAATATGAGCGAGACGGAGGGAGTATGATGTTTACCTTTTCTTTCTCAATTTATTATTGGCTATATTAAGAATTTTACACGCAAAGTCATTTATATTCTTGCTACCAAAAATTCAATATGGTTTCAACAAGTTGTGGGGATAAGTCTCATTTTAATTACATTTAATTTTTACTGAGAGACTGATCAAAAGGACAAAAGAATGTTGGATTATTTCTTGATATTTGGAGATTATGTATAATGGATGTTATCAAATTCTAATTTAGTATGTCTAATTTTCTTTTGTTTATTAATTCGTTGTGGGGGCAATGAATGCTTTCTTTTTATTAGAAAAATTAAAGGCACATGAGTACTCTTTATTACCATTAAAATTTTATTGAACCATTGAGTGTAATCAGGCTGGAGCCACTTTTCTACCTTTAACATTATTGAGGAAATATTGTATGTGCTTCTTAATAGGCTAGTGTTGAACTAAGATAGTTTGGATTAACTTTATTATGTGTATACAATATGGATATAATAAAATATACACCCTGCATCTCTAAATAATTTGTGGCAAAACAGAGACTACAAATTTTAAGAAAATCTGATAAACGTTATTTGAATGGAAAGAAAGGTCTCATATTTAAGATCAAATAAAAGTTAAATGGTTAGAAGGTATAGTTGGTCATATCTATAAAAGGAAAGTAAAAGTTATTTGATGATTAACAAGAAAAAGGAACTAAATGCAAGTTCTTTGACGACTTAAAAAATATTCGATATAATGACATGCTATAAGTATAACTTTTTCCTCCTTTTCTTATTATTTTTGTTAAAAATATTAATCGTCTTATATTTTTTTCACACACATATATTTATCATTATACATTATGTGTAATGGTTAATATTTACAATTAAATGAAATTGGTTAAAACGTGCAACGCACATTGTCTCTGTTAGTATTCTTAAAAAGTATTTGACATTCGGATTCTCAAATTAAATTGGTATAATCGTCTGCTAGTATTCTTAAAAAGTATTTGAGATTCGGATTCTCAAATTAAATTGGTATAATCGCATCGACTAAATGGAGAGAGATGCCATACCACTTTCGCTGCAAATAGAAAGAATTAAACAAAATCATGTTACGAGATTTATTTTTATTTTTATTTTTATTCGTTTTTTGAGCAGATCATGTTACGAGTATTATTTACTCTTTTGGAAGGACAAAAGCATGTTATTATTATACCCGATTTTGATGTTGTTTGATAACTTTGATGTTTTCCTTTTCCTTTTTTCCCTTCCGACTTTGATGGCTCTGTTGCTTGTTGGTAATTTTCATAATTGTGGTTTGGATTCAATTTCAGCTATAGAAAATACCTGGCTCATTGAAAGTTGAGTTAGATTTCAACAAACATATGTAGTATAAATATGAGCTCGCATCAAAACTACTACAGTAAATCATTTGATATTAAAACAATAAATTTATTTAGTTTGAATATAAAAATATACTTCCTCTGTCCCATTTAATACGACCTAGTTTATTTCGGCACGAAGATTAAGAAGAAGAATATTATGTATAAAAAATGTTAAAAGAAAGTATATTTTAGTCAATAAAGTGCTGATAAAATACATTATTTAATTAAAATATACTTTAATTCTTTGCCTAAAAGGAGATAGGTCAATTTGAATAGAACGTCCCGAAATGCAGAGACGGAGCCAGGAATTTTAGGGGGGGGGGGGGGTTTGAACTTTGACAATATAATTTTAGTAACCAAAATGTATTTTTGACTTAATAAATTCAACATCGTAGCTGCCCTTTCGCGGTATTCGATGACACAAAGTTTTAAACAAAATTACTTTTCCTCCTCCAAATTAAACTTTCTTGTTGATTTTATCTATCCAAGGATATAACAGGTTATTTAATTAAGTAAAACCCAATTTATTTAAACTAAATTTTTAATCATTTGAGATTGAATTTGAATAATGGGCTTAAAATTTGGTTAATATTATGTTGTGGTCTAATTATTGAACTTATATATGTATATATTTTTTTTAACTACAAAAGTTTATAATATATATACATATATATTTAGGAAATAAGAAAATTTGAGGGGGGCGGCCGCTACCACTTGTCACCTTCCTAGCTCCACCTATATCGAAATGAAAAACAAACCGTATTGAATGGGAGACGGGAAGTAGTTGCTAGCATCTCAAAACTACATTATGATGTCAGTTTAGCTCAACTTTCAACATGATACATGTACTTTTTGACGACTTAGAAAATATTCGATATAATGGAATGCTATAAGTATAACTTTTTTCTCCTTTTCTTATTTTTTTTGTTAAAAATATTAATCGTCTCATAATTTTTTCACACACAAATATTCATCATTATACATTATATGCAATGATTAATATTTACAATTAAATGAAATTGGTTAAAACATGCAATGCATCCTCTCTCTGCTAGTTAATTAAAAGTTGCTTTTTCGTTGCGAAAGAATGAAACATACAACAATTTTATGATGTTCAGAACTCTTTCAATTTTCATACTTGTTTTAAGCATGATATCATCATGCCTAACTTTTTTATGGCTCTGTTTTATTCTTCTTTTTTTCTTTTGGCTCTGTTGGTATTTTGTTGCTGCAGGCTAAACCCAATTTGAAAATAACGTGTCACAACTCCACCACAACCACTCCTGTTTAAGAATCGATGCCAATTTTATGATGAATCATGCTTACGAAACAGAGCCCATCATGAATACTCAGGTAAAACTCTACACTCTCTTACAATTTCTTCTTTCAGTCGTTCGGATCATACGAAAAATAAAGAGGAGGAATAACTCAAAAGGGTGTTTCTTGGTTTCTTGATTTTGGGTATTTTCTCCTTGCTGCTGCCTCCCTACAAGAAAATTTTGCAGAATTGAAAAGAGCAATTCGTGGATTAGTTGACTTCAATTTCTGCAACCGAAAAATTTTAAATTTCAGTTGAACTTATTAACTAACTCAAATGTGTGTGTGCTGTGGTGCAAGTATGTAGCTTTTGTGTTGAAGTTGAGTTTTTCGATCTGGGTTGTTTTTATTAGGTGTCTGATCATGATGGGCGTGAGCCAGTTTACAATGTGGATGAAGCTCTTACTGCGGTGGGGTTCGGGAAATTTCAAGCTCTGGTGCTGGCTTATGCCGGACTTGGATCCATGGCTGAAGCAATGGAGGTGATGATACTCTCTTTTATTGGACCTTCTGTTAAAGCAGAATGGGGCCTTTCGTCGGGGCAGGAAAGCTTGATCACCACTATGGTTTTTGCTGGGATGCTCATTGGAGCTTATTTTTGGGGCTTCATATCTGATAATTATGGTAGAAGGCAAGTTCGTCGCTTGCTGATTCTTCGATTGGTTTACTTTCTATATAAGTGCTCAACTTAGATCAGTTTCAAGGAGTGAGATTGTTTGTACTAATCTTCAATTCATAGGTTGAAAGTGTTTGGTTGCCTAGCATTTATATGGAATGTTGATAATCAATCAAGTGAAGTGCCTAGTTTGAAATTATTTTAGTTTATTGCTACATTTGATAGTGCCGGTATGGTTACTAACTCTCAAATGATGGATGTTCTTGGTCATCAGGGTAGGTCTTCTAAGTGTTGCTGTGGTGACCAGCATATTTGCTTTCCTGAGTGCCGTCTCCCCGAATTATGTTTTAATGATACTCTTTCGAATGGTTGTCGGGTTTGGTCTGGGCGGTGGACCTGTGTACTCATCTTGGTTTCTTGAGTTTGTACCTGTGCAAAGTAGGGGCATTTGGATGGTTATCTTTTCCACTTCCTGGACAATTGGAACAATACTCGAGGCTTCATTGGCATGGGTGCGTCTTTATTCTTTTGTAACTGCGTGAACTAACTTTTTTCCCGTACACTATAACTTCTGCAGGTGAAACTATTGTAAGTGAAATGAAAACATATCAGATATCCATGTCGTTTGAGGCAGTATTTATCTATCTCGAGTTATTGCATGCTTTTGAAGAAGTGAAGAATTAGACACTAACTAGCTTTTCCATTTTCTTTATGCACCATTAGGTCCAATCTGCCTTCCACAAGTTCTTTGATAATTAGGTCGTGAAACACGATGGTTCTACTAGCGGCTACTTTCAGCTATCAACTGTGATAGAGATGATCTCGCATTTAGTTTTCTGCTATTACGTAGGCTGGTTAACTAAAACAATATACTTATCATGCATCGCAGGTTCACATAGTGACAATGCGTTTGATATCAAGGACATCATAGCACATTAAGATATATGTATCCCTCCCATTAGGAACTAGTATGTGCTTACATGTTTGCAAATGTCCCAATATACTCATGATGTCGTTTAATCTTTAAAATTGACTCTTTTCTTGCTTCAACTTGTATACAATGTTTGGCAATTTTCTGCTCTGAAGTGAATTAATCAATCAACAATCCATTTTCATAATCTTCCTCCACATTTTATACAGATCATTATTCCTAGATTGGGATGGAGATGGCTGCTTGCAGTATCATCGGTCCCCTGTTTTGCAGCTTTTATATTATATTTCCTTACAATAGAGTCTCCAAGGTATCTATACCTGAACGGGAAGATCACAGAAGCGCATGAAGTTTTGAAGAAAATGGCAGCAATCAACAAAACAGAGCTTCCTTCTGGCAAACTTGTTTCTGAGAGAACTACAAACCAAAACGAGGATTTTACTCCTTTGGATGGCAACCAAATAAATTTCCCCTGGGTGCAAGAACCTAATAAGGCTAAATCAGGACACTCGTCAATTTTCACACTTTTTTCGCCAAGTTTACTCAAAACAACCCTTCTCTTATGGGTGGTCTATTTTGGCAATTCATTTTCATATTATGGCGTTGTGTTGATGACCTCGGAATTAAGCAGTGGAGATAGTAAATGCAGCAAAAGTTCAAGTTCAAACCTCTTGACAGATTCCAGCCTCTATATAAATGTATTCATCACTAGCTTAGCAGGTATAGTGGTGACATTCTCGTTCTTTTCAGTCTTACAATCAATCCTCCATCTTGTTTCTGAATTACGTGCATCGTCTGACTTGAAGTACTGATGTGTTTTCAGAGCTTCCCGGGCTCGTTCTATCAGCAATACTTGTGGACAAAATTGGTCGTAAAATGTCAATGGTGGTCATGTACTCGTCCGGATTCATATGCCTGTTGCCAATGATGTTCCAGCAGCTAGAAGTTATAGCCATATCTCTACTGTTTGGAGCACGCATGTTCATCATTGGAAACTATACGGTGGCCGGTGTCTACTGTCCAGAGGTTAGTTGCTTTATTTCTCAGTCCACCTCTTGTCACTTGCTTGTTTCCTTCAAAACACATTCTAAGTTTCCTCTTCAGGTGATTGGCTGGTATGCAGGAAGGGAATGAACTTAGAAATGGAATGATGATATGAAATGAATTATATAAATATTAGAATTATTATAGCTGGTATTCACAAGGAATGAGTCATGAATGGAATAATTTTTTTCAAGTGCTCTCATTATTATGATTGGTAACTTATTATATTTTGGAATATTTTTATTTGCACGGCGAGTTTGATAACTGTGGGGTTTTCGCCCCTCATCTCTTCAGCTATATCCGACATCTGTGAGGACGACAGGAGCTGGTGTTGCGAGTGCTGTGGGGAGAGTTGCAGGCATGATATGTCCACTTGTAGCTGTGGATCTAGTTTCTGGTTGCCATAGAATGGCAGCAATAAGTTTATTTGAGATTGCAATTATTCTGTCTGGAATTAGTGTGCTTCTCTTCCCAATTGAAACCAAGGGAAGAAAGCTGAGTGATACTGTTACTGAAAATATTTAGAATTGAATAAGTAAATAGTATATGTAACACAAATTTTACCCAATAGTATAATTATGCATTGCATATTTGTCCACTCTCTTTGTCCTTTGCCAGCTTAACTTGTACTATTTTGTTGAGATTTTATATACTTTTCATGTTGTAAAACCTTGTTGCCGCTGCATATTAGTAGTTGAAAATAATTATTCTCGTATTTTCAATGTATTGGGAATGATTAGGCATTTCCAGCCCACGCAATTTTCACGCAAAAACAGAAAAAAAGTGGAGCAAAATGCTCCTCACAATCTTGCATCACTTATTGACGCAAATCAGTATTGTTCATTGCTCTACATTTTTTTTCCTTTTTTTTATTATAATTTATTCTTATTTATATTCTCTTACTGTTTTGTTCCAAAATATTTTATTGTAGCTATGTTTGTAAAATGTATTACACACCAACATTAAAATTACAATAAAATTACTGAAAAAACGTAATTACCTAAAATAAAAGGAAAATTAAGAATAAATTAAAATCGAACACAATTTTACATAAAAAAAGCATACTAAAACAACGAAATTGATACAATTATTTCCTAATAGTCCGAAAGACCATCTCCTTTTATTTTCGTTTCTTAGGTCTGTAATCCTATATATTTATGTTATTAAACTGATTCTATATATTAATATAATGAATTTAGATTATTATTCTTCATTAATCATGATAAGTTATTCATTATTTTAAGATCAAACAAATAAAATAAAATATTCGAAAATATTTCTTTTACTCTATCAAAAATACTCCCTCCGTCCACAATATGGTTGTCATTGTGGACGACACGTGTTTTAAGAAAATGATGAGTAATAGTGGATAATAGTGAGTATTGTTGTAAGTAGAGTAAGAGTCTCACAATAAATGTGAGGGGCATATTAGAAAATGGAAGGTTAAATATAATGTATTATATGGACCGTATTACTATAAATGGAAGTGACAACCATTTCGTAGACGGACCTAAATGGCAAACGTGGCAACTATATCGTAAACAAAGAGAGTAGAGCAAAGTGCAAACCATCAAAAATGAACTAAATATTTTTCTGTTGTTTTTTGTTGTCGAATGTATTTTTGTGTACACAGGTGGAGATGGTCATTGATAGGGATGACAATAGGCCGATATGGACCGGGTTTTGCTTTGTCTAGATCCAGATCCAATTTTTGGATTGTTGGTCTACATCCGGTCCAAATCCGTTGGGTACAAAATAAAATAAATTCCAGATTCAAATCCATGAGATCTGCGGATCTCGAGTCCAAATCCAGATTCATAGTAGTATTTACTTTCAATATTTTTTTTAAATGCAAACTATCAAGAATAACACACATAATCTATAGACTTCTACTACAATCATTTAAAGTAGCGGTTTGGGTACTTGGGGTGGGTTCTGTTAGAATTTCAATTTTAAATTAGAATTAGAATATAAATTAAATAAGACTTATAAATAAAACTAAAATATGTAGGGTGTGTTCATTTGCGAATATAAATTTATACCTCTAAATGGAGGGATAATATTATGAGGTATAAATTTATACTTCATTGTGGGGACCACAAATTTTATATCTTATTTGGTTGAAATGATAATATATTTATCTCTACTCTTAAGGGGGATCACAATGTTTATATCTTGTTTACTTGGGATGAAATTGATGGATAAATGAGAACATATCTAAAATACATGTGATATATAAATTTATACTCTAGGCAAAGAAAAAGGGGTTTCCCAAAACCAAATAAGATATAATGAAGTAAAATAATATTGTACCTCGTTTTCCTCCTTTTCACTCCAAGTGAATGCACCCGTATTGTATATTATATACAAATTAAAAAAATATAGGGTTAATTGTCGTTAAATACCTGAACTATTTTTCAATTCTTGTTTTTAACCTCAACTGAAGATTCTGCGTGACAATTACCGTTACTTAAGATTCCTTCTGAAATTTCACCTAAGGGCCCAAAACCCCCTAAACGTTGCTGAGTTGGCAAGCCAGAAATCGTATGTGGCAATTCACTCCGGTCTATTCTATGACGTCGCATTGAAATACATAAAATGACTTTGTTTTACGTATACCCACTAACTCATATCAAATTAACATAAATTGTGGGCAAAATAGGGCTTCTTATCGTTGGCAAGCCGGAAATCGTATGTGGCAATTCACTCCGGTCTATTCTATGACGTTGCATTGAAATACAAAAAACGACGTTGTTTTACGTATACCCACTAACTCATATCAAATTAACATAAATTGTTGGCAAAATAGGACTTCTTATCATTTTTCAGAAACGACGAAGCTCGATTCCTAAATCAACTGAGGGAAGGCATCATTCCAAAATGTGTCACCACAATGTTCCCGCTACGATAAAGACCTCAATGACGGAGAAGAATCTGGCGCGTCGCTTTTTCTCTTGCCGTCGAAGGGAGGTAAGTAATCGTATTCTTTCGCGATTTAGGGTGAGAATGTGAATGAAGTTTGAATTTTTTTTTTGTTTCAGATTGATGATTGTGGGTTTTGGCTATGGAATGATCCTGAGCTTACACCGTACTATAAGCGGGCTTTCTATCGGATGAAGCTTGAACATGATAGGATTGTTGAGCGTCTGGATGCCCAAATATTGATTGAAATTTTGCACAATGAAAGACTCAGGATGAAGGTGAATGAGTGTGAAGCACTTCAAAGAAAACTGGACAAAGCTCGTGCCTGTATTGAAGAGCTGGAGTTGGAAATCAAGACAAAAGAGGTTGAGATCAAGAAAAAAGATTGGAAAATAAAGGTGATTGCTTTTGTTTTTGCAGCTCTCATTCTTGCAACGATTTGGATGATGTAATATGTTGAAGGTGGATGGGAGATGAGATGTAATCTATGTAGAATCTTAAGCATATTACAATCTTAAGGTGGATGGGTTGGTGATTTCAATTTCAGTTGTATAATTTTTGTGTAATGTATAATGCAGATTCCTATCTACTAAACTTCATCTTTTGTAATGTCGATTCCCATCTACTGATCTTTTGTAATGCTCATTCCCATGTACTTAACTCATCTTTTGTGATGCTATGATATTTGGTTGGTTGTTCTATGATATTTTGTTGATTTTACTCTTTTATTTTCATGATATATCAAGCAAAATTGTAGCAAATAATATCACTGATTTCATTGAAGCTATAACTTAAGTAATAATATGAATATTTGGAACATAAATAAGCTCTCAAATTCTTGCAACAAAACATATTCTTTCAAATCAAAGTCATGAACTTCAAGCACATAGTGCATTGTCAATATTCAAAGTTGGCAAAATACATTAAACAAGTTGCATAACATTCAAAGCACAATCTGCATAGATTACATGGCATGAGTTGGCTAATAACATTAGTTTCTTAATGAAGTTCACAAAAAAAAGACAAAAAAATGCACTAAATAAGCTGCATCATGAGGGCTTTTTCATCACTTGGTAGTTGCATCATGGGATTTTTGAATCAGTTGGCTTGCACTTGAGCTGCCTTGAGTAGCACTCACACCTCCATCACCAGCAGAAGATGATGACACACCCGCATGTCTTGGTGATCTAATTCTTGTAAAATGTGTCATTCCTCTATGTGAAGGTGCTTGCTGAAATAAACAACATAAGAAACAACATTAATTTCCCACATGAATTTACATACTGAAAATTTATAAACAAATGTAAAGAATTGCAAGACTTACATGCAAGGTACTACCTCCTAAATTTTCATTTATGAAAATTCCATTTGCCCTACTCCTTCTCTCTCTTTCTACTGTTTTTTTTTTCCTTTGGTTGCAGGTTGTCTCCCTTTTGCTGATGGTTGTTTCTTCTTACTTGCAACTTCACCACCTCCATCACATGGTTTTGCAGGTCTTACCCTCTTTCTCTAAGCATATGAAAATCAAAGAGATGTTACAAAAGAGACAGAATTGCATTTATAAGTGAAAGATCATACCTTCTCTACAACTGGCTTATCCACTCGAGGATTTTTGCAGCCCTTTTTGTTGTGACCTCGTTGGTGACAGTTGCTGCATGTCATGACAATTTCATGCTTCCTTAGTTTTCCTGGAGCCTTCTCCTCAGGTGCTCTGATTCTCTTCTTCTTAGGTTTGCCAGGCTGAGCTCTAATGACATGAGGTTTTACAGTGAATCCTTCAACTTGTGGCCACATTTTCTCACCATTAACCAGGCTCTAATCCAAATTCGTATGCCTTCAAATAGTGCTTCACAGTGAAGTATTCATATACATATAATGCAGGATCCTCCTGAACATAATGTATGGCTGCTACTGCATGGACACAAAGGACACCAGAAAGCTGCCAATTCCTACAAGTGCATGTTCTCTTATCTTTGTCTATAGAAAACTGGTCTCTTCCCACATTAACCTCAAACTTTCCATATAAAGCAGAAGTTGCATTACAGTGAATGCTATCTTTTTTCCTCTCCTCTAGCTTCTCCCTTATCTAGGACAGATTCTATCATAAACTTTGCTAAGTTCTTTCACTCTTGTCACCTGCCTAGACATCAATGAAGTTCTAATATTTTCAAGTATTTGAATCAAATGCTTTCCTCTTACCCTTGTAATCCATCCATTGAAACACTCATTAATGTTATTCTCTATCATATCACAACATGCATCGGTAGAGATAAAAGCCTGACAAACTTAGATGTATCCCTACTAATGAAATCTTGAAAAGCAGCTGGACTCTCAATTTTCAATGCTTCAAGTGCATACATGTATTCTCTCATGTATGTGCTTTTGACAGCTCTCCAAAAGCGATTTTGCAAAGTTTGTCCCTTGAAGTGCTTCTTGAAGTTTCCATATATGTGTCTAGCACAATTTCTATGTTCAGCATTTGAAGCCAATCTCCTCACTGCATTTTCAAGACCCTACATCACAACAAATCATTTTGGTCAGGAAAAAAACATGTCATGACAGTAGAAAATAAAGAAAATATAATTAAGCTTGAAACTTACTTTTTGTTGGTCACTCATCATTATCCACCCATTGTCATCTCTCATTCCTAACTCATAAATGAACAAATTCAAAAACCAAGACCAACACTCTTCATTTTCCACCTCCACTATGGCCCAAGCCACATGATACATCTGATTGTTTCCATCTTTTGCTACTGCACACAACAAAATTCCACCCATGAAAGTCTTCAAATGACAGCCATCAAGACCAAGAAATGACATGCACCCAGCCAGAAAACCCCTTCTAAGTGCACTAAACCCAATGTACAACCCCTTAAAAACATGGTCATTTCCTAGCAACAATTCAAACCTGCCATCTCCATCAACCCTCCTCAATTCAGCTAGATAACTCCTAACTGAGGCATAGTATATATGCCTCAACTGTACCCCTCACAATGTCTTGTGCAATGTTCTTTGCCTTGTAAAGCCTATCTTTAGGCACATAAGTTTGATACCTAGTCAATATATCATCCCTCAAATCTGCCACAGACAAGTTGAATCTAGCTCTAAAGATATCCAAGTATCTCTTTGCAATCCACTTAAATGTCAACAGTTTGTTACTCATATCTTTGGGGCAATCATGGTCACCATAGTATCTTTTCAACAAGAATTTCCCAGTGGCCTTTGTTTCACTAGCATAAATTCTCCAGGGACAAGGTGGGGCACTGTAAGCTTCACACTGCTTTTGCTAACTTTTCTAAATCTTATGAATCTGCAATTTGCTATTGCCCAATTTGTCAAAGCATCCCTACACTGATTCCCATCCTGAAAGTGCATTCCAAGCACAATTTCCATATTGAGGGGATCACATTTTAGGATCATAATAGATCCTATGCTTCCTATGTTTCACAGTACAATCCTCTTCATCTATTTCAGAAGACTGATATGGGCCATGAGAGTCTTCTAAATTAGATATATTCGCCCCCCCCCCCCCCCCCCAAGTCAAGTTGATCAACATCACCAAACTCATCCATTAAGTCAAAGACACTCTTCATGTTATCATCTTTTAGATTTTTCTTTATTAATGCATATTCATCATCAGTAATGAAATCAAGATCATCTAGACTTACATAAGATCCATATCATTTGAAACCTCAAACTCTGAGTCTATATCACAGTCATAATTCTCTTCATCCTGCCTTCCATTACCACCATCATCTACTTTCTGTTTTCCCCTCCCACCATCATCTACTTGTTATTTTCCATTCCCACCATCATCTATTCCCTTCCCACCATCATCTACCCTTTTCCCACCATCATCTATTCCCTTCCCACCAGTCACAGATACATCATGTTCTAAAATCACATCAAACAATTTTCCTTCCTCAAGATAAACATTCATTATCCTACATTTGCTTGCTATCAATGTTAACATTTCCATAACACCCTTAGCATCTGAATTGGCCTAAAATCCTGCGTTTGGGGAATTATGTACCAGATCCCATCCCAAGAAACAAACCCTAGTTGCTCAAACCCATCCACTAAATCAAAGTACCCAAATTTATTTCTATCAAACCCCCATTTATTTAGCAGTTGACCCCCAATATAATTAAGAACACCATCAACATTTTGGAAAGTGCCACCAAAATTGAAGTATAGAGTAAACTTATCACTACAAATTTATGAAAAAAAGGTAAATTTTCTGCAAAATATCTCAAGCAATAAACATTTGAGCCATTAACTAAACCCTAATTGAAATAGGGCTAAAACCCTAAACCATAAACAACTACACTGCCGAAACCACTATGACAAAACCAGAATTGACCTGAATAAAATGGCAAATAAAGGGGACCTACATTTTACCCATAACTCAAGCAGCAAACAAAGCAAAACGGGACCACAAGGACCACTTTGTCATGCAAACACCTTTGTCAATGAATAAAAAATCGATTCTCAAAACAAGGACCACAATAAAGAAATTTATTTTACCCACAATAAACCAAAAACAAGATGAATCGTACCTCATTTAACGATGATGTTTGGCCTCAATTGAAGAAAACAAAGAGAAATGGGGAATAATTTCGTATTGTCGCGAGGGGTTTCGAATTTCTATAATGGAATTGGGACTATCGCGAAGGGTTTGGAAAATTATATATGTAAATTGAGATTTCATAGAAACGACGTCGTTTTATGTGTTATTTGCCAACATCACATCCATGTAGCCGCCACGCAATTGCCACGCACGCAAACAATGCCAAGTAAGCAGATTCTTTGTTGGATTCCCTCGTCGGGGTGAAATTTCAGAAGGAATCTTAAGTAACGGTATTGTCACGCAGAATCTTCAGTTGAGGTGAAAAACAAGAATTAAAAAAAAGTTCGAATATTTAGCGGCAATTAACCCAAAAATATACTCTATTTATAAATATATTTTAGACCGGATCCTAAAACGAATTTGAATCTGAAAACTTAAATTCAAATTAAATCCATTTTGTGGACACTTAATCCATATCCGATCCAGATCCATCGAGTCCAAATTTTCGATGTCCAAATTCATTGACATCCCTAGTCATTGGGAGGCCCTACCCCACTTATTTGTTGAGGTGGGTTCATATCGACAAATTAGAGGCTGACACATGTTTTGAAATAAATTTAAAATTTTGCAATAAAAGTTATGGACGCGGTGATGATTGCGGACGATTGTTCCTTAGTGGACCACTTCACGAGACAAACTGTTTTTTTCTTTCTTGAGTTGCGCATCAAACCGTTTTTTCCCTCACTTGAATCCAATAAACTGAACACAAAAATTTGCGTGCGACCGGTCACACCCCATGCGACCGCGCGTGGGGTGCACGCGCTCAGGTTTTTTTTTTTCCGATTTTTTTTTTCTTTTTTTCCTTTTTTCCTTTTCTGTTTTCAGTTTGTTTGTTTTTTTTTTCAGATTTTAATTTTTTTTTCTAATTCTATTTTTTTTGCCTCTTCGTTTTTTTGTTTGCCGTTTCGTTTTTTTGTTTGCCGCTTCTTCTTTGGTCAAGATTCGAGCGAGGGGAGCCGAAGGCCTCGGAACGAGCCGAAAAAGTCCAAATTGTTGCCCGCCGATTATCCTTATATTTGTAATCGGAGCGAAGGCGGAGCTGTAAAATCGGAGCCGAAGGCGGAGACGAAAAAAAAAACTGAAATAAAAAAAAAAACTGAAACAAAAAAAAAAAAAAAAAAACTTTGACCGGGTCAACAGGTCAAACCCGGGTTGACCCGACCCGACCCGGTCGCATCCCACATACAGTAGGTCGCATGGGAGTGTTTCCCTAAACTGAATTATGTGATCTTGGATTTAAACCACAATTAAATTCTTTAACATTATAACTAAATACAGATACAGTCTGATTACAGCCTTTTTTGTGCAAATTGAATTAGTAGACTTTTAAATAGGAAATTTAATATTAGGCTGATGGATGACCTATATACATAAATTATTGGTTTGGATGCGTTTTCACATGTTTCATTACTATTATATAATACTTTATTATTAAAATAAAAATGATTATAATGAATCATAACTAACAATTATTATTAAAAATTGAAAGTTAACTAATATTCTGAGCGTACATAATGGAAGGCTAGAAAAAAACAGTGGATCATATATCTCACAGTTTCATGTGTCTCATTGTAAATTTTACCAGTAGTATTATTTTAGTTTTATTTTATACATTATAAAATAAAAATCTTTGAGTTTTGGTTCAATAAAATAAAAAACTTGTTATGTAATGCATTTTGATTAATATATATAGGATAGTTAGTTCTAGATCATTATTAATCATCTACAAATTAAATGTTATAAATTCATAATAAATAATTATGAAATCAAACTAAAATACAACTGATTGAAAAAAACCATATATAAAAAACAATAAACATAAAACTGGAATTGGGGATAGAGAATCTCAAAATAAAAAAAAATCGTTATTGGGGATCTACGTCATAAATTAATAAAATAATGATGAATGATGAAATATGTTGCATTGCAGAGTGTTGGGACCACTGGATTATTGGAGCATAAACGGCAGGTGACCACATGAAATAAAATGAAACTCGGTTCATTGCAGTTAAACCTAACTTTCACCGTCACCGGCGGGAACAGAACAGAACAGAACACCCCTCTTCGACGAAGTAAGAACCCCTTTTGCTTTTCTTCTTCATTCTTACCATGATTCCATTGACTTTTTCTTAGATATACTAATACTAGTCCGGGAAAGAACTAATTAAGAGCTGTGTTTATCATCCTTTGATCGTCACATTATTGTTAATTTCCTTTTTTTTTTTTAGGTTTATATATGCTATTTCCTGGTGATGATTGTTTATGTATTTTGAATTTTTTGTTTTGCTTCGCTGAATTTATATTGTTCCGATTTTTATTTTCTTTTGTAGTTTCTCTTTCTGTTTATTAATTTATGGTTCTTACAGCTTCTGATTAATCACATGTTGCAACAGTAGAAGCATTTACTGGATTTGAGAGGGAAAAAAAAAAAAAAAAAAAGTACATGCTACATTCACAGTGTAACAACAACGGTAAGAGTTGCTTGTTATATAAGAATGAAGCTTATATTCTCAGATTGTTCGTGGATTGTATCTTAATTTGGTGTATTTAAAACTGACAATTGGTTACAACGCATAAATGTAGAGAAAATCGAATACACTATATTGCCCTAGTTGTTTGCCGCTATGATTTGAGGGATAAGCAAAGCATAAATCTTAACTGCATCTTCTTTCAAACGAATTGCATCAGCTTTCTGGTTATAGTGGATAAGTGAACTAATTTCCACTTTAATGTTGCAGAAATCTTATACTTTAACAACTGATGTTACACTTATTGTGGACCGTATTATTTATTCGGTTTGGTTAGTGTGAGTTCTTTCTTTTTTATACTCTTTTGCTCTGGCTAATTCATGATATTTATTGCTGATGAAATGATTGATATATATATTTATATATAGCATAACTTGCATAGATGAAGTGTTAGTTTTTTCCTGTTTATCACGTGCGTAGTTTTCCAATTTGTGATGTCTTTTCCATCTTCTGATTTCTGATTGCGCAGATGGGAGATTCTGACCATGTGTACTCTCTAGACGAAGCACTAGCAATGGTTGGCTTTGGTAAATACCAAGGTCTATTGCTAGCTTATGGAGGACTTGGTTATATTGCTGATGCAATGGAGATTATGATTCTCTCTTTTATTGGGACGGCAGTTGAATCGGAGTGGCATCTGTCTCCTAGTGAGAAGAGCTTGATATCAACTGTGGTCTTTGCAGGCATGTTGGTGGGATCATTTTTATGGGGTGTCATATCAGATACATATGGACGAAAGTGAGATACTTGAACTTGTCTACTTTATCTTTTTTTTAGCATCGTTCATGTCCGTGTCTGTCTTCATATTGATCGAGAAAGTATATTCTGTTTCCCTTTTCCTTTCTAGGAAGGGAATCCTAGGTATTGGGTGCATTGCATCTGTTGCTGGGATATTAAGTGCTTTCTCACCAAATTACACGTCGTTAGTCGTACTTCGTTGCATAGTTGGAGTTGGTCTCGGAGGTATGCATACCTTCACCACTTGGTTTTTGGAATTCATCCCAGTACCAAACAGAGGTGTCTGGATGATTGTCTTTTCAAGTTTTTGGACAATTGGAACTATTTTTGAGGCTGCTCTTGCCTGGGTATGTTAACAGTTTCCTACAACCAACATTGACAAGTCGAACTATTTTGGGCTGTTCTGTTTGAAACCTCAAAACTTGATTGCTATCTTTTTTACAGATTGTCATGCCTAAGTTTGGCTGGAGATGGCTACTCGCTAGTTCTTCTTTCCCATGCTTCATCGTACTTCTCTTGTACAGTTTGGTACCAGAATCTCCGAGGTTTCTATGCATGAAAGGAAAATTCAAAGAGGCTCATTGTATTCTTGAAAAAGCAGCATACGATAATGGTACAACGCTCCAAATTGGAACACTTGTTCTTGATCACATCAAGGATGATGACGAGTTTGCAGCACCAGAAAATGTCGGTTTGCTGTCCCCAAGTATGGAAGAAGCAGCCAACTACAAACGCAGTTCCTCGTCACCTTTCACAATTTTTTCTCCAAAATTACTTAGAACTACCTTTATGCTAATGGTTCTATATTTTGGAAATACTTTTTGCTACTATGGTGTTATACTGCTGACATCTGAACTTAGTGGTGGAGGTAAGTGTACCGAAACCACATTGCATTCGGAGCAAAGCCAAAACTCAAATCTTTATCTCGATGTTTTTATCACCAGTTTGGCAGGTAAAATCAAATTGGATATGATAAAAAGTTGTACAGTAGATTTATAGTTTACTGGTACTGTGCAGGATTAGGCTGACTACAATTTTTCATTCAGAGGTTCCTGGCCTGATCGTAGCAGCCTTCATCGTTGACAGAGTGGGTCGCAAGCTTTGCATGATAATCATGTTCGTCTTAGCTTCAATTCTACTTATTCCGCTATTGAGTCATCAGAGTGAGGGTTCCACCACAGCTCTGTTGTTTGGTGCTCGCGCATTAGTTTCAGCAACTTTCATTGTTGCCTGCATTTATGCCCCGGAGGTAACTGTTTTTTATACACCGATTTTTCTATTTTCGTGAAAAGTTATAAATCTCGGAATTTGGAATTTAAGCACTCAACAAGCAACACTTGGTTTTGTTTATTGTTACTTGTGTCGACACATCTGGTTTCATGTTTTGGTATGTTGGCACGTTGTTGGGACAGGTATACCCGACTAGCATAAGGGGAACGGCTATTGGGATAATATCTGTGGTGGGGAGAATCGGGGGCATGATATGCCCTCTCGTAGCAGTAGCCCTGGTTGATAATTGTCAGAAGACATATGCTGTGATTCTTTTCCAAGTCATGATTCTTCTCTGTGCTCTCAGCGTCGTGCTCTCCCCTTTCGAGACCAGTGGGAGGAACTTGGCCGACATTCTCGAATGAGTGATCGATCACTCAGATCAGATACTAAGATAGTTATAGATTCATGGAAAGCTCTTGTAATTATTCTGCAGTATGCCCAAGTAAATAAAACTGCATAACATTTATGGTTAGCTCTTGTAGTTATTCTTGGATTAAATTCTAATATTACCATTAACATTTGTTTTCATCGGACCATACTGTTTTTATATAAGATGTAAATGAAACTCAAACGGAAAAAAGAAGAGCAAGGGTGAGCAGCTATTCGTAAAAAGTTTTCTTCTGTCCCACACCGCTAAAACACGTTAATATTTTTACGTTTAAACTAGGCAGCAAACCTAACAGCTTTGTCCCTTCGGGGACATCCGATAAAATTGGAACGATACAGAGAAGATTAGCATGGCCCCTGCGCAAGGATGACACGCATAAATCGAGAAATGGTCCAAATTTTTTTTTCTTACGTTAGATTTTTGAGGTTCTCGTTTTTTTTCGCAATCAAAATCAGTATCACGTTAGATGCATCACTGTATAATCAAACGCTTAATCTCAACTTCTTCATGCGAGAGCTCCACACCAAAATCAAGCAGCTCATCTCACAAGAATTATACGAGCAAGCCCTCAGATTCTACGCTACGCGTCTCCACCCTTTCCAACTAACCATAGACACAGCTTTCATCGTTCCATCGATAACCAAAGCATGCGCTAGTTCTCAATCCCATCGGATTCTGGGCGCCCAGCTTCATTGCAACATTGTGAAAAATGGGTTCGATTCAGATTTCACCGTGTCGAATTCGCTGCTATCCATGTATGCAAAGTTTTCCGACACGGAGTTTGCGCAGAAGGTGTTCGACGAAATGCCTAGCAGGGACACCATTTCTTGGAATTCCATGATAAACTGCTACACGCAAAATGGGCACTTTTCCGAAGCACTCAGCATGCTTAAGAAGATGCACGGCCTCGGTTTCACGCCGAAGCCGGAGCTGGTTGCGGCTTGTATCGCAGCGTGCGTTAGGAGTGGGAATTGGAGTCTGGGGAGAGCCATACATGCTCTGTTCTTCCTCAACGAGAGGATGGAGTGTTCGACATTTGCAGCAACAGCGCTGGTGGATTTTTACTGGAGGTTTGGTGATCCCGATATGGCGTTTCGTGTTTTTGATAGGATCGTGGAGAGAAATGAGGTGTCGTGGACTGCAATGATCTCCGGATGCATTGAGTTTCATGATTATGTTAAGGCGTTTGAATGCATACGAGCAATGCAGTTTGGTGGTGTGACACCTAATAGGGTGACTTTGGTTAGTGTTTTACCGGCTTGTGCTCCCTTGCGCTCGATCATACATGGGAAGGAAATTCACGGTTATGCTATTCGTCATGGTTATGATGCCGATGCTCAGTTTTCGTCTGCACTTCTGCATATGTATTGTGAGTGCTGGGGAGGACTGAAGATGGCTAGGATTATATTTGAGAGGTCTGTGAATAAGGAGGTGGTGATGTGGAGTTCTATGATCGCGGGCTATGCTCGAAGCAAAGATTGTGCTAGAGAAGCTATCCGGCTATTCAATCAAATGCAGATGGAAGGGATTCTACCGAATAATGCTACTTTCTTGGCCGTGATTTCGTCATGTATAACCTTATTATCACTAACTGATGGTGGTGGTGTCCATGGCTACACGTTGAAATCGGGGTTGGGAGCTGATTTGTTCATCCAGAATGCCCTCATCAATATGTATTCCAAGTGCGGTAGTCTTAAAGATTCTGTGCTAGTGTTCAACGAAATGGAAACAAGAGATTGCATTTCTTGGAGTTCTCTCATAAGCGCCTACGGCCTCCATGGCTATGCCGGGAAAGCTCTGCAGCTCTTTCATGACATGCAGTTGGAAGAAAGTGGGATAAAGGTGGATGGACTTACATATCTTGCAGTCCTATCCAGCTGCAGCCATGCTGGGCTCGTGCAGGAGGGCCGGATGGTTTTTGATAGAGCGTTGAACGATGTGGATGTGTCTCTGAACTTAGAACACTACGGTTGCTACATTGATCTTCTTGGAAGGGCAGGGGAGATTGAAGCTGCATACGACGTCGTGTGTAGAATGCCGATGAAGGCGAGCCCCGGTATCTTGAGCTGCTTAGTTTCGGCGTGTAGGCTTTATGGGAGACTGGATATAGCAGAATCAGTAGGAAAGATACTGGTGAGAATAGAACCTGATAATGCTGCCAATCATACTCTTCTGAGTATGGTTTATGCTGAGTCTGATAAATGGTGTGAAGTGGAACAAGTTTGGAGATATATGAAGGGGAGAAAATTAAGGAAAAATTGTAGTTTTAGTAAAGTTTAGCTCCGATGATTACAGCTTGTGTCAATGCTTAAGCACAATTTAAGATAATTATTGAAATTGCTTATGTTGCATATATTCAGGCTACATGGCTTTGAAATATACCATTAATTCATTTGTATAACATTAATTGAATTAATTAAACACCAAAAAAGATTGATATGGTAATGTCAGCAGGCTATGTGGCTTTTCCAACTCCAAAACCATCAATTCTTTTGATATTTCAATTCATGGTATAATTGACAGCATTGATGCCTTTACATTAATGTCATTTCCCTTTGTGTTGCTATTTTGAGGTTCGAGCTTGTTCTCTCAAGCATTTTGCATTTCGAGCATTATGTTTTAGCTGCATTACATATGAGTCAATTCTCAAGCTTTGTTTAGTTCGCCGGAGCTTTTTCCTATTTTGGTGCTGATTTTGAAAAAGACGTCTTTGTATCTTTGAAAAATGATGTCCCTCAACCTCCTCGATCTAGGAATGAAGAGAAACTGCATTTGATATCACAATAGGGGTCTAAAACAAGAAAGCAAAAGATGTATAGAATGTTGTGGCGATTGTTGTGTATCAGATTTGGAAGGAACACAACAGGAGGAAATTTCAAGATGCTACAATGAGTGTGGAGTTTGTGACAAAGCAATGTCAGCTAATAGCTGCAATTAGGAGTCAGTATGATCCAAAACTAGCTCGTTTGTTGCTATCTTAGACTAGCTACGCTGTTTTTGGCAGGTTTAGTTTGGTAGATTCGTTGATTGTGTAATGAGCTTCAAACACTATTTGGTTAATAAAATGCTCCCTCCGTCCACGATAAGTGTGGTCCTGAAGGAGTGGCACATGTTTTAAGAAACAGAGAGTGGGTGGGAGTGTGGAAGGAAAATGTATTGTGAGTGGAGAATGGACCCACGGTTATTTGTTATGTGTGATGGAGAACCAACCAACTCAAGCTTATTTAATAAATAAAAAGACTTTTAAGGATAAAGAGGTAAAGGGTTGTGTCCATTTTGGGTGGACCACACTTGTCTTGGACGACTAATAAAAGAAATCGTTATCGTGAACGTAGGAAGTACTCCCTCCGTTCGTGAGTAAACGTCCAATTTGCTACAGTAGCACCGTTCATAAGTAAATGTCCAGTTCACCTTTTCGTACTACTATACCCTCCTTATTTTACCCAAATTACTATCCTTTGCCACTCCATACCCCACCATCAAATAATTAAGATAAAATTAACTGACTTAATTAAACCCCTAATTAAACCTATAATTAAATCCTAAAATATTACCCACCCACCCAAAATCGATAGATCTCACTCTTCTGTCTGTCCAAACTCTATCTCTCTCGATCCTTCGCAGCCACTCTCCATCATCTCTCTCATTTTCGATTTGTACTCTCTGAGATCGATCTACCTAACCCTAGATCTACTGCATCATAATCTTCTTCACCCCCAAATATTTGTTTGTAATGGATTCGTCGAATTCTTTTTCTCCACCAGAGGAGTTTCCGGTCACCCCCCGATCTGACTTCACCCCTCAATCTCTCTTCTCCGAAACGATGTCTCGTGTTGAGGAGACTCAATTCACCGTCGACGATTACAGTCAGCCGTCGATGTCTCCATTGATGGCGGTCGCCGCTTCGTCGCCGACTGCTGGATCCGACCCTTTGAAGCCATCCTCGCAATCTGACCCGGCGGCGACTCCTGCCATTGACATCGGAGCTAGGTGGCAGCCATCACCTACCTGGGAATGTGAGGCCGACTCCGACGATGAATCTGAGGTCCCACAAACTCCACTGTCAGATTTTGACAATGAAGTTGATGTCTATCTCAGCTACGATGAGTGGAAGGCAAAGTTCCTTCACCTTCTCTAGGCTGGGAAACGCTAGGCTTGTTGTCCAGGTTCTATTGTTTGATTTTTACTGTGTAATTTGGTGTTGGGGGCTGGTGATGCCATTTGTTGATTTATGTGGTGCTATTTGTGGATTTCTGTCATACGATTTGAGTATTTGAGGCTGCGATTATATGATGATTGTGGAATCTGTGATTTCTGAGATTATATGATGCTTTGAGGCTGTGATTATATGATTCTTGTTCTATCCCCTGCCTATGAAGATTTCTGTGAAATTTGATGCTTTATTGTTGTGATTATGTGATGCTATGATGCATTAATGATGATGAGACTGATACTACTACTTGTTCTATGCCTGCCTATGAGGATTTCTGTGAAATTTGAGGCTTTCTCTTGGTGTGATTCTGTGATGCTATGATGCCTTAATGATGATGACACTGATACTACTACTTGTTCCATGCCTGCCTATGAGGATTTCTGTGAAATTTGAGGCTTTCTCTTGGTGTGATTCTGTGATGCTATGATGCCTTAATGATGATGACACTGATACTACTACTTGTTCTATGCCTGCCTATGAGGATTTCTGTGAAATCTAAGGCTTTCTCTTGGTGTGATTCTGTGATGCTATGATGCCTTAATGATGATGACACTGATACTACTACTTGTTCTATGCCTGCGCCTATGAGGATTTCTATGAAATCTGAGGCTTTCTCTTGGTGTGATTCTGTGATGCTATGATGCCTTAATGATGATGACACTGATACTACTACTTGATCTATGCCTGCCTATGAGGATTTATGTGAAATCTGAGGCTTTCTCTTGGTGTGATTCTGTGATGCTATGATGCCTTAATGATGATGACACTGATACTACTACTTATTCTATGTTTGCCTATGAGGATTTCTGTGAAATCTGAGGCTTTCTCTTGGTGTGACCACAGATTTTCATATCCGGTTGATTGTGCGGCTGGATTTCTGGAAGAGTTTTGCAGCTTCAGTTTGTGCTCCATGTCGAAGAACTCCACAGTTTGAGTTTTGAAGAAGCCACTGTGCAAGAATATTTCTGTCTTCATCGGTGAGATTTGCTCCATTTGGAGCCATTTCTGCAGAATTTCTGTATTTAAGAAACTTGAGATTTTTGGGGAGTGGATTTGGTGCAGAAAATCCTTGTAATGAATGCTATTTATGGTTGTAGTTAGTGTGTTAGGTATAGTTTCCCACCAAAACTGTTTTTGGTGGGAATTTTCAAATAAATGTACACTTTGCAAGCTTATTAATGCAGGATTTCCCTCCTTGAAAATTTGATCACATCAATGTCTGCTACAGCTTTTTTTACAGCTTTATTTACATTTAAAAAAACTGAAAACAGGTTTATTTACATTTAAAAAATGAAAACAGGTTTCCTTGTTTTAAAACAAGGAAAATTATGTGCACAAGGAATAAAATGGAAAACAAGAAAAAAAAACTGCACAAGGAAAAAAAACGAACAGGAACAGAAATAAAAAAAAAAAAATTGTCCCTGTAAAAAAAGGAAAACAGGAGACAAAAAAAAAGGAATAAAAAGACTTGGAAAAAAATTAAACAAGGATTAATTCCTCAAATTAAAATAAAGAATAAAAGAAAATGGAAAAGGAAAAAGGATTAAGATACTAACCACTTTAATTAACAATACTCCTATATCCTAACTTTTACCCCACTAATTTTCACTTTTTCAGTTTTCTTAAACTCCGTGTCCAGAACAAACTGGACATTAAGTCATGAACGGAGGGAGTACTTTTTACTTTAAAAAAATGATATGCCATATATAATCAGCACTATTCGGGGCGTATCTCGTCACGTGGAAAGTGACAAATTATTGTTAAATAGGACTTTCTATGACAATAAAGCAATCATGTTTTGTTTAACAGCTAGGGGTTTATGTGACAAATAATTGGGTAAATGGTTGTAAAAGCTCTTTTCTTTTGTAGTGTCTAGTGTTCTCTGTATTGCCCACATCAAATTATTGGAAATATATAGTATTACAGACTACAGTAATATCAATTGTGATATGTTGCAGGCTTGCAGCAATACGTTCCTCGTTTCCCTTGTCTTGTCTGTTACTCGTTTTCCTTGTCTCTCCCTAAATCATTAATCACCTCTGATCATATTCGTCAATATAATGTAGCTGCACATGAAAAATTAACTGAGATAGACAAAGTTACAAAAAAAAAAAAAAAATGATCAATTGTTTTTCTTACGTGCAAGGCTACAAACCAGGCTGAGCAACAAATTATATACTCCTATATTCCTAAAAATATGATGCTAGGTTGCAGCAATCGCCTCTTCTCCGATCCTCGTTTGTTATTTCCTTGTCGATCGGTTTGTTGATCAATAGCATGAGAAATCGTGATGTGATCAACTAAAAACATCTTTCACACAGATCTTTTCTTGCTTCACTAGCTTCACCTGATATATACAATGCGACATACATTTTCCTTTTCTTTCCTAATGAAGACATCTTATTTTGCAGCCTCATATCTAAGCACACTCAGCTCAAGAGCCTAATACCTCATTTTAGTTAGTCAATGACAATGAATTCAGATGGTCATATATATCGCAACAGTTATCATTACAAAAAAAAAAAAAAAAACTCATGCATGAACAATAACAATACTAGGTAGCAATGCAAGAGTTTGAATCCCTAGCTAATTGAGCAATATATAGATCGAAACGAAATCATTATTATAATAGTAGAGAAGCACTTGCATGAAACCATTCTCTTGGGTTGACCCGGTAAAAAAAAATCGATTTTTTTTTTCTAATTTCAGTTTTTTTTTTTATTTCTTGTTTTCGGCTCCGCTTTCGCTCCAATTACTAATATAAGAATAATCTTCGGGCAATAATTTAGACTTTTTCGGCTCGCTCCGAGGTCTTCGGCCCCTCCCTCGTTCGAATCTTGGCCAAAGAAGAAGCGACAAATAAAAAAAAGGAAGAGGAAAATAAAAAAAAACGTTGGAAAAAAAATGTGAAATTTGTTTTTTTTTAAATGAAATAAAAAAATTGAAAAAAAATGAAATTCAAATAAATAAAATAAAAAAACAAAAAAAATGAAATTTAAAAAAAAAATCGGAAAGAAAAAATCGGGAAAAAAAATTGGAAAAAAAAAATACTAACACATGCACAACAAGCGCCACGCGTGGGAAGCGGACGCATGTCGTGTAGTCACTCGCATCCAAGTTATTGCCATAGTATGTCTTGGCGACAATACATGCAACAGATAGACCACATAAAATAAATGAATATATATCTATTACGTACATAAAAAGTGTCTTGTTGAAAATTTTTAATTTGCCTATAATACCCTTATTAATTAATTAATATATATATATATATATATATTATAATTATATATAATTGTATATATTTTAGATTATATCTCATTGACCACGGGATATATATCTCAAGTATTAAAAGATTTGATTAGCTCAAACATATTAATAAACAAATATTGTTATTAAATATTATTCAATACTAACACAAATTTAAGCTTTTCAAGCCCTCTAAGTATATAATTTAGATATTTTTATTTTTACTTTTTATTTAGAGAAACACTATATGACACAGAATTATGAGATAACCTTCTTATATAATATTCTTAAAATTTCAGATATTAGTGGTGCATAAATCCCCCTTGCATCATAAATGTCGTTTTCTTTTCTTTTTGACGTCGCTTGCAGGGGTTGGCCAAATCTTTTGCCTCTGCGCGCATGCACATCAAAGAGAAATTCAGATTGGTGAGAAATTGTCCACCTATTATCACAAGATCTGATTATTAATTTCTTACATCCATGCTAAGATGCTAACAATTAAATTATATCGTTGTCTTTTATGAATATTTTGCGAATATTCATGCTTCATTCTTTATAATTGAGTCAGCTTAATTTAATTAACATACCTATATTTAATAATAATAAAAAAATTATGAATTGATCTATCCCAATTAAAATTTGAAATAAAAGAATATCTATATTTAATAATAAAAAATTGTAGATTGATCTTACCCAATTCAAATTTGAAATAATAGACTATCTATATTTAATAATAAAAAAAATTGGATTGTTCTATCCCAATTTAAATCAAATCTTGTAACGATAATAAAACAAAACTCATAATCGAAAACTATAATTATGAGAAAAACGAGATCCGTATTACAAATCAGACCAGCATGTGACGAGATTCAGCCAATAATCGAATCGTAAGCATTGAAACTTAGATGTGTGAGGGTTTATTAGAGTTTAGCGATATTTCATCTCCAGCAGTCGCTGGAACTCAGCCGGGGCTGAGATGCTGGAGCTCACCGAGCGTTGGGTGCACGCCAGCGACCGCTGGAGCACCGCCCGCACTGGGGTGAAACAGTTTACCGAAATCCGATCGAGGTGAGGTTGGATTTCAGCCATTGTATTTTTTGGCTGAAATCCAACAAAATCAATAGAATTGTGAAATCAATAGACTTTTGAATGCATCTAGATTTTTTAGACTTTTAAAAGTCTGTGTTGAATACCTCTGGATTTTTAAGGACTTTTAAAAGTCTGGATTGAATACCTCCAGACTTCTAAAGTCAACAAAAATCCATCAAAATCCACAACCAATACACCCCCCTTAGTATATATTTTCCCTAACTCTTAATTGTATGATTAAGGTATTTAAAGAGTTTAAAAGTTAAAATACGATTTTCCAGAATTAAATTAAACGCAATGAAGTTTAAATGCATTTAGTGCCAATAAGCGTAAACATTTAAAATTATTGTAATTAATTATGAATTAGGAGATTGAAAGGCACGTAGTACCATGTTTGAAGAAGTTGCAGTTGTATACATAGGATACTCGATGGATAAATATATTTCGTCAATCATTGAGATGAGTTTTTATTACAAATCATTATTTTTTAATACCTAACTATTTTAGTTTTATAAATGAAACTTTGTACAACTTAAAAAGTGCAATGAGAGACCTCTTACAATTTCGTATTATAAATATATAGTGAGCTCTTATTTCGTATTTACAAACTACACCTTTTTTTAGTCTATGAGAGGATATTATGATTCCTGTAAAAAGTGCAACAAATCATGCCTAAAGAGTGCATGAGCTATGGTATGCGGAAAGTGCAATGAAGAAGTTGTTGAGACGATCCCTAGGTAAGTAATTATTAAAATTAAAACAAATTAATTTTCGTAGAGTGAACACTCTCAAGTCTGTCAATTTTAATGTAGGGGAGTTCTGGACATTATAGTGAATGGAATAAAGAGGATAAAATATGTGGATGAGATTTATGCTCCATGGATTGAAGAGACAAATCCAACTCAAAGCGAGACTGGAGAATCAGTGAAAAATTCTAAGAAGCCTAGAGTAGGATAAGAAAAAAAATTAGCTACGGAGTTGCAGCCTGTCGAAGGACAAGATCAGGAAAAACAAAATCATGAGCAAGAAGATTGAAGACTACATTGAATTTCCAAGAGATGATGGTCAACTATCGTTGGTCAAAGTTATCTCAAAAAAGCAAATGAAGAAAACACCTACAACAATCGTCAAGATCAAACAAAAAAAGAGATTCGATACCTTAGTTTTTTACTCGTTTTTCTTTGTAAGAACAATAGGCCTTCATTTTCTTTTCATTACATATAATACTATTTCATTCCATAAAATTCAAAGAATCTTAAGGAAGAAGATTGAAGACTGCATTGAAATTCCAAAAAGAATCTTAAGGAAGAAGATTGAAGACTGCATTGAAATTCCAAATGATGATCAATTGCAGTTGGCCAAAGTTATCTAAAAAAGAAAACACCTACCACAAGCATCAAGAAGAAAGAACAGATATAAAATGAACAAAGATTCGATACTGACCTTAGTTTTTGATTCGTGTTTCTTTGAAGAATAATAGATTTTAATTTTTTATTTATTTACATGTAACACTATTTACTTTTCATAAACTAACTGTATTAGCAATAATTAAACACTACTTCGACGATATTTTAAAATAATAATTGTTTTCCCTTATATCGAAAAAAATGAAAAAAATAACTAGTATCACGTGCAACGCACGTTCGTATATGCTAGTAGCTCAAAAATATCCAGTCCACTAGCCCTAGCCTAGTCGTCCCCGATCGAGACGGGTTATGGTATGAAACGCACAAATGGTAAAGAAATCCTGGCTGCACGATAGTGTGTTTAGTACAAATCTATGAGTGTTCACCTTTTTGTTGATGAGTTGTGCCGACTTATCGTCTCTGTACTTAGCAATTTCCGCTACACATTCATCAATGATCAAGTGAGCATGGCCCGTGTTTCGATTCGTATTGGCCACCACGGTGCAGAAACTAGCGCATCTGTCGTCAGTGTAGACAAGAGTGATGGCCTCAGTCTCAGAGTGTTGTCTCTCCGAAAACGAGGCAGAATCCAGCCACGGCAGATCCAAAGGACCTCTAATCTGCCTTCATCATACACTCCAAACTCACACATATCCCATTGTCGACTACCAAGAATTCCCCTGCACCCCTAACTCCACCAAACGCATTAAACAACTTCTTTTTCCACCCTTGTTTTCTAGATTCAAGATCCAGACTCCACATTCCGCTCTTGGTGTGGACGCGGAAGACGTGATTGCTCACGAAACTATATGCTTCTATATACCTACTATTGCTTAATTTGGGGAGTTGACGCCATGATTTTGTCTCAATGTCGTACAGCTCCAATTCAACATGATATTCTTCACCATGCCTCGAGGATACGAGGATTCTGCGGCGGTCGGGCGTCGCAATGGTTGTCGGGTGGCTTTTGCCGGAGATCATGTTCCTAGCATGCTTTTGTCGAGTTTCAGATTGAAGTTGGCCGAGATTTCCGACGATAGATCCACGGTGAATACGGACTTCCGAATCCGAGCGTCATCATCCTTTTGATCGGAACGACGGCGCACTGTGCCTTCGAATATATAGAGAGTAGAATTTACGACACAGAAAGCAGTATTCAAGTCGTGGAAGCCTTGTAGTTGGAGAGTGGGAGCCCTTGGGAGGAATTCTGCATCATCAACATTAATGTTGCCTTGAGAATTTAGATCCAAAGTATACACGTAGCGGGTGTGGGAAACGTCGTTGCAAAAAATTGGGTTGCACGAATATCCATGTGATGTAATGTAAGAGAGACAACCCTAATGCAAATTGCCCTATTATATACTAACTTGTTTAGACGACGGCTAGGGTTAGGAAAGAGAACTTATAATATAGTAAAGAAATAAAATATTTTTATTCAAAAATTAAAGTACCCTAGTTTTTGACTTTTTCACGTCCATCCATCTTTCCGTTATATTATATATATCTTGTTATCTTTCCTTTATTGGATATCCCCAAATATCTTTCTAATTATTTTGGACATAACCTTTTAATTAATAAATATAATCTCCTTAGTCTTTCTTTATCAGTTTAATTACTTAAAATGTCACGTATAACCCACTACAATCTCTATTAATTAATATATCATTACCCTCAATGTGGACCAGTCACAACAAACTCAAACATATTTTCTCCACTCACAATCAACTCAACAATTTTTTTTTTTTAATCCTCGCGCCACTCCTTCCTACAATGATATATGAGAGAGTAATTAATTGGCAATGTTTTAATTAATTAGCAATGTCTGTATTCGTACATGTGGCACAGTTTGTTATTCTTACTTATTTGGATTCTGTATTTTATGCCTTTTTTATTTATTTTAAACCAATATTTTGTGCAATTTTAATTCATATATATAATATACTGCTATATTTTTACTTGAGAAGATTTTGAAAGTAGCACTTCTTAGATAATTTTTTTAAAATCTAGCACTCCTTATAAAAACTTGTTGATTTAGCACTTTCTTACTTTTTTACTCTCCTTTACAATTTGTATTTCCCTTCATATCCCCATCTTTACATTTTCATCTTCTTCAATTTGTGACTGAACAAAAACAAAACATTCCACCACTACCACCCCACCACCGCCGCCACCCTGCCACCACTTTCCGGCCGCCATGCCGCCGCCGGCGATCACAGAAAAAAATTTGTGACTGAAAAAAAAAAACAGAACCACTTTCCCACTGTCGCCGTCATAGTCGCCGGCGCCGCCACCACAAAAAAAATCTGTGAAGGCACAAAAAAATTATTCCACCGCCACTTATCTGCAGCTACAGTCGCTGGCGCCGCCGCCACTGTCGCCGGCGACTACAAATATTTTGTGAAGTCACAAAAAAAAGAAGCAAAATTTGTGAAGTAAAAAAAAAAAATAGGATAAATTTGTGAAGTCACAAAAAAAATGAAGTAAAATTTGTGAAGTCACAAAAAAAATGAAGTAAAATTTGTGAAGTCACAAAAAAATATAGCAAAATTTGTAAATGCACAAAAAAAAATGGGAAACCTTCCATCTGCTCCAATTAAACCAATCAACACAATGAAGAACAGATCTCTTTCATCAAACATAACCACACAAATCATACACAATGTCCAGAAATTTCATTATTTACTGATGCAATTTACAGAGGAGAAAGGGGATGAAAACAAAAGCAAACTAATAACTACAAATTTCATAACTTCCGGATCTAAAATATTAGTAATTGAATGTATATACCTATAACTTATTGAATCTGAAAATTGAAGGCGGTGGCACTGGAGCTAAGGGAGGCGCTGGTTTGGTGGGTTTCTTCCTCGCGATTCCGGCGACGTGAGCGAGCGGTAGCTCGAGAACGGGACTCGCAAACGGTGCTCGCGAACGGAGGCGCAAAGCGCCGTCCAACGAGCAGCAGCGACTGCTCTCTCCTTCCTCCTCTACGGCGAATCGCGGCGGTGGCTGAGATCTCGACGGCTGCTCACAATGTCGGCGACATCTTTCTAGTGCTTCTGCTTGAGATTCCCACGGCTGAGCTCCAAATACCTCTCGCCCCAGGCCTCGATGAGGACGGCGATGGCGCCTTCGCTCCAGCAATCCTCTCGGCCGCCGCCGCAGCCGGGGGTTTTCTGATTCTGAATGGGGAGAGCTAGGGTGAGGGAGTTGGAGGAAGCGGAGCGGCGAGGACGGTGACAACGATCCGCCCGTTGGAAACGGGAGAAGGCTGAGATTGGATTTCGTCGTCGTCTTACATAGATGGTCGAGATCTTAGATAATTGAACTCGGATCCAGAGAGAGAGAGAGGGGGGGGAGGGGAAATTAGGGATAGTTTGAGCAGAGAGTAGAGAATAGGGGGGAGATGTAGAGAGAGAGGGAGAAGATTTGAAATAGCAGATAAATTTGAGAGAGAGAGGATTAGATTTGAGGATGTGGTGGGAATTAAATAATGTAGAAGGGTAAATATGACATAAAGTGCTAAATCAACAAATTTTTATAAGGGGTGCTAAAATTTAAAAAAAATATCTAAGAAGTGCTAGATTCGTGTATTTTCTCTTTTTACTTTATTACGAGGAAATGAATCTCATCATCGTGTTGTGTAGTAGTATATTTTCCCTTTTATGCGGTAATAATGAATGCGATGAGGATAACACGCTCTTATGACATATAATCAGGAGAGATCCGGTATGACGTCCGAACAACTTGTAAAACATCTCAAGTTTGTGGCCTTCCACGAGCACAAATTTCGCATATGAACTAATTTGTTAATTTAGTATTTGTATTTTTCTTTTGTTAATTGTTGTACTTTATTATTCAATTTACTTTTATTTTTCAACAAATTTTGTTATTTCAAAACTTATTTTTGTTTAATAAAAACAAATATATTAAAGATAAAATAAAATCCTAAAGATGTCTGCAGCTCTTTCATGACATGCAGTTGAAAGGGAGTGGAATAAAGGTGGATGGACTTGCAGTAGTTTCCAGCTGCAGCCACACTGGGCTCGTGCACGAGGGCCGGATGGTTTTTTGATCGAGCGTTGAACAATGTGGACGTGTCTTTGAACTTAGAACACTACAGTTGCTACATTGATCTTCTTGGAAGGGCAGGGGAGACTGAAGCTGCATTCGACGTCATGTGTAGAATGCCGATGAGCCCCGGGATGTTGAGCTGTTTGGTTTCTGCGTGTAGGCTTTGTGGGAGATTGGGCGTGGTCTCAATTGCAAAAAAAATCTATAGGCTCTGTATATGTTTGCAACACTTTAAATGTAGTGTTGCAATTGTAAATTGGGGCTTAAGTGTGTGATTTGATTTTGACAATAAGCCAAATAATTATATAGTTAAATAAAACACAATAACTGATATTGAAAGGAAAATTGAAAGAACGAACCAGAGTAAATCAACAAAACCATCAATAAGGCTATCCACAACCCTTAGAGCACCCTTAGGGTGCTCTAAGGGGTGCTCACCCTATCCCTGCAACGCAAGGGTGCTCTAAGGGTGCTCTATCTTTAATATTAAAAAATTTCCCATTTTCATTTATTAAATTAATTCATCAATTTGTAAATAAATTAAAATACACTAATAAATAAATAATACGAATTTTCCATTAATATTTGAAAATTGGAAAATTACATGCCGTTGAAAATAAAAAAAAAAAACACTACATAATTAAAAAAAAATAATACATAAAACTAAAAATTACTTAAAAAAACTACGCCCACCCCCGACGTGCCTTCACCTCCTCCACCATCTTCCGGTGAACTTCCTGCTGCTCCGGCGTCATATATCTCGTGTCCCTGGAGACAATATCCAGGTCCATCTGATCACGTCGCTGCTGAAGATACTCGGACTTGAGGCGTGCACTTTCCATCTTCGCCCGAGCTGATTCCCGCATCGCCACCGCGATCTCATGCTTGGCCTCGGCGAACTGGGTAAGTCGGGAGCTAACTCGATCCATGACGGAATCGTACTGGGACGACCCTTCGACCGGCTTCTTTCCTTTGCCCCTTGCCCTGGCCCTTGACGCATCTCGACCCTCCGGTCGGGAAGGCGCGCTTTCTCCTTCAGTGGACTGGGCCTCCTCTGCCGACGGCTGGGATTGAGAGGATGTGTAGTTGCCCTCCGCCGTAGTCTTCGTCCTCTTCATGGACTGTACGTCTGGGAAATTGGCTAGGTGGAACTTGGGATTTTCCCTGAGAATCTCCCACGCCATGAAATAGCGGAAGGCAGGCGCCTGAGCATTTGCCTGATAGATCTGTTGGGCCTGGTTTTTTACAAACTCGTCATCGACGCCGCTTGGCCGGCGAGCATTTGCCTGCTGCCAAGCCGACATCCAGTGTTTCACGGCGGTCTGGATGTGGCCGAAGAAGCTCCTCACGGCTTTCTTGTTGAGAGCCAAGTTGAACCTCCGGTTGAAGCGCTCTTGGATAGCGCCCCAATATCTCTCGCCGCACTGGTCGCATCCGACGATGGAGTTGTTGGTCTCCTCCACCCAAATATGTGCAATGTAAGTGGCTTGCTCGTCCGTGTAGTTGTGTCGCTTGGACCGGACGGGTTCCTCGTCATCTTCGGCGGCAGCGGCGGCAGAGGTGTCAACGACTTTGCCCTTCCCCTTCTTCTTCCTTCCTCTGGCAGCGGGCTGGGACGGCGGCGGGGCCAAAATGATGCGATCCTAGGTGTTTGTCGTCGGGCTGTCGTCGTCTGGGGAGAACGACGGGTAGGATTCGGCGGAGGCGGCGGTGTTGAGGTTGATTGAATCAAGCCCCGCCCCCGTGTAGAAATTCACGTCGTCGAACATGTCGGGATACCACGCCGACGAATATGGGTTGTTGGGATCCATAATTATTTTTTGAGAAGGTTTGCTTGAAGAATTGTGGAAGAGGAAAGATTGTGAGAGATGAAAATATAATGAGAGGTGTGAAAATGAGAGAGATGAAGATAGTATTTATAGGTGGTAAAATGAAAAAAAAAAAAAAAAATGCTGTAAAATCAAGCCGTTGCCGGCTTCAAAATCCAACCGTTGGATTTTCAAATTTTTTTTAAATGTTTTTTATTTTTTATTTTTTTAAATTCGTCAGCGCGTGTGCAACACGCGCGTGCTCGAGCGCTCGAGCTGTACTCGAGCTCGTCTCCTCCGCCACGCGATGGTCTCGAGCACCCCCCTGCTCGAAAGCGGCTCGAGCACCCTTGCTCGAGCCGCGTTGTGTATAGCCTAATGAATCTATGATCCTCATTTTTCAATCATCCTTATCCACCCATGTGATGCATGAGTTTGAGATGCAAACTAATTTATAATGAAAACTTCATATATTTGGACAAAATTCTAAAAGAAGCAATAGGCAAAGTATAAACAAATAAAAAGGCGAAACGCAAGATGTTTTAACATAGTAACAACACCGTATCATATTAACATCACAAATATCATAAAACAATATTTAAATAAAACAAGTGGCCCAGATGGAAGATGTCCTTAAGATGGATTGATGCATCAATTGTTTTTTCCCTTATTCTTACAAAGTGAAGCCATAATCAATCGAAATCATCACACCAGCATATTCAAACAGAAATCCAACCTCATAGATGAAACTATAAAAATTCTAAGGATTGCCGGATGTCCTACATCACATGAGGAAGGTATCCGGATGTCCTACATCCTCTTTAGTCATTGGCTCCACTCAACCAAAACAAGTATCCGTCTGCATGCATCCTGCTTCCGATCTGATAACACAGTATAGAGCAATGAGCAACAGTAGTCATAGAAATAGATTCATGGCTAGGCTAGTTACACGTCCAGCTACATCCTCATGTTGGAAATTTTGAATTGCCCGCTCCCAGAAATTGTTGAGCAAATCTTGTAGGCTATACTAATTACTAACAATTTCAACTACTAACTATCTTCCTGCATTTTCTTAATCAATAATCATGTTCAAGTTAATACCATCAAATCTTCAGTATTAAAAACAATATATGCTCATTTTAGTTGAGCACATTGGCAATGAGACAACAGAGAATTTGGAATGATAAGATAACCTTAAATTTTAATGCAACTCAAAAAGCCGAAACCTACAACATAGTTGCAGCATTTGTTCTGTATGTACAATGAAGAGGAAATTACAAGGAGCAGGAGGGTTCACGCACTAGTTTGCAGCGAAGTAGGAGGCAATGATAACAACTTACAGGAACCGAAGTCATCCCTCCCCCCCACCCCCCCCCCCCCCCCCCCCAAACTACAATTAAAAAGATATAGTTTGAATCTTCAATTAAGAAATCCACAAGCAATGAATAACTAAGAGGTAAATAGATACTTTTAAATAGGTAAGGCAATGTAAACGTTTCATGCTTCTTTCAGTTTATGTAATTTGACGTATCCTGACGCATTTTCCTCATGACTATAACCATCTTATTATTACAATGTTCAGGATCAGAAAGAAGAACAGAAAAAAAAGTTCCACTCATGCAACTTCACAGCTAAATATTATAAGCACCAATTGAAAATGAACAGGGAAATACCATCATACGTAACAATTAGCCCAAGACATTTCATATAGCTTCCTATTCAGGCTAATGCCCTGGCCCAACAAACTTTACAACCATCACCCCATCTAATGCATTGGAGCGTGCAGGGCTGCCAGGGCAAAATAACATACAATGCCAGACCTTGTTGGAAGAATACAATTCATAGGGTACAATAAGAGAGATTTAATACACATGATTCTTAAGGTACAGCGTGATAGCTTTAAAACGGACATGCAAGAATGCAAATGCAAGACAGTATCGATCTTATTCTCTTAAAAGCCATTTCCATGTTACTATTATTCAGGTTGATGACCAGCCCGACTAACTTTACAATCACCACACCAGAAAACAGAACCGTGAAATAGACGTGCAAAAAATCTGATGGATCAAAGTGTGCAGGGCAGAACTGAAGAACACACAATTCCAGACCTTGTTGGAAGAATATAATTCTTATGGTACAACGAAAAACGGACATGTAAAATGCAAATACAAGTTACTGTGATTTTGTTCTCTTAAAAGCCATTTCCAAGTAACAATAATTTGATTGATATCTAACGACAAATAGGGAAACAAACACAGAGGAGCACTTGACGCATTTCATGAATTACCTAACGAAATAGTAACACACAATCCGAATTCCTAAAATGGCAAACCACGTCTAAAGCATTTTAAGCAGTATGTTAATCATCCACACCCACACACACACGAATGCACCGAATATTATGCATCGACAATCACACCTCAGGATGTCGGCTTGCTAGAATCCGTCGGAGCAGAGGCGTCCCCATTGAGAGACGGCGGCTCGTAAGTCCTGTGTTTCTTCAGGATCTCAGCCACGACCCAGCGTTTCCGCTTGCTGAGCGGCCGCGACGAATCCAACCTCACCTACAACGGAACCAGCAAACGAAATGTCACTCTCCTCATCTCTTCGATTATATACATGTGTGTTTGTGTGTAAGAGTACCGACTTGATCCCCGATGTCGCAGCGGTTTTCCTCGTCGTGAGCCATAAATTTGGATGTGCGCTTGACGTAGCGATTGTAGAGCTTGTTGTGGAAGAGGCGGTCCACCGCCACCACCACCGACTTCTGCATCTTATTTGAAACCACCATTCCCACCACCGGCTTCATCCCGGATTGATTGATTGGTTTCCGACGGCTAATTCTTCTCTTCCGAAGCTTTTGCTTTCAAACCACAGGAGGCTAAAACCCTTCCTCCTATCTAACGACGTCGTATGATTATTGAAACGGACTGGGCTTTTGGGCTTTCACTTGCGCTTCAGCCCAAATGACGTTAATTGCTCTCTCGTTCCCCCTAACAGTCGTCATTATTGTTTCTATCTTTTCGACCGAATATTTGTTATAAAAATTAGGAAAATTAGGATAAAACATGTGAAGGATTATATAATAGCAATCTATGTCGATTTTGGCTCAATGTTCATTTTTTACGGTCGAAAATCTAGAGACATTTTAAAATTTTGGATATAACATGAATTTTGAGAAAAAATTGATACGGTGGGTATAAAAATGAAATATTTCAAAAGTCTAAACATGATTGGCTTATTATGTTTTTTTTGTGATCGAAATCAGGAAACATTTTAGAAATCAATAAAGACTTTCGAACACCACGACACCAGGGCCGAATATTTAAATTCCTTAATTACTTTCATTAACCGGTTAATTAATATAAAATCAGAATTGGACTTTCTCTTATTTACCTTTGCCACTTATTTTAATTTAAAGGTTCTAAATTTGTTTGAATTTTAAATTTTGAATTTCAAAATTTCCTTCAATATTGGGCTATCTTTGCTATTGATTGTTTCCCAAAATATTTTAATTTAGAATGGCTTTAATTTGGGCCTTGATATTGTTTCCAATTAAATAATTGATTTTTTTTTCTATTAGGAGAAATAATTGATTTAAAATACACTACAATAAATTAATATATACAAATCACCTAAATCAAATTTTATCCCTAATTAATACATAATTATCATCAAATTAATGTTGCTATGTGTGGAGGAAAAAAGAAACGGGAACAAAGATGGGTAAATTACTTACCTCCATATTATAGTATTTGGAGGGAATTTGTTGAAGGTTATAACTGTCACCACACAAAAAGAGAAAAATCGGTCCAAATTGAAGATGTAGTTCGGCCGATTTTTTCATGGCAAACTAATAGGTGGCCGGCCACCTAGCGTTCAATTATCACTCCTCATTAAAAATTTGGATATAAAATGAAGTTTGAGATAAATTGATACAGTAGGTATAAAAATGAAATCTATCTATCTATCAGTCATCAGTCTGAATTTAGCTAGAGTTCACTGTTTGAACGTAGGGATTTTATCTTTACAGGATTCAAGCAGAAGAAGTCAGCCAGGCTGAAGAAGAAAGTTCAAGAAGAACTTGAACTCAGTTGACTCCAGAGTTGATCCATGCAGTTTGTGCATGTTGAGAAGCCACGTTGAAGTCAGACATCCAAAATCAGAAGAGAAGACTTAGAAGATGTTGAAGAATGAAGAATTCACATTCAAATTTAAATATACTTAGAAGTACAAGTCAGACTGGAACTTTTCATAAATGGACCGATCAAGAGGACTTGCAAAAAGCAAGAATTGCAGTTACCATTTCTAGAAAGATTATTATAGAGTAGGTGGAGTGTCATGCTTTTGGCAGAGATCAACGCTCTTTCCAATGGCTAATTGATCTCTCTTTTTATAAAGAGAGGTCTCCACAATGCGAGAAGATTACTAAAAGATTACACGCACAAGCTTTCAAGCAGATTCAAAATAGTAGAATTCTCCAAGCAAAAACATTCAAACTGCCACAAGCCAAAGTTGCAGAGTGTATCCAGTCCTCCTCCTTTGCTTCATCTAGCCTCTCATTCTTTGATCGAGTCTAGATTCTTAGGTTCTTGCATAGTTTCTAAGCAGACTCTCTGTAGCAATTTTGAGTCTCTAAGCCTTAGGAAGAAGCCTCCACTTTTCTAAGTGTAGAAGACTTCATAAAATTTTCGAATTTGATGTTAGGGACGGAAAAAAATTAATGGCGAGATGGAAATCGATGAGAATGCCGAGATAATGTAAGACTACCCACAATGGAGTGTCTCCATGGGTGTCTCGAGACACCCCAGCCATGGAGACACCCCGCTGCAGCTCGTTGCGGCTCGAGCCTGTCTCGCCAGATCGAGACTGTCTCGATACGGCGCGTGTCACTTTTTTTTTCGAACTGGTGCGTACATTGCACGTGCCTAACTGAAAAAAAAAAATGTGCAACAGCTATTGTCAATTTTTCTATTTTTTTTATTTATTTTTCACCTATAAATATAACCTCATTTTCTCCACTTCTCACACCATTTCTCCTTCAATCACCTCTATCCTTCCACAAATTCTCCCTCAATCACCTCTCATACCCCCTAAAAAATGGATCAAAACAATGTCTTGATTCTATCAACCTCAACTCGTCTATGGGCAGTCCTTCTACACTGTCATTGGCGATGAGGAGAGTCCCTCGTCTGAGCCGATGTCGTCCACCGCAAGTCGCAAGAGGGCGGCGAAAGGCAAAGGCAAGCCACGGGCTGATCTCACTCTCGTTGTCGTCGCTCCTCCTCCGCCCACGCCGACCGAAGCCACCGCCAAATCAAAGATGAAGCGGCACAATTACACCATTGAACAATCCACCGCCGTTGCCCAAATTTGGGTAGAGGAGACGTGCAATTCCATTCTTGGCAAAGATCAATACTCCAAGAAATATTAGGGGAAAGTGGTTGCGAGGTTCAACACCGTGTTCCAAGAAGACCTCAAGCCAAAGCAAGTGGAGCTTTTTTGGGCGCGTCTCCGGCTGGGTGAAAGAATGATGATCGCTTTCGAGAAGACGACTGCTAAAAGGCCCAACGACACCTCCGACGATATGGTGACCAAGCATGCCCAACAGCTATACGCGGCCCATCAAAATGGTAACCGCTTCAAGTATTTTGGTGCTTGGGAGATCCTGCAGAGCTACCCCAAATTCCTCCACCAAGAATTTCCCGATGTTCAGTCCATGAAGCGGATGAAGAAAACGTCGGAGAGCGCCTACACCTCATCTGGAACTGCCCAGGGCTAGAGTGAGGCAACAGAAAGGGAAAGCACGACTCCCCCTGACCACAGGGGCGAGACGCGATAAAGGCGGAGTCGAGGGCGACCAAAAGAAAGGGAATAAAAAAGGTGAGCGAGGATACGGAGTTCGGGTCGTTGTTCGACTCGACCAATGCTAAACTCAGCAGCATCGCTGAGGCAAAGCACAGCCTGGCCGAGGCAATGATGGCGCGTGTTCGAGCGAAACAAGACGCCAGTGACCTGAAGATCACCAGTACGGATACATCGCACATGATGTCGGAGCAGTACCAATTGCACATGATGATAGTTGCGAAGGTCAAGCAACATCGAGGATGAACTTAATTTTTTTTCCTTAACAATGTATTGTTTTTTTATTTATTTCTAGTAATGTATTATTTTTATTTTATTCAAATTAATAAAAATTTCGAATTAAAATTAATGCAAAAAATACATATTCAGAAACTAATTAGATAGAGACACCCAATAAAAACAGTCTCATTATATGTCACAGTCTCTATCTTCATTACACCTCATAAAAACACCACATAGAAACACCACATGATGATCAGTGTAAGTGGAGAAATCTATGTTGATTTTCTACATACAACGTCGGCATTTTAGGATTGAAAAAATCGTACTAGGAACAGTTTAATTTTTTTATTAAAAAAAATGAATTTCGGACAAAAACGAAACATTTCTGTCATTTAAAAGAATTTTAGCAATCCTAGGGACATTTTAGAAATTTTTTTACCTTGATTATTTTTGGAAATCTTTTTTTTTTTTCAAGAAGAAACAGTTATACTAGTTACGGTGAGTCGAAATGACGAAGTCAATTGTCTAACAGTTAAATTATGACAAGAAATTAATTTATCTCTACTTTTCCTCCATTCTCTCTAGTTATAAGTTATACTAGTATATGTGGATGTCTGAATATCATACGTGTGGAAATATGATATCCCTTATTCAGCTAAGGGCTCTTATCCTTCATACGTAAATCATAAAGAAAATCAGCTACTAACAAAATTACAAAAATGAAAATGGAAGGCTAAATTTCCAATTTGGTACCCATAATTTGCCATAAATCACGACAAACACCATAAACTCGAAGCCTGTTTGAACTGGGCCGTTGTGGAAAAGAGGTTTATCTGCAGACAATCAAACCAAAACCGTTATATCATCTCCCGCTTGGCTCTTACTATCCTATAGATAAACCCACAAAAATATTTCTTGTTTCTATTTCATTTTTTTTAGTATTGTACTATCTGTCGCCGTCGATCGGATTTCTACATTCTTCTCTTTCTTTGGCTACACTCACTGCCTTTTATCTTTGAATTTTGGGTTGGGATATGATATACGTTTGTGGGTTTGCGTGATTGACGGATTCAATGGTTAATTTCGCTTGTTTGGTGAGTTTTTTCCAGCAAGATTGCGTCTTTACGTCTTCATGAGGCTGAAAAATGTGGAAGCTTTTTCATGTTCTTCATGAGCACTTCAGTTGTCTTATGTCAAAATCTAGTCTTGTCCAAGAATAGTGGTGTCTTCAAGAATTCGTTTCCGTGGGGCAATGCTATGTGTCGTGGGGTTCAATTGGGTTGTCGGAGGAGGAAATACTGTGGGGTGGTGCCTAATGCCAAGAGATGGCATGCAAAGAAGAGGAGTTGGTGGCAGAGGTTCTTCTTTGATGAGGATGGGAATTGGCTTGGTTTGAAGGATGAAGAAGCATTCGAGGTGCTGGAGTCGGAGGAGGAGGAGTCAATCGAGAATGAATTATCCGCGAATGAGAAGTTTGAGGCGTGGAAAAGGCGAGCGGAGGCTATTGTGGAGTTGAGGGAAGCACAAGAAGATGTGAAGAATGAGGAGAATAGGAGGTGGGAGGATTGGATTGTTGATGGAACTTATGAAGATGATGTTAGTAATGGTGCTTCATGGTTTGAAGACTCAAATGGGGCGGTTCCAAAACTGGGAGATGATGTAGGGGAAGATTTTAGGGAAGTGTTTTCTGGTAGAGGATTGGTGAAGTCTGTGAGGGATTTAGTTTTAGGCAGAGAGGAGGATGATATTCTGTATGAAGATCGAGTTTTCCGTTATGCCTCGTTCAATTCGGTGAGTGAGAGTTAAGTTTATTTCATTGAGTTAAGGATATGTCTGCTTCACAAGTATGTGGATGCTTGGCTAATGTTTGCCCTAACTAGTTAGATGCATTCTCTCAAATAGAGAACCTATTGGTGGAACAAATGCTTCTGTGCTCTTTTCAATATGATAAATGAGATAGATTAGCTCACACCATATTATGCTGAAGCTGTATCAATCTGTAACTGTGTATTCTTTTTGAAAGAATGATCCTTAACATACAGTGTAGTTGAGAATGAAGTATGTGAGCTGAAATCTGAAAATACTTATATAATTATATTCCAGTGCATGGTGCTTGTACCTTTTTTACAGACAAAATTCAATAACCAGCTTTGTCGCGCCTAATTAGTTGCTTACAATAATACGGGCTTACAACTTAATACTATTTTATGAGCACTATTGTGGAGTTATTGGTCAACCACATAACTTTCATCATGTTAGTGAGTCTTAAGTGTCAATTCATTACATCCTTTCTTATTTCAGGCTAAATTTTTGGCAGTCCTGGTTATTGTTCCATGGGCTATGGATTTCTTGGTTCACGATTTTGCTCTTATGCCTTTTTTGGACAGGTACGTCTTACCATACAATGTATTTTCACACTCGGGTTAATAATATGAAATAGCATTTCTTGTTTGGTCCATCATATTTCTTTGTTTCAACTCTTATTTGGATGAAACATCAAGAGAATCCACGAATAGTTTATTCTCATCCATTCAGTAGCAAAAACAACCTGATGGAATGTTATTTGAGAAAAAAGTAGTCTATTTTCATAGCTTTCCACATTAAGAATACTTTCGGTATCAAAGAAATGGCTAGCTTTAGTAAGATCTGTGAATTTTAACTGAAGTCCGCGTGAGCAACCTGATAGTATTACTTCATGTGCCAAGTCAGTCAGAGTGATGTTTTAGCATGCTGTTAATGTCACTCTTGCTCGTGTGATTTTGAACTCGCATATTGCAAGCTATTTCTAATTCAAATGCCACAAGCTCCCTAAACCATTAAAGATATTTCAAGTTTTTTACCCACACTAGTAACATATAAGTAGCCTTGGCCCCTCAACAGCATTTCCTCCAACCGGAATTTACTCCTGTTACTTGGTCTCATCATTCAAAATGCAACAAGTTGTATGGGCTTGCCTTTGATTCATCACTGCAGGAACATGTCCATTCACTTACTCAAATTTGGAACATTAGATGGTTTCTGTTTGAACTTTTAAAGGCAATCTCTACTTCCATAAGATAATTCTCAACTGGAAGTGGCTGCATCTGTTGGCATCTTAATGTTGCATGTCATTATAAATTGGGACTTGATGAGCACTACAATTTCCTAAGCAGATATGTTGAAAAGGTACCCCTTGCGGCACAAGTGCTTGATGTTAGGAGGAAACAAAAACTTGAAATGGTCAAGGCTCTAAAACTTGAGAAAGCACGATATCAGCTTGAAGTAGAGATTGGTAAATCTCCTCCACTTTCTGATCAGGAGCTTTACTTGGAGTTGCGACATAAAGCGTAAGTATTTTAGTGCTGTCAATAATTTTATCTGGTGCATTTAGCGAATAAATATTGCTTATTAACTTTCATAAACTATTTCCGCTTTATCTAATAGCATACATTTTATGTAGGAACTGAAGAAAACCATAGTTGGCATGCTTCCTTACGTAAATTATAATTCGTATAAAGACTAGGATCAATGCAATATCATTGTACTATAATGAACATCTGGTTACAGCCCTTCAGTTCAAGTCAGAACCCTATAGCTTTTTCCCTATGCTATACCTTATGATCGCTTTTTGTGGATTTTCTTTCGTATATCGTAATATTCTCTTCTCTTTGAGAAAAGTTCTGACAGTGCTTTATAATTTAACTAAATATGATTATTTCTTTCTTTTCTGTTACCTGACAGGTTAGAGCTGCGAGATGAATGGAGATTGGAGAACCGTAAAAATTTTGCTAACATCTGGTCAGATATGGTTTTTGGGGTCACATTATTCGTTCTTCTCTACTTCAATCAGAATCAAGTGAGTTATCACCAAATAATCTGCTCTCTTCTTTTCACTTCTATCATGAGCATTATTTATTTCTTTTCCTTTCTTGTTTCTCATTTCACAATTCATAAAGAGTTAACTGTGGTAAGGTAAACATAATTGATTAATTATAGCAACTATAATGTTCAATCTATTGATATAAAAGACTGCAACTTATTATTGTAACTTTTGAAACTTTTGCCACTTACGGACATAGAAGAAAAGGGGGGGATTGATGAACTTCTGAAGCTCAAATTATGTCTTCATGAAAATTCATTTAATCTTGAGATGTTAGGGTGCAATTTTGGAAACATTTATCTTCTCAGAAGAGGTAGCTTGTTTACTAACTAATCTCATTGGCATTTGCCATGCACCTCCCCATTCAATTCAGATTGAGAAGTAGTTTTATTGATTGATGTTTCCTATCACGATATTCCAGATGGCACATGCTAAAAAAATGCTAAATGAAGCATAGTAGGTGCTGCCTGAGATGTGACGATTAATCTGCAGTTAAACAATATTGAATTTTATGTTATATTCGTCCTATTTTTTATAAGCAATATTTCATTATTTGGCTTGTATATCCAGTGATTATTATTTATTTTTAATCTGATGATGTCTAAGTTTCTCTAACTTGTACTCCTGCAGGTAGCCTTGCTGAAATTTACTGGTTATAAGTTACTGAATAATATATCAGACACAGGAAAGGCGTTTCTTATAATACTTATCACCGATATTTTTTTAGGGTAATTTCTCTGCTATTCTCAACGCAATCATCATATTTGTTAGCCATATATATAGCCCAGCTAAAATCATTTCGTATGTGAAGAAGTGCAACATTTTATGTTGTGTTTCCATTATTAACTTAGTTATTATACAAAACTAAAGCTTAGTCTACTTTCCTGTTGTTGTCAACAGTTGTGTTTTGTTATTATAGTGACTGTACTTATTTTTTGTGTTGATTTAAAGTAACTGCCTCCACTCATTGCTGCCTTTAGTTTTCGTCCTGCAATCATTCTGTACCGTATTATAGCTATGAGTTTTTGGTCCTTGCTATTAAGCTTATAAATTTACAAAGTGCAGATATCATTCTGAATCGGGCTGGCAAACATTGTTAGAGGTCATGGTTGAGCATTATGGGCTTGACGTCGATCAGGCTGCCATCACAATTTTCATATGCCTAATTCCAGTTATCATTGATGCTTGTGTGAAGCTGTGGGTATGTTTTCATTTTACTGTATTATGATACATGCCTTGTTAATTTTTTCGGTTTTTGCTCTTACATTGAATTTCCGGTTGCTAGATTCTTATTACAAGGCATGCTTAGTGCTACAATATTCCTTCATTCTATTTGTCAATTTACATGATATATTTGATGTGGCAATTTATAGGCCCTGCAAACTTGTAAGTGCATCGTGTACGTGTGTACCTTCTTCAGCTTAGTCGCCAAGGAAACAACCAGTTTCTTTGACCAGTTTCTTCCACGTTTACGTTTTCTTTTCTTCTTTTTAGTTTGAAATGTAGTGGGACCCGCATACTCGACAGCCCTGATCTAGATTCCATTCATGCACATGTCAACTGCTGCTACTGCGTCTTTTCAATTCTTCACTACTTAAAAGCTGGTCCAAGCTGCCCTATCTTTTAGGTGGCCTTGAATGAGGGTCAATTCTAATTATTTCTGTGCTATGAATATTGCATTTAGTTGTGATCTGATCGTATTGTTTCTTAAGCTTAATAATTGATCAGATCCATGTTTGCAAGCTGCTCATTTTTAAGGCTAATAGTGAACTCCCTTTCTCGTAACGAAGGGAAAGAAGAGATGAAATAATGTGAAGAATGAGACGAGAGAAGGAACTGGACGAAGAATGGTTTTTCATAAGACTTATTCCACATGAAAACATTTAAAGTCAAACAGATGGATGCTAGTCATTTTATTTTTATTTATTTTCTTGGGTTCATTTTGACCAAAACTTACTCTTTAAGATGTTTTGAGCTTTTATGTTTTTTTTCTTGTCTTTAAGATGTTTTGAGCTCTTATGTTTTTTTTCTTGAATAGGTATTCTTACTCGTAGTTCTAATACCTTTCTTTTTCCTTTCGTTTCCAGCTGTTTAAATTTCTGCCAAGATTATCCCCGAAGGTGGCCAATATTTTCCAGGAAATGAAGAGACATTAGGATGAGTTCTCTGTGTACTTGGGGCTCTCATATTCTTTTCATATACGAACAATTTTTTTTAATTTTTTTTTCTCATAAAGCATTCGTTTTCCTTAATATTTGTGCCTAAACATGTTCAAAGCGTGGTTTGCTTCCTTAGTTGCTACACATTCTGTTGTACTACATTGGGACATCAGTCAAATATATGTCCATAATTATACACTCATTGACTCTTGGAAGTATTCCTAGACTTCTTGGAACAACACTTATGCAGCATTGAACAAAATCATCATTATACTTATATATCCTCGTCCCTCTCCCTCGTCTTCTTTAATGTCAATATCTACATTGAAGAACTGTTCTACTGGCTCTTGCTAGCTGGCATTTAATTTAGGAACTGCTAGCTGTAACAAGCTCTGAAGCCTCGAGGATTTTTCAAATGTATGTTTCTGGTTTGTCGTGTTTTGGTTCTCGGGCATGCTATGGATGAGTTAAGATTATCGATCTTGTGATATTACTTGCTCTCTTCTTCTGGTAAGAAGGGTTGTAGGACCTTCAAGCATTAAAGCTGGTGATGCAGTGGAAACACATGCCCTGTTGGTTTGAATTCAGAATGCACATTTATTATCTTTTATTGTAAAGTTTCATCAACAACAGGTGAAGTTTACATGCTACAGCCATGCAGTGCAGCCGACGGACGGCCTTCTCTACTCTCTCGTGCGGCCTAGTACCGTTGCGTTGCTTCCACCGAAGCCCTTCTCGACTCCGTCAATGAAATTATGGTATGTGTTTTCATTTGGCATGGTTTACATGTGACTTGTTATCAGACAAGCAATGTTGTTCAGTCTGTCTGGGAAAAAAGGTCTCATCTGTAGGACTGTATGTTAGGGGCCCCAATCCTACTGCATTTCTCTATGTGTGTGTGTGTGTGCATTATTTCTGAAATTCTGACAGAAACATAACAACATCAATATTTCAGAAAATTAAAAGGTTTCTGAAAAGTAGAGAGCCAGGAAGGCATAGCTAGTGATTCTTGCTACTTCCAGGTGTGTTTTCAAGTTGGCACACGTTTAGATGAGGGGAGAATTTTCCTAGTTTCTTGGGTTTTGCTAAAGATAATAGACTATTCCGCGGTCTCCGAATGAGTGTGCCGTCAAACATCATACACCAAGAAAGTTTGGGTAAATTTATCGATTTAGTCTTAATTACTGCATGAAAAAATTGAACATCCAAAGAATTTGCATCAAAGACGAAGGTAAAATAAGAAGTTTGATAGGAGTATCATTTTTACATAAATTTTAAAAGGGAACATTTTAATATGGGACACGTGTTATTTCCAATCAGAACACTTATTTAGGGACGGATATGGTAGTTATTGTTTGTCTACTTTCAACTACTTTGAGGGAGTGCATTCAGTAATTTTGGAGTGGTTGTCACTCAGTTTGAGGAAAAGTTCTTGCTTCTTGGGATGTTTGATGACTTGATCTTTGATGCTTGTAGTCTCGAGTTACCATTGTAAAATTGGGGGTATTTAAAGCACCTTCGATGATATTTCATTTTAGAGTATGAACTTCATTTCAATCGAACTGTATTTTGCACTTAAAGTACAAAGTATTGAAGATTATTTAATACTCTATTTATAAAAGTACATGGGGAATATTTAAGTGTTGCGGCTTTAATCTGTAAGCAGCGAGGTCTTAAGTTCAACCCCCACCGCTCTACTTTCCCATGTCAAAGAAAAAAAATTATGCTCTACTTTTCACTTTTTCAGCAATATTAAATTATGAATATGTAGTTTATCAATAAGATGATTATAAATTTATTACTTCTAATAATTCTAAATTGATTTTGTTGTTTTCTTGTATTAAAGTTCCAAGAATATGATCAATTGGATGTAGCATCTACAGTACAGTATCATTAATGATATGACACATCAAATCTATCATGAAAAAAATAGTTTCTTTTACATACATACGGATGCATAGAAGAGATACTCCCATTGGATCTGAATGTGACAATATTATTTATAAAATTGGCTATAATGTGTTGAATCATATTTACAACATAGATGCCCCATTTTCTGAATCTTTTTTCTGGGTTGAATCGAGTACAGTGTGGCCCTATGGCTGTGGCTGTGGCTGTGGGTTCTCGTTCATAAATGTTCTACTGTATTTTCTATTTTTCTAAATTTATATTTGCGTGTCGTTTTCTTTATTTATACTCCCTTAGACCCCCAAAATTATGCATACTTTGAGGCGATCCGAGTTTTAAGAAAATTTTCGAAAGTATAATGTGAGTGGAGAGAAAAGTAAATATGAGTGGAGAAAAAGTAAAATTAAGGATAAAAAGTGATAGAAAATGATGGACTAATGTGATATAAAGTATAAATATATAAAGGGTCATAAGTGAAAGAGTTATTTTCTAAAATGGACTATAGATAAATTTGGAGGACAGACGAAAAATGATAACTATGCATAACTTTAGGTGTGGGGGGAGTAAAACATAACGAATAAAGAATTCTTGCGACGTGCAATAATAATAATAATAATAATAATAATAATAATAATAATAATAATAATAATAATAATAATAATAACTAGAATTCATGTTTTTATCACTAGTAAAGAGAATAGTTTTCAACTGTGAAAAATAAAAAGATGCCATATGCAAAATGCAAGTGGGTTTAGTAGTAGTCGCACTCGCACATGACTGCATGAGTCCGAAACGATCATATATTCATATCGTTAGCATTATATCGCATTTTTTAACTAAAAATTAAATATACGAAACGATTTAAGATGCCAAAGAAAAATTAAAAACAATATAACAACTAGAAAAAAGAAATAGATTATAGCCGCTCAAATAGTAAGACGCTTTTCCTCCAACCATGAGGTTGAAGGTTGGAATCGTGTGTGCGTGTGTAAACTAAAAAAAAAAGTAATTATAATTATATTTTCGAGTAATTATGTAATGGTCTCTATTTAGACCACATTATCCTCGATCCAGAAAAAGAAAATATCACTATACTATCAATTCCAATTAAACAATCAAATTGTTTACTATCAATACATATTACTAGTAAGTATGTCATAATTAAATAGTTAAAATAAAAACCTACTAGTTGGAGACCAGGGTGGCTTATTATAGCTGCTTGTTGAAAAAAGGAAACCTATACTCGACCAATGAGATGCTGCCCGATTTTCTGCCCGCTGCACTAATCCTACTAGCTACTGCCATTGAGACCCTGCCCGATTGGCTGCCCGCTTAGCTATCAATTCCAATTCCAATTCTTATACTCCATTCATTTCCACTTTAAGAAAGCCTACATGTACTCCAATTTTTCTACTTCCTACGGTACTCCTAACACTATGTGACTTGTTGTTCATATCAGGGTGTTCCATAATAAATAGCCCGTTTTCAAATAAGGAAATAATTAATCTTTCAAAAAAAAAAGTTGTGAGCCATACTATTTTAATTAATTTGTACCTTTCAACTTAATATTCGTGTCCAAATAAAATGAGCCACTTGTTATGAGACGGAGGGAGTACTAACTAATTTTAAATTACAATGTTTATTTTATATAGGGATGCATGCATTTCTATATTTGTATTAACAATGATGATGATACTATATTTATGGAGTTTACCGATACCTTATACAAGTTGATAGTGAATAATGAATACTGCATCCGCCTTTTGCAATTGATATTAAAAAAATAATCATTTGCTTTTCTTTTTTGACATGGAAGGGGAGCTGTTTGAAACCTAAAGCTCATTGCTTAGCCGTACCGATAGGATGTCTCCTTAGGAACAAATCATTGCTTCTAAAATACTTACTCCATTACATATGAAATATATATACATTAGCGGTTAGTTCATATACAAAATATTTTTCTCGTAAAAAATAAAAAATAATGTATTTTATGTATTATTACGATGTATCATCATAATATTGCATTTTTTGGATTACTAAAATACATAGTTATGATAATGCATTCCGTGTTCAATTTTAATGCATCGGTCAATCTTAACCGTAGATATACAAAAATCAATAGTCTAGATCGATTCTCATTTATTATGGGAAAAGAGATTTATATATGATTTCTTCCCTGTATATATATATATATGTATGTATGTATGTATGTATAGAAGTCATTTCATCTGAGCACCTTTCTCGTTCTGTCAACACTAGCTCAGTGAATACAAAAACTAATTTGAGTGTTTTTGAAATATTGTTTCCAGAACCTATAAAAAAAAGAATTTTAGGGATCAAACTCCATCACTAATCTCTTCCCAACCCCCTATAACTATTTAATTAAGCAACAAAACATAAATTTCTGACCAAGTTATTGTAGATGTAGCCCCCATTTTAAAAACTTCCGTGGTAAGATGAGTAACTTTCTGACTAATTGGTGCTGTAAATTTAAGAATTGTAGTAATTGTCACTGAATTAATCCTCGTTAGGCTTTTTTTTTTTTTTTTTTTAACATGTGACAAAATAGGCCAGCCAAAACTAATCCTACTACAATATATAGCTGGCGTTTGGTAAGATTTGGTGGTAGCTTTAATTGGGGGATGGTACATTTTGAGCTTTATACTGTGGGCCGGTTTTATGTTTGTCAAATTAGCCTCCCAAACTCAATAATTATATATGAACTACTAATTAATTGCAGGCTGCTTACAGCTGATGTTGAAATAGTGAAATAATTTATTTTATCAATATGTAGGGTGGTGCATACAGCATATTAACGTTTTTTTTCCTTTTTTTTTTTTTGAATTGATAATATATGCAGTCACACAACTAATTATAAGGGGGTAATATGGGTTGTGTGTTTTTATAAGCATAGGAGGTATGTGTGTTGATACATAATTATAAGGTGATTGTCATCACGTATAAGTACTCCCTCTGTCTCGTTTAAAAAGTCTCATTTTGCTATTTCGGGTGTCCCGTTCAAGAAGTCCCATTTTCTTTTTTGACAAAAATTAACACACTAAAATCCACTTTATGTCACACTCAAACGTGAACAGTATTGTTTACTTTATTGTACATTGTTTTTCCACTCAACACACTTTAACATTAACAATAAAATACTACTTTAATCACACTCTAACTCTCTTTTTTTTAATCTACGTGCGATTCTCAAATAGGACTTCTTCACTTGGACGGAGAGAGTACCATTCTTGGCCTCTTGAGACTAATTTCGTAGATATAAATGTTTCGACTAAGAAACTCCTGCAATTTTATCAATGGTGCTTCATATTTTGGAAATAAAATCATTTATTTATTTATAAATTTGTTTTTAAAAAAATCTTAAATCATTGATGTGTTCTCATGATCTACGGCTTTCATTACAAAGATGCGTTGTTATAGTGCCAAAAGAGAGAGAGAATTTTGAGAGTATCTAAGTTAAGAATAAGAATATAAGATCAGATTGATGAAGTTTGAATTATGGTTCCGATTCTCCAATCCTTAACGAAAAAGAGGGAGAATGACATCTCCGTCCCACTCAATCAAAATACACTCATCCGTACGAATTATTTAGTATGAATATATAGGTCCCAAAACTTTGGAAAATATATATGGGGTCTCCAATTAAAGTGGCACCAAATTTGGTACTTTTCTCATTTGCATGATCTTGTATTTTATAATTAAATAATTGTGGATGTATGTTTGTACGGAAATTAATTATTCATTTATTTTTTGATACGATGTAAGTAACGATCACCAAATTAAGTAGAAACTAAGTAGTAGTACTGAATGATTAAATACGTACGTACTAGAGTATCCAACTAAATAAAAACTTGGGTACTTCAATTAAATTTCTTTGCTAAAGTAAAATCTTTCCACAATTAATTATGTCTCGAGTGATTTGGATTGTGAATTTCATGGGGCGTAATTTATTTTGGATATTTTGGATGTGAATAATCAGGCATCAATAAATATTAAATTTATTTTCACATGGTGGACCATGTGAAATTCACTTTCTCATATTTCCTCTCTGTTTGTCGAATTCTGGTGATTGTTTTGACTATAATTTATATATTTATCATAAAAGACAAAGTGTCAACGTGCTCATCTTACTTATAAAGTTTTCGTCTAATTTTTTTCGGCCACAAATTAACAACCTCTTGTTTAAACAATTTTATATTGATTCCAAAAAGAAATTCAGAATACCATCTTCTAATGGATATATTATCATAATTAGACAAGAAATTTCAGGATTTGCATGGTGAAATAATATGAAATTTACTACTAATTCCAATAAGAAGCTGCTCAGATCTTGATTGTCATTTTCATTCAGAATAAGGAGTATTTTTTATTTAACCTCATGGTAAGGCCGTCGACACATAAGTCTCTGTGTTTCAAGAAAATTAATTAACCTTCTAATTCGCAAGATCTTTTGGGCAATAAATAACTTTTAGTAGCAATTGGAGAAGGGTATTATTGTCCAATGGTTTGGGGATCGGAAGTAGGATATTATTGGCTATAATTAATTACCTAATGTAGATTATTGCTATGATGGGGTCTTAACATAACTAACGTCTGATTTCTTGCGCCACCTTACTTATTATTTTTGCATTACTTGTCTTAGTTTTGTCAATATCAACATAATTTCTGTTTAAATTGGGGTTCCTAGTTTTGAGTGGCTCCCATCTATCATTATCAACTATCTACCAACCATAACCATTAAAATTTATCAAAAAAGAGATGCTCTATGATTTATATAGCCCATACAAGATGTTCAATAAAAATCCTCATTTATTTTATTTTATTTTGGTAAAAAGATTATGTCTACTTATATCAAGTGTACATTATCACATCATAACTGGACTAACATCGATTATAGGCTGAATATTATGAAGAGAGGAAAAGGCCAAGCATGTCACCTTTTAGTTAACCAATTTTTTTCCCCCAGTAACTAACTCTCATGAAACAAATCAGTTTTGAAAAAGTCACTTAATTAATCAATTCCAATAATATGGTAGCCATAGTTATGACTTTTGATTTGTCAATTATTATTATTTTTTTCACAAAATTAATGAAGCAATTTCCAATATTGAACAAATATAAAATCAATAATATGGCTACTATATTTCCCCTTGGGCATTGGTTGTATTTTTACTATTATAAATTGTCTGATTAGTATATTTTGTGTGAATCGTTGAGCAAAAATTACCTAGCTTCTCGAATGCTCAAACAATAATTTTAGAAATCACACAGCTCTCGATCACCAAGATATATATTTTTCCAGCATTTGCTCTTATACCCTAGAATTAAAAGTGAGTTTTAATTTACTTAGCCCATGCTTGGTGGACATTTTTGGAGCATGGAAAGGGATTCACTTAATGGAATCCATTACTTGTTATTTGGTTTGGGTAGTGGGTAACCCAAACCCCCAATATGTTACCCTCCAAACTAGAGGAGTAATAAAATCCTTTCCTCTCCAAATTCATTTCCATCACATGTGATTTATTTTCATTGTTGAACCAACAACACCCTATAAATGTAACGGTTATTGTTACCATTTCTCTCCTTGACTTGATTTCATTCCCTTTTCATTCCTCTACTTGAACCAAACAATACTTAGTGTGCACCTTGAATATAGGATACAATTTACCCTCACCTACTGCACAGAGATGATTGAATTAATGTAGGTACGTCATGTAAGAAGAAGTTGTTTGTTTGTAGTAATTAGTTTTTAGGACAGTAAAAATTCAGTGGTGTGTATACCCTACCTCGACTCAGTCGAATCATCGGCTTTCCGATCTGTCAACGTTAAGTAACTGAGTTCTAATTCATTGGACTCATCTCACTCAATAGCTGTTGACAGGCAAAACATATGTGCTCTCTCTCTCTCTCAAAAACAAACACAATGCTGCTTTAATGCTACTTCAACAACCCTTTTTACACCCACTTATTGTTATTTTTTACATTCCAATAAAAACCTCTTCGTTTTAGCCCAAATTATTTTTTATGAAAAAAAAGATTAAAAATGAACGAACACAACATGTTGCTGGGAACTCAGAACTGAAACTGATCAATATGAGTTTTTTTTTTTTTTTTTTTTTTTTTTTTTTTTTTTTTTTTGAGAGAAAGGGGGGGGGGGGAGAGAGAGAGAGAGAGAGAGAGAGATCAGAGAGGTATATAATGTGATGAATAGAAGGTAGAGCGTGTTTTGTCTCGGTGTAAATGGAAAGAATGGCTTCCACATGGGAGGAAAGGATATGAGAGAGAGAGAGAAAGCGATGGACATAAATGAGTCCTCTCCATTGTTGCTTTCTCCATCTGTCTCTGTTGTGGGACTCTCCTACCTCTCTATCTAGCTTGGTTTTCCTAGAGGGAACACTTAACCTTCTTGCCACCTACCTTCTAATATCTTCTCTTCTTCTTATTCTTCTTCTTCTTCTTCCCACCTTAATTATATATTTATTTATATACATATATATATATTTAACGTAATCCCCTCCATTTCCCACCATATATAATTTGTCTATGCTTCACCACCATCTCCACCTCTAATGGAGGCTACTCACGATTCTCTCTCTTCCACCGGCTTAGAGTGGGAGAACTTAGCTCTCTACACCAGCAAGCCTCTGCAGCAGCAATTCGGTTTCTCATCCGCACCCAATGATTCATCTCATGAGGCCGGTTCGAGCCGAGCTGATCATTTTGGCAAGTTAGGGTACGAGGATAATATGATGAGGATGGCTGACCCCATCATCGGGCTGCGGCTCGGCGGTTCCAAGCAGGAATATGCGGGAGGTTCGAATTCGTCGTCTTCTTCTATTCCGGTATCGTCCACGCCCACAAAAAGATCGAGGGCGTCCTATCATAATATGCAGAACCCTTGCTGCCAGGTTGAAGGCTGCAATCTTGACCTTAAGCTGGCTAAAGACTATCACCGCCGCCATCGGATCTGCGAGTCTCATTCCAAGAGCCCTAAGGTCATTGTTGCTGGCATGGAACGAAGATTCTGCCAGCAATGCAGCAGGTTTACTTATATATACTTATATTTTTTTGTTTTCTTTATTTTTTCTGACTATATGTTATTTGGTTTGGAAGGTTCCATGACTTGTCGGAGTTCGATGATAAGAAGAGAAGCTGCAGACGGCGCCTCTCTGATCACAATGCCAGGCGGCGCCGGGTGCAGCCGGAGTCAATCCAGCTCACCTCAGCTGGATTAATCTCTCCTGCATTATATACTGGTATGTATATAGGAGTATAATTTTTTTTGTTGATTTCCATAATTTGTACATGTTACGTTCTAAAACAACTTGGAATCGTTGGTGTATTTTGTTACACGAACAGAGCAGAGACAGCAGAATGTTCTACTGAACGGGCTTCCAGTGTCGATGCCAAACTCGTCGTGGGAAAATGCTAACAGACATGCCCTTGTTAGGCCTTCCAAGACGACGCTAAACGACGAAGTTCTGCACTTGGATTCAGACAGGTTAACCTCTCTCCACCGCTCCACTCCTCGGATTCTTGATCAGTGTGAGTCTGATGAAATAACTTTAATTCTTTTTTTTCTTTTCTTTTTCTTTTCTTTTTTCTTTTTGAGGAAAAAATATTGATTTCTTGATATATATATATATATATATATATAGGTCTACATGTACCTAGTAGTAATTCTTCGATGGGTCCGGACATTCTGAGTGCTCACTCTATTCTGTCGTCATCGAATTGTTGGAGCTTGAACGAAGGGGAGTCGACGTCGATGGAGGGGATTAACTACAGTCCGGTGATGAGGCATTCAGAGTCTGATTCACACAACTTGAGTCTATTTCAAACCAACAACATTATTAATGGAGTCGATCAAGTTCAAGGACCGCCGCCTTATATGCAGAATGCAGCTGCAGCCTCTTCCCATCACCAAGAATATCACTTATTTAAGCCGCCTAATTATCATTCTGGAAACTTCTATTCCTCGCAAAGGAGTTTGTGAATGGATCGATCGATTATATCATCTTCACAAAGGTCACATTAATTTTTATTCTTCCTTTCCATTCGTTGTAGACTACGTTGTTCTCGCAATAAATCTGTCGTGTTAATTTCTTAGAGAGAGAAAGAGAGGTTAAGTTCATTACTACTACTCCTACTTGATTTGGAAATCGATCCAAACATGAGATGATGATCACAGCGGTTTTTGATTGCACTAATTGACACACACGGCATATGAGAGAGAGAGAGAGAGAGACAGAGAGAGAGAGAGAGAGAGAGAGTACTTTATTACTGAGTGACGTGGTCTGTGTAAAAGTTAGCAAACTTTGTCTTACTCTGTTGGACCCAGATTTCATTAGGTATTTGCAGAATTTTTTTTTGTTTCTAGTAATAGTATACGTACTAACCATACGATATCTTCGGTATACATTATTATTATTATTATTATTATTATTATTATTAAAATTATATACGTAACGTGTATTAATGATACTCCCAACACATTCCTTTCTTTTCTAAATGTCCATGTCCAGTAGTTTGGCTACTTATATACAGCCAAAATAACATGTCTGTCTCCTTCAATTTGTTGTAGATTATTAATTAATTCACGGGAGAAACCATATGCATAAATCATAATGCGTGTATCTCTATTTTTGTACCGCGCGTCGTACTTGCTTTCATATTTTATGGGATGAGTATACGCGTGACATATATCTGCAGTGTAGTTTTAATTTTATCCATCTTCGAGGACCACATGGGAGAAGGATTTTTTTTATGAGAAAGTTGTCATTTGCCAAAGGAATTGCCATTATGTCAGTCTATTATCAGTTTATCACCAACAAGAAAACAAAAGCGTGCATGTGATATTAAAAGTGTTTTTTTAATATACATGCACTGTATAAATAAACTCATATGTAAAAAACACGTGTTTTCGAATCTGGGAATTGGTGCACGGTGGTGGGTGTAACGATTTGCATTATCATTTCTAGCAATTGCGGGGTTGCACGTATCATTATTGAATATTCATTTTATATTAATTTTAATTGAGAATTCAAAAATTTATTAATTGAAATAAATATTAGTACAATATATTAATTGAAATAATAAAAAAATAATACATTAATTGAAACAATTAAAAAAAAAAGAAACATTCTAGTCTCGAAGAGGTTTAAATCGGACCCAAAGATGCTACATCAAGTCATTGATGAGCCGGTGGTGCTTCCTTGTATCTCTCAACTCTTCTTTCCGTTTGAGATAATTTTTTAAGGACAGCGGAGCGGGCTGCCGGTGTACACCACTCAACATCAATGCTTCCGCGTCGTCCCTCCAATTCTCAACATCCTCTCTCTCGTCTTCAATGATCATGTTGTGCAAAAATAATGCAAATAAACATGATGTTGCGGAGGTACTTCGTATACCAATTCTGAGCCGAATTCTTGATAATTTCCCATCGGGCTTGAAGAACTCCAAACGCCTGTTTGATATCCTTCCTCACCGCTTCTTGCATCTTCTTGAACCGCGCCGACGGGGGACTCTTGATCAGTGTTGGCCAATAAGGGTAGATCCCATCGGTTAAGTAGTAACCTCTGTCGTAGTCTTTCCGTTCACAACGAATTCACACGTCGGAGCCCTATCTTCAAGAACGTCAGCGAATAAGGGCGCTGGTTGATGACGTTGATATCGTTGTTGGAGTCTGCTACTCCAAAAAAAAAACGTATCAGATCCATAAATCTTGAGATGCCACGACCTCAAGAATTAAGATCGGCATGCCCACAACTCCTCGTGTGTAGACAGCCGCCCACGATTTGGGGCAATTCTTCCATGCCCAATGCATACAATCAAGGGCTCCCGAGCATCGCCGGAAAGCAGTGCCTCTCCTCGTGCATCTGTAGCAGCCGAGCGGTGTCTTGAGCATTTGGCTTCCTCAAGTACACGTCACCGAAAAGCTCGATGACAGCTTTGCAAAACTTCCAGAGGCATTGACAGCCTGTCGTATCTCCGATCTTCAAGTACTCATCGAAGACCATCCGGTGCACCATCGATGGCTAGTTGCCGAATTGCCATTGTGCATTTTTGCACCGATGTCAGCCCCCATTTGTTGGTTGCATCTCTTTTCTGCTTGAAGTAGCACACATTCGGCTCCAACGTCGTGCAAATGTGCAAGAACAAATGCTTCTGCATCCGAAAACGCCGGCGGAAAATGAAGGGCCGTAAATGGGGTTGTCGTCGAAGTAGTTGGTGTTCAACTGCCGAAGAGCCACCTCCCTATCGCGCATACGACGGTCCTCTTCCCTTTCTTTTTTTTTCTTTGGGGTACTTCGTCGAACTAGAGCTTCTTGCACATTGTTGACAGGCGAGATAATCTCGTCGTCAATACCGTGAGATGAGTAGTCGAGAGAGGAAATCGACGAGGAAGACATTTTTTGGATGGAAAAATTGAGAGAAAAACTAGAGAGGAGGAAGGTGAATTTGGTGTGGAGAAATAAGGATGGAAGAAAGGGGTATTTGTAGGTGGGAAAAAAAACAAAACAAAATCAGCCGAATATAGCCGTTTTTCCCCATTGCCGATTTTAAAAATTAACTGTTGGGCGACCCCATTTTTTATTTTCTATTTTGTTTTTTAACGTCGAGCTCGTGTCCCACACACGCCACATCGAGATGGCTCAACGCGGCGCGGGACCGGCTCAAGCTGCTTGGGCTTGCACCGGGCTATCTCAAGCCGGCCATCGAGACAGCCATTGTGGCTAATCTTATGAGAATGATCAAATTTAGGACAACTAAAACAAATGAGTTCAAGGTTGAGTAGTTTGTTGATTTGTAGTCGTATAGAATGTAGATGAATCGCGTTCAAACTATTAATGTATTTTACTAGTGAATACTGTAGTTTGTAAATATCGATTAGCATGAAATGAGGATATCTACAATTGATTCTACATCTACTAGTGAAGTTGTTTTAAATGATGAATTCTGATTTTATTGTTATGTTTCTGAAAGTGGATTGCATACTTAAATGTTTTATTTTGCAGTCTTTTTATCCTTCTCTACGAACGGTGTCGAATCCTGTGTTGTAACAATTTATATTTACACTCGTGGGCCCACTATTGAATTCATTTTTTAACACTAATTAATTTTTATTATGAAATCATGTTTCTCAAGTTTCAACTATTGTTTGGAAGGTGTTTAAGCAAAGAATGATGGTGAAAGATATTTTGAGTACGAGGCCAATCATTTTCAACGATTAAGACTCAAGGTAGGAAGAGGAAAATACAATTCACAATTTATTTAAGTGTAGTTCCTCTATTTAGACCGAATGTCACAAATGGTTGAATATGTATACGGTATTCCATATTGAGTCTGTTATACATTTTCTTCAACATTGTAAGAACAAGGCAAATTGTCAAAAATTGTTGTTACGTACTATTTGGTTTGGAGTGGTGTATCTGTTTGGAAGATTAGAAATAGAATAATTCTTGAGAGATGTGTGTTTGAGCTGGTCAAGATGGTTGATGAGATTAAGATTAGAATTTTTCATGGGTATTCTAAATGATTGAAACTTGTTCGATGTTTTTGTTGGTCGTTGGATGTTTCATTCTAACTAGAGCTAATTTGGAGTTGTAATGTAAGTGTTTTTGTCATTGAGGTGGTTTTAATGTAAAGTTTGGATACTCTTTGTACTCTAAAATTTTGCTAATTATATCTTTTCTTTAATAATATAATATAATTTTGAATTAATTATAAGACATTTAATTATTACTAAAAATTACATTTGGTATAATGAACCTCAATTAATATGTACTCCCTCCATCTTATTCAATGGATTCAGAGGCTCCAATCCGAATTTTATAAAATTAATTTTTATTATAATTTAAATTACTCTAATTGGTGAAAAAGTAACCATCATTGAGGAGCGTTTGTAGAAATAATTTTAGTTGAGATTAATAAATAATAATTTAGGTCTAATTAGTAACAAATGTAAAATTATCGATTTTATTCTATTTTTTGCGAAACGGAACTTGTCTGTCATGAATTAATTTTTAGTTAATTATTACTTAATTAAATACAATTGCTTCTGTGTTAATATATATAACTCCTTCTCCTATATGTGGAACTGAAGTGTTTGAATTCTATAAATACATATTCTCTTTGTTTCTATTGAACTTTACAAAAATAAAATCGACCGCATTTCCTTCGAATTAATGATGATGCGAGTAATTAACAAGTAGAGATACATTTTTCGAACTTGCGTACGGATAAAATATACTTATGTTTGATCCTCAATTCTCAATATACATACCCAGAATTAAAAGTTAAAACGATAATTGAAGTAGGAATAATTTTAGTCCGAGGCTGAATTTCTTTTATTTTATGATTTTCAACCAAAATAAATGTCAATTTTAAGTCAATGTAATAAATTTTCATTGATATAACCAACAATTACAACCAAGCTGCACTAAAAAGCAGCAGCCCAACAAACCTTTCAAGGTCTCCAACCTATTAAATCTATTAATTTCCTTTTGAGTAAATTTGTGTCTTTATGGTATAATTCTTAACTTATCAAACAATTCACATGCTGCACTGCACAATATAAGAAAAGAATCCTCAAAAACACATTTGTTAAATTTCTTTTCATCCAAATGCCATAAACAAGAGCAGCAACAGAAGCCCAATTAACGTTTGCACTCAGCCCTTTCTATCTAGTTTCAATGCAATTATCAGAAAAATATGAATTGGGAGTTGTATCCATCTTTGGTTACTCTTTTCTACAGTGACTAGTATAATTAACGTGCATTCGCACGTTAAAAACAGTAATTATTATAAAGTTTAAAATAAAGCTCATAACTCACACTAATTAGGCATTTAGACATAAATAAACCGTTCAACTCATACAATGAATATCATGTTGATATTCCTAAAGTAAAAAAAGGAAGAACAAATCCTATAAATTTCACTTTTTTGTTCTTTCAAAATTGAACTCATAAAATCAAATTTTGAACGACCATACAACACAAACTCCAAAAGAAAAAGAGTTATCAATACCAAACAAAATCGAGAAAAGAAAAAAGAAGCAACTTATCTCAGAAAATGTGAACAATCCTGAAGATATATGACTTCATCAAATCGCTGCTCTCTTTGAATTAATAAATTATGTTAAGAAATTTGGTGGAAAATTAAAATATATATATATAAATTTTTCTGAATAAAGTGACTTTTTTTCATCGTTGTTTTCTTTGCATTAATAAAGTGAAGCTTCTGTCGAGAATAAAAAGAATATATTAACAAGAAAATAGATAAGTATACGCACAAGTATATGTATAGAGAAATTACATTAATATGGTTCATCATGAATATACAGTATACATTTTGAAATATGCAAATGCAATAGACCTTTTTGATGGACCATGGGTGGGAATTGAATCAGCGCCAAGTTTTGGTACCTCGAAAAGATTAAAGTTATATGGATTGATTGAACCTCAAAATATTTAAGATTTAAGTGGCCCTCTTGGAAGATTGGGGCAACTTGAAGTTGCAAAAGTAAAGAAAAAAAAGTTGCACGATACAGTGAGTAAAATCACGTATAGATGAAATAACAAGATTGGTATCACTAATTAACAAGGATATAAACGCGAGATAGGTATATCAATAAAATATTTCTTTCAAATCATAATATAATATAAGGTAAATAAATATATATTATCAAAAAGGTAAGTAGTAAGGATATTTTAGGCGATTCAAATTTTGTAAAACAAGACTCTTTTTATATAAGTATAGATATAGATATAGATTACTCTTTCCGTCCCGCTGAATACGGCCTAGTTCATATGAGCACAAAGACTAAGAAAAAAGGTCTTAAGTATAAAGAGAGCGTTTAGTGTTGTGTGAATACAATATTTTATAATGTTAATAAAGTTATAGATAGGATGATTGAGTATGTAATAGGAGTAAGTTAGTAGGGTTTAGATGTGATGGTGGACTATGTATATATATTAATTGTTTTATTTAAAGAAAACGGACCAAGTATAATGGAACATTCAAAAATGGAAAACATGCCGTATTTGGTGGGAGTGCGCCTCAAATACATATATTGACACGGTTATTTCTGACGTTTTGGGCTTTGTAGAACCTTTTTGATTGTGTACTTTTTTGTTGGGTTAAGAGATTGATTGATCGCGTGCGGATGAAATTGCGAGAGTAGCTTATAATTCAAATTTCTCTATTCGATCTCCTTATCGCTAGGCCAATTTGCCGCCTCTTCTTATTAGTGAATGGAAAACACGATGGGTTAGAATGGGGAAATTAATTATATGGAGCCGAGTTACCAAATATAAATATCACAAATGAACCCACGTAATGGAAGTGGACTATGATTGTAATCCAACAAACTAGTCAATAAAATAAGTTTGTTTGTGAATCTTCCAAAAAAATAATTCCTACAAGATAAATTATCATTTTATCATCAAAAGTGGTACCCGGCTACACTTTTCCAATCAGAAAATATTACAAGAAGAAGAACAAGTAGTACTAGTATTACTTTTGGTATAGGGTGTCAGCTTTTCCGACAGTAGATTAGCTTCAGTGATAGAAATAAGACATTTATTGATCTTTTAAAGTTTGTGATAAATTTGATAAAAACATTATAGGTTGATGGAATATGAATATGATCTTACTTCAAAATGTATATATAAATTTCATAAAACTAACAAATACGTATTTTTTGTAAACGACCAGCAAATAGTGTATATTTTAGTTGCATAAAAATAGCATATATTAATATAAAGCGGTACCAAAAAAATGCAAAGCCAAATGTATTTATTTATTTATAAGCTTTACATAAATGTATATGCATGCATATATTTTGTATGTATATATGGCTTTTCTAAAACCCTTTTGTTTCTGTTTGTTTTCAAACCCTCCCGCGAAGCAATTTGTTTGCATTTTCTAGATGCCCTCGCTAAATTGAGAGCAAATTCCAATTTTTGTTCAAGGAGAGGGCTTTTCTCGCCTACAAACTTTTATACTCGATTCAACTAATTTGATTGGTTCAATTGGATCTTCAATTGGGTAATTCAGTTCCTGCAGATCTGATTTTTCTAGTGGCTGTTTATAGATTTGATTGGTTTCGAGTTCATTTGATTGAGTTCAATGGAAGACGGTAATCAGCCGAGCCTCGATCGCTTCGCCCCCATTCAATCTTCTGGTTTGTTCTTAGCTTTCTATTGTCTGTGCTCATTTATTTGAGTTTACTTGCTTGTGATTGCAATTTTTTGTGTATACGTTACGACATGCCCTCGTATTCATGCTGTACATTGACTGCAAATCATTTAGTCGTGGAGAATGGGTGGTTTGATTTTGAAATTCCGGAATTCCTTTTCATTCGCATTTCTCAGATTTAGTTTTTAGGGTTTAGATTTGGGATATTGTAGCCATTTAGTTTATCATCTCGTACTGATTTGTATTTTGTTGGAATGGTTCAGGAGGAGTCTGATTTGAGGTATTGCAAAAATGTTGTTCTTTTTAGTGAGAAAAGATCACGATACATTATGAGAGCTTGACTTGTTTCTGCGAGAATCTCTTAATTCTATAGGAACTGAAATATGGTGAATCAGGGAAGGATGAATTTTAACATCGTAGGAACGAGTTTGGTGCCAAATCAGATGGAAAAAGAGTTGTCGTAGGCTCAAATTTTTTTTTTCATCCCATAATTTTAAAGAGCCATTAACTTGTTCATTTCATAGCTTCTTCCTCAGCTGGTTTAGTTATATGTTCGAAAGAAAACCATCACTTCATCTTGGTGCATAACTTTTTGCTCTTGAAATTGAATTTTTGATCATTTATAAACCCCTTAATACTTGATGTACTCAACAAAGTAATATGAGCTGAGAAACACGTAGTTTTTACTTTTCCATTTATCTCTTGTTCTGCCACTTGCTATCTTCAGGGAATTTGTTCTCTTAATAACCAGGTTATGATATATTTGGCCATAAGAATCAGTATTTGATTGTTTTAGTTTGTTACCCTAGCAAGCTCCAAATTTTGGAACTTGATGGTAATTTTTTTTTTTATTTATTTATTTTTTTTCTGTGACAATTGTTGTTGGATCCAGGTGACCGAGCTGTTGAGATACATAATTTGCCCGAACAGGTCTCTTTTTCATTAGTCTGATCCTTACTTTACTAAGTATTGTGCCTGTAAGTCCATATATTTTAATTAGCATATCTGATGCGCTCCATTTCTATATCTTTTGTAACCTGTTACCAGCATCCCTCACCAAAAGGTGAAAGGATAGTTTCTGCAAATCCTTCTCCAGATACTGCCATTTCAGGAGCTTCAAGAACAACTAAAGATCAGCCTGCAATTTCAGAAACAAGTGGAACTCTTACTGCAGTGCATCCGTTCAATGCTTATACGCCTCAAGAACAGGGTTACTATTTTGGAGGTAGTTAGTTCGAACAAACCTATTGATGGACTTTTTTCTGTTGTACAATATTCAAAAAAGTAATTGCTTTGGTAGACAATCGAGTCTTCCCTTTAAATCTGATTTTACAGTTTCTGGATCTCATTACTATTGATACTAATTAGAAATCCATGTCTTGATGTGGAGCCCACATTTTTCTATTGTGTTCCAAGGTTACTGATTATGATTACATGAGTATAGCAGGATCATTATACGAGCTTCTGCTGGGCTGGGAAACACAAATTAATATAGTCTATACATAGCAATCTAATTGCCAGTTACCAATTGTGCATTGTAACTTTTCAAATGTGAATTTCTAGGTTAGCTGCTCATATTTCAAGTGTAGCATTCATGTTGACTTTAGGCTTTGATAATCATGCCAAATGGTATATTTCACTAGCCCAGTTTCTGCAATATGTATACTTATCAAAAGAAAACTAGAAAAGTGCCTATCACCTGTCCTTTTATATTTAGCTCGCTCTATTGCCCCTCCGACCTCGCAACCAAAAAGAAATATGTAAAGGAATCAGATGTTGGTCGAGTGCTACCTATGTATGTTAATTATGTCATGTCTATGCATGTCTATGTTATACCTTCCACAATTTGGACTTTCCTCTAATCATGTTTTTCTCTAGGTTACGAAAATGGCAGTGGTAACTGGGATGAGCATTCCAACTATGTTAATGCCAACAACTTGCATGTCATACCTCCAGTGAGTATTAATACTTTTGTCATACATATATTTTCTTATGCAGTGAAGCCAATAGGTACTAATCGGTGTTTTTATCTTATTAAAGGGAATGTACAATGATAATTCTTCACTCTTCTTTCCACCAAGCTATGGCTTTGACTCCCAGATGGCATATGGACAGTTCTCCCCACTTGCTAGCCCTATGTCTCCAATAATGATTGATGGTCAGCTATTTTCTCCACACCAAATGCCTGTGACTCCCCCTTATTATCCGTCAGCAGTTTCACCTGGCCCACCCCATGTTACTTCGGGACTTCCAGCTTCACAGACTGATTTAATGCCATCAGGAAGTAGCAGCCAAGAAAATATTGACAATGTATTTTTTGGGCCAGGATCAGGTTATTATCTACCATTTGGTTCTTTTAGTGGTGGAGATATTTCTGGGAATAGTGGTCATGGTCTTTACAATTTTCCTGGCGAGTTTGGATCCAACGAACCAATGCCAAGCCGTTCGAGTTCCTTAGATACTAGCAGGTTCATGTCTCCATTAACTTCTGGAAATGTGTACCATCAACCTATTGGCATACTTGGATCGTATGAGCAAAATGTTGCACAGGTTTGTTATAGTTTTTGACAAAATATACATAATTCGCAAAAAAAAAGATATATTCTTGCATAGCCACTCAAATACACTCAGGGAGAGTAGTGATAAACTGGTTGTCCTTTATTTCATATTGTGTTTCAATCTGCTTGATCAGTGAAAAATCATCGCTGCTAGAAAGTTCTAAAAATTTGATAGGTCTGTTGATAAGATGAATGGCGCGTCACTTTGAGTGCGAAAAACTGAGGCATGAACTTTTGAAAGTATATGAAGTGCATGATAAATATCTCATTATCTTCCTTTCATATCATGTTTGACATAGTCATAGTAAAGCAGGTGATTAATTAAAAGCCAACAAGCACTCTGTTTCTATTGTTTCGCCCCTATGCTTTCAGTTGATCTGTTGCCAGCTGACTGTTTCACCTACAATTCACGCTCTACAGTTCTAGAAATCACTTATGTCATACTGTATTCTCTTCTGTTAAGCGCTGTTTGTGGAGGCATTTAACATTATTTTTCATCTTATGTCTTGTTTCATGAATATTTAGTGTTGGTATTTCTTGCGCAAAATGTAAACATTATAGTGATCGTTCTTCTATGTTAAATTTCCTTAGAACAGTTTGAAGCATCAAGTATATTAAATCCTCACCCTTTTGTGGTTTGCTGATATTGTAATGGCAGGCACCATATCAGGGTTTTGGTTTATCAATGAACTCCTCGGCTAGACATTTTGCGCATAGTGGCTCTTACCAGGGAAATCTTGGGCATAGTTCCAATCGGACTCGATTTACGAATGACAAAGGTGGAAGGCGTGATAGGGATAGGGACACTGTCAATATTTCTACTGATACACTTGGTAATTCTGGTGATCGGAACCGAGGACCTAGGGCTTTGAAGCCCACAAGCAAGAATTCCCCCGAAGAGGGATCATCTGCTAGCATTAAAGATGTTGATTCTACTTCTAGGTTTCATGTCCAACATTTTAACTCTCCAGATTTCATAACCGATTACGAACGAGCAAAATTCTTTGTCATCAAGTCATTCAGTGAAGATAATATCCACAAAAGTATTAAATACAATGTTTGGGCCAGCACGCCACTTGGAAACCGAAAATTGGACGCTGCGTATCATGAAGCAAAGGAAATGGAGGGCATTTGTCCAGTCTTCCTCTTTTTCTCTGTAAGATTCTATGCTTAATTCTTAATTTAATTTTAGCCCAAGGGGAAGCTGATCTGCTTGTTATTGGTTTCTAAGATATCGTAGTTGCAAACATATGTATAGGAGATTTACTGCGTAAAATAGAAATTTGAACATTGAGAAGAACTATAAGCAGCATATTTTTTGCTACATAATTGCATGGCACTGTTAATAAACATACTTGCATTACCAATCAATATTGAGGTTGGATTCTAGTGTTTTGTTATGTATTTCAGTAGCTAAGGCATGTTGTTTGAGCTAGAGCTGCCTCTCACAGTAAAGAAATTTGATGGTGATGGACTGTGTATTTTCTGCGGCTGTATTTGAATTTAGATGGCTACCACTAATAGAATGTCACGGTCCCATTTGTGATTGGGGTATAGTGGAATATGACATTTCTTCTGTATTGGTTGTTCATAACACTTAACCCGTTATTATAGCATGGGATTACTTCAATTTTCGGTTGGCGCGTATTTTAGTGGATTCTGTTATTGTTGACTGCTGTATCCGTTTTATATATTATCTCTTGTAACGAGTTATTACCTACAGGTCAATGCTAGTGGACAGTTTTGTGGGGTGGCTGAGATGGCTGGATCTGTTGACTTCGAGACTGATGCTGATTACTGGCAGCAGGATAGGTGGAGTGGTCAGTTTCCTGTTAAATGGCACATCATCAAAGATGTACCCAACAGTCGCTTCCGTCACATACTTCTTGAAAATAATGACAACAAGCCTGTTACTCACAGTCGAGATTCACAAGAGGTTTTGCTATCTTCTGAAATGCTTTGTTCCATTTGAAAAAGTGTTTTACATTTAATACTCAAGGTTGCTATAGCTAAAGTATTATTCTATTCTAAGTTGTCAGAAGACATGAGGGGTCAGAGTTTGCTTCAGTATTGAGTTATATTGACCTTATAAAATAAAACTGCCCGTAAATTGCTAAATATATTTGACAAAAAAAAAAAAAAACAGAAATTTGTCAAGTTTGCAGTCTATATTCTACTTCAGTTGAAGGTTAACAGCTATTTATCAGTTCATGAAGGGATATGTAATAAGAAGAATCTTAGCTAAATGTTAGATTCTTTGTCTATTGCACCTTGGCACGTAAGAGCGGCCTTACACTACACTGACTCCATATAATCTCTATTCTGTGGTAACCATTTTTGGATTGTTTGCCTGTGATAAAATCCTATTTCTTTGCCCCTGAAATACAAAATTCAAGCGCCCAGTTGTGCAGGAAGGTGGGGGTTCAGGCGCAGATTTTTCTTAAGCTTTTCAAACTATTTGCAGATTATTCTCATGATTGCAAATTTATTAACCATTATATATTCGTCTTGTTTTCTGCGCATTGATGCATGACTAACTCTTTGGTATCTCTGTGTAATAGGTAAAACTAGAACAGGGAATTGAAATGTTAATGATCTTCAAGAACCATGATGCCGAAACCTCCCTTCTTGATGATTTCAATTTCTATGATGAGCGAGAGAAAGCCTTGCTGGAGAGGAAGGCAAAACAACGAGCCAGCTCAACTGGAAATACTACAGCTACTCTTGCTACTGATTCAATAAATCAATTGTCAGATAACTTGGCAGACGCTCTCCATTTGGATGGTGTTAAAAGCCTCTCGAACAAAGATGTGGAGTAGCTCTTATCTTGAGATGATCTGCAACTGCCTGTATTAATTGAGAATTGGCGTAGGACGTGCTGACTGGGATCATTGAGGTGACATTTAATTCATCTCACGCTTGATGTCATCGCTCGCGCTGCATTATTGCCCCTATATATTATCTCATTTTCTTTGTGTGTGAGTACTTGGTTGTTGTTATTCGAGTCTCAGGTAACAAAAGGGGCTGAAATCCAGGATAGTTTTTATACTTCTTGTCTCCCTTTCTTTCTCTCTCTCTCTCCTCTATCGGTGGTCTTCATTTGTTTCTTGTTAAGATTGTAGGTATATGAGGACTAGAAGCCTCTGATACCTGGTACTTGTTGCTGTCTTTTCTTTTCTTTTCTTTTTTCTTTTTTGGCTTTTCTGTTTTAGCTTTAGTTGGTTCAAGTGCAGGGCAATTACTGTAAGCTGCTAGGCAGTAACAATTTGTATAAGCCTCAGAATAGGTGTCAGTTAATCCAAGGAATGCAGCTAGATGATTATTACTTCAGTTAACTGAATATTTGTCCTTTGTTAAATAAGCAAGATTTGAAACGACAGCTTCAAATTTCTGTACTGTTGTGCTATATGATGCCTTGTTCAGACTTGTTCTAGTTAAATGTATATATCACAAGTGTTATCCTAAGACTAGTTGTGTATGGTATCGAAGAAGTTCTGGTTAAACGTTTTCTGCCATTCATTTTTGTGCAAGTGTGTTTCTTGGACATGTTTTCGTTAATTTATTTGTATAATCGAATATGAATGTGATGTAGTTCGTAACTTCAATATAGTGTCGGATAAATGTTAAAAATCATCATATATAGATAGGTTGTTTGTTTGTAACAGACGGGCGGGCGAAGACAACAATATTCTCAGTGATCTCTAACTCTGACACTATTGTAGACATCAATATACTTCCCTGCTGCGTTATTCCAGCTGTTGTCCATCTGCAAAACCTTCTTCACTATGCCCCTCCATTCATCAGATTCTGCACCAAAAGTAACCACATTTATTTCCATGATCCTTGATTGAGTAGCAGTTGAAGGATTTCTATTTGGCTAATTATCCTGTATAGCAGCCAAGTAGCACGTCCATATTTATTTTCGGACATGCTTATATAATCCAAATTAGTAAGTATCTTATTTGGGTGTTCTTAAAACTCTCAAAACGTCCGTCACTACATCTATAACTCCTTGGAGGAGCAATAGTTGAGTACGGAGATGAGAATATGTAAGGATAATTCTGATTAGTGATCGCAGTTAAAAGCACAACTCGGTGAAGGTGGGTCGAAGATAAGATAAAGAAGGGCTTTTAAAAGGTGAAACAAGCACCAGCACGCACGCTCCTCCTAGATTTGCATTTTTACCTAGTACGATATTTTTGCACGAATTAAAAGTAAGGATCCACACGCGCGCACACAAAGAAAGAGAGAACTAATGAGAAATAAAGTGGTAACCATGCTTTAGACTCCAAAAGCTATCTACTTACTTTCTCGGTAGTAAGAAAATGTACGATCTAGAGCGCAGTTCAAAGATCCTTCATCAATTCCTTGAAAAACAAAGCTGCACGGGGATAATGAGAAGAGGAAAAAGACAACATCCAAATGTTAATTGTAAGATTTAATTCAACATGGTAAAACTAATAATATCAGAGAAGTCAGATTATGCTGCCAATCAAATAAATTAAATTGCTTGACAAGATTACTGAAACACAAAGCGTTATATGATTATATTTGAAGCACCAAATTTATTGGAGATATAACATGCAGCAACAGTCCGACCATGGATATTAGGAGTATCCAATAAATTAGCAAATACTTAACCAGCAGATTTCGAATAAATCAAATTTGTGACATTCTCAAAATTTACTAATCAAATATACATAGAAGTGTTTGCATATTATGACAGCCCCGTTGTAACAGATGCACATACCGCTCCATAGCGCATCCCGAGCATTTGAGAAAGTCCACATGGCTCATATATAGATGGAACCAACACAATGTCAGCAGCTGCATAGAGCATGTGCGACAGCTCCTCGCTGCATAATCCACACCACGTTCATTACTTTAAAACGTAACGTCTCTGAAAGATACAGACGTCTGAATAAGGTTTTTCGAAAGAACAATTACCTGTACATCAGAAGAATCCGAATGCTAGGACCTTGGTTATGCTAGAAGAAGAAACAAAGTCAGCCTGGTACACAACATATAATTATTGACCACAGCATGTAAATTTTAAACGATGTCAGCCTGTTACACCACACATTTCATACTCTCATCATCTTATGAACAGAAAATCTAACAGTAGGTCTAAGCAAACTTAACTTTTGTGTGGCTTCATTTTATATACTAGCAATAAGAACGTGCACTCACACGTTAAAGAAAGTGATTCCAACAAATATTTATTTTTATTGGTGCATTTCATAACTTTCTGAAGGTAGAAAAAATTCTAAAATTACTAACGTGACATTGTCTTGGGACTGAATACTGGTCTAAATCTACCCAATCGAATAACATTCATGAGACTAAGGTCTAATACATCTAACTGAACACCCCTAGACATTCAAAGCTCTGGATAATGAAATACTAAAATCTAATATACCAATAGTTCAACTAAGAAAAATGTCTAAACAATAATTATTAATTTAAATTTACAAATTATTTATGAAAACTCTTACAAATGAAATTAAGAATGTACATAATTAGCAAAACATTAAAAATTGTATAATCAAATGAAATTAAGAATGTATATAATTAGCCAAACATTAAGAATTGTATAATCAAATAATTATCTTTAATTAGTAATAATAATATAATTATTTTGGTATTTAATCATAATAATTATATGCATTAGTTGCACAAAATCTCTTCTAATTATTCCTTTTCGTAATAATGCTTGAAATCAAATTAAAATGTAACAACATAAGTTAAATTTCGCAAGTATACTCCTCATTTTCAACTTCTCACCACAATACTATATTTTAACTTTAATGAGATAAGCCTGTAATTTTATTTACTATTAGTATATAACCTGTAGAAATTCGACAATGATTAAATGTTGTTATAATTTATGAGATTATTTTGCGTCATTTTTCATTCATCAAATAAATTCATTCTGTAATATAGTTGTACCTATTGCATAGTTCAATAACCCGCCGTTTGAATTATCACGTTTGTTCTATTAAAATAATCATATCTTTGCTTTTATTTGAGAAAAATAATGAATTAACTTTAGGATGTGTGAAATAACTTTTTTGATTTTCATCGTCACTTTTATTTCGTTTGGGAAATTTTTTATTTAGTTACTCTTATATATAAACTCAATCAAAATGAAGTAACACCCAGAATTCCACAAAGATCTTGGCTCGACGCATTAGACATATAAGATTTAAAAAATGTAGGGAATAGATTAATGCTCATACATAATTATAATATATAGATATATAGATAGATAATTTATATAAATATAAATTGATATGCCGGATCATTAAATAATAAGTAGATAAACTAAGAACTGATACTAAAATTAATGAGAGATAATATTTCAATCATCCGTTATTTGGATTTTCTTGTCCATCCTATCAAGATAATCATATTTTTGCTCTTATTTGAGAAAAATAATGAATTAATTAAGTTATAAATTTACCTTAAAGTTGTATTATGTTATAATATCGTTCTTATTTATAATAATATAATAATCATACTGATTTATGATGACACCAAATTGATAAATAGGAGTAGTATGTATATCTTTTTTTAAACCGATAGATTTTAATCTCATACAAAGTTGGATAGAATATCTTAATGCCGTAATTACTTCTTTACATATGATCAAAATCGAGAACTATTATATATGAAAATTGCTTAAAATTATGATTTAAAATAAATAAGAATATTGAATTGTGATTGCGCTACGTTAGACCAAAATTCAAGGGAAGACCTCAAATCCGCATAAATATTAATAATATATATACACACACACACACATACACACACACATGGATAGATACATAAAATATATTAAATTAGTTAATCTAAATCGATATAATAAAATATGTTAAATTAGATAATCTAAATCAACATAAGGAAAATTTAAATTCTAATAAATTATTCTAATTCCTTATATATTATATTACATTATTATCCTCAAATTAAATAAATATATATAGTAGGGACATTATAGGTAAAGCATATTTTGTAAAACAAGGCTCTTTTTATATTAGTATAGATATAGATATAGATATAGATAGATTAACAAAATCTAAGCACAAGTGCACAACTACCACTTCAATCCAGTCATAATTTTTATTTTTCCCGTGTTATGCTAAGATAGTTCTTGTTGGCTCATGTTCGACTTATTTCATAAACCAAAAAAGTACAAACCTGGTCAACAAAAAAAAAATCATAGCATCAACACAGAATAGATGTAAACCTGATATGCCTCAATCAAAGAAGTCTTAATTTTGTTATGGAGTACAAGATCATTGTAATTAGCTAGGGTCAATATTCAAGAACATAGATGATGTTCAACATTTCATAGGAGAACTTATTCCAATATATATTTCATACATCAAAATAAGATACTTGAATAGAGAAGGACGTTTGCATTACCAGATGAGCAAGACCTTCAAATTCGCTTCCAACCCGAGCATCTGGAGCAGTTCCCAAAATAATCATTTGTCCACCCTAAAAACAGAGCCCAATCAACATGTCTCCAATGATGTTAAATCTCATTTCCAACATGAGAAACGAAAAATATTTATATATAATAGGGGGAAATTACTATGCAGAACAACTGTCGCAGTTTGAAAGAAGATTTCTAAAGACACATCTGTAATTTCTATAAAGTGTTAAGCTGAAACTTTCAGCAGTTCTAAGGTACGAGTGCCCAAAGGTCGTGACAAATGATTCTTTTTTCTTGGTATGACAAATAACTCAAGTGAAACCCGAACCGGGTAAGATGTCGCATCAAATATGCTTAACGTGCATGCTAAAAGTCATTGCCAGGGAGGGGGCCGAGGGACTTACGAGGGCTTCTACATGTTTGATTGCATTAGTAATCAAATGGAGTCCTTTCTGAGCAACTAATCTAGTGATGCAGACCACCAGCGGCACCTTAGCAGAGTCCAGTGCTTCTGGAGCCAAACCCAGCCCTCTTTGCACAAAAAGTTTGCAGATCATCTTCCCTTCAATTTGGTTAGCTGCCAAAAAATAGGACACAACAATATAATAGAAAAAAATGTCAAAATGTATATTAATGTTCTGTGGTATAAGTTTGTATATAATAGCAAAATAAAATTAAATTCCTGAAGGCAATATATCTTATATGCTGGACAGATAATGTCTTACATCTGATGCAACAGAATGATGGAAATCTTATTGTCGTTTATCTGTCTTTGTTAAATTCAATTCGTGTATGAACATCGTACAATATACATGCAGGTAGAAATTAATATCACTGCCTGCTGAAAATCTATCATACACATAATTCGACAATCACAAAATAGCAGGCAAGAAAACTAGAGAGAAGCTCCAAACTGCATTTTGATGAATTCCTCAACCGAACTCTGTCATAAGTCAGACATCTGAATGTAGTAGATAGTAAAATGGCATAGATACATGATGGTGCACTATTGAATGTCAACAGACTTATCGGGAAAGAAAAAAATTATTACCATCAAACTTAGCAGGCAAAAACGCATCTGTTGCAGGGTTCCAAATTGCAGTATCTATTCCGTTCAAAATCCCAAAATACCTAACAAAATGTTAACATTGTATTTGATATTAGTAAAGCTTATTGAGTAGATGGTTACGGTGTTTCTAACAGGAGTTTTTGTCGAAGCAGTGTTTTTAGTATCAGACCAAACTGGCCAGTTCAACTGGGAACCGGACCTTGTTCCAATCAACAAAAGATACATAAGTAACATAACTGGATGCACATTTGAACTGAGACTGAAACTGATTAAACCGCAAAATATCTGGGAACCTCAAATCGTTCTAGAAAAATTAGATTTGAAAGGAAATAGCAATTCACACATACTTTTCATACATTGTTCATTGGAAAAGGCAAACCAAGATTTCATGTTTTAGTGTGAAAAAGTATTATGTTAATGTGTAAAAAAACGATATGTTAGTGTGCCATGCAAAATGGCACTTTATTCTAGAACTCCCCCGGGCAGATATTCTGCGGGACAGTTCTTTTCTAGACTTGAACAGGTTGCATCAGTAAAAAATCTAAGCAAGAAATAAACAGGTAGATGAAAGAGTCGAAATAAATCAAACACGGTGCTCACTTATCACAATGTCGTATCAGCGTTGCAGCAAGCCATCCCGAGCAAAGTGTTTCCTTGAGATATGTTGGAGAAACTGTACTGGAGATTACAAGAACACTTAGAAGTTGTATCAGTTACTTACCAAATAATATATTCTGCAACAGCCAGATTGCTCAATAACGGCAGAACTTTTTGGGAGTAAATTTGCCTCATATACTTAGAGTTTCATTAGTATGAGTCAGGACCTATATGCAATCATTAAAAAAAAAAAGTAAGAGCATTCTTAACCATAGTAACTTACACTACAGCATTGCTGTAGACAATGCCTCTTTTTAGCAAACTTAATCTCTCAGGATTATGCCCAATAGTTCTGTCATCCATAGCCTGCCAATTTTAAATTAAAGAGTAAATTTTCATAGTCAGTTAAATACTAAATGGCATTCGATACTGCGTGAACTTATCCATTATTTATGCTTTTATAAAAGTAAAACATGCCTTAGAAAACAGTGGTTCACGCCTTTGAAATGAAAATCATAGAGAAAGATCATAAGGGATAAAATTCCAGAAATCTATAGCATGCAACACATATTAAAGACTAACCTTCTATTCACTCGCATATATAGATCCATCAAGACCGCACTTGCTTAATTGCTCTTGCCTTCAAAAGAACCACATCGAACAAGTCAAGGAAGAAAAGAAGGAATTTCCAAATGTTAAGAACATAGACTATATCAACTCAGACTAGCATACCTGCATTCTCCATAGTGCTCCATATTATGGATTGTCAACACAATTCGTGGCTTCTACAAGGGATAAGATGACAGGATCGCAATCAGCAAATTAAAGTCTCCTAATAAATTGTTTTCACCGAGTACTGCTTATAGAAACAATTATTATGAAAGTTATCCTCCACCTGAAGGGAAAGATACTGATACATATCCCAGTAGAGCAATGGCAAACCAGCAGTCTGCCATTCGTGGACATGAATAATGTCAGGCTGAGTTGCAGAGACCTACAAAAGGTACGACTCTCAATCAAACATATATACAAAATCTGGTTTCAAAATGAACAATGAATTTAATTTTCAACTTTAAAGTAAAGAGGAGAACGACTTTTGCAGACACTATAACAGAACCAAGAAAAGTCACAATAAGATCGTACTCGAAAATCAAAATACCTGCAGCCACTCAAGGCAGGCACGACTAAAAAATAAATATGCATCCAGTTCATCATATGAACCTCCATACACAGTTTGTCCCTTGAAAAAGTGGTTGGATGGTTCAACAAATACCACAGGAATGCCGAAAACTACTCCGCGATAGACATTAGTAGGGATCCAGCTCCCATTATAATACGAGTCATATGTACCGGTCAATGCTAGTTCTTTGATCTGCTGTTTGTTGATACATTCATAGAAAGGTAGAAAGACATCCACTGTATGGCCACGCATCAAACATGCACGGGCTAGCCCAGTCACGACATCACCAAGACCTCCTACCTTAGCTATGGGTGCCATTTCGGCTGTGACATGTATAATATGCATAGGATCAGAATCCTTCTGGATATCAACGGACTCGCTGCTGCTGATGTCCCAAGAAGGAATCTCTCTCTTCTAGAACGGAATTTCATCACTAGGAGAAGGCCATATAAGATGATCATACTGCGACTTTATTCTCGAACCTTCTTCGATTGCACCATCCAGCTGCACAATGAGATAAAAACTAACAATGCAGCACTGCGTATGGAATCCTTAATACATTGAAAATATTATTCTACTAATACAACCGGAACATACTTGCAACGCATAATGTGAGGCTGAAAGAAGAATAAGAACGGGCTCTCGTATTCATTCTTTCGAGTCATTTCTTTCTGAAAGAACATTAAACATGGATACATGAATCAAAGAATGGCAGTCAAGACTAATACAAGAAGACTATCTGAGTCCCTTATAAGTAGTGCCGAGTATTCCCTCTTCGTCGAAAGATTTCTAAGATAAGCAGGTACATTATTCTCTTCTCAACAAAATCATATTTTTCCCCTCTAACCTATACATTCATCACATCAGGATCTCAGCATCTCAGATTTGTTTCTTCACAACCAAACATATATTGTAGTTGTACAAATTTATTCTCTCATCTTTATAATATTGTAATACCTTCCACATTATCATAAAGTGATGAAAATAATCCCAACTAAAGCTCAGTAAAAACCACATTATTCACCATATCACCTTTTCAGTGCTCGGTCACATACTGATCAACACCATAATGTCATAATATCAAATAATTTGGCTAAATATTAAAAAGTAAAATACCAGGAATTTCTTCAAGAATTCGTAATGCCTTAACTAAATAGCAAAAGGGTCCGAAAATCTTGAATTTTTGTTACCTGATTGGCTTCTGTTTGAAGCGCCTCAATCCTGAAATTTTTCGACGGTGACTTCAAACAGTAGGTTATATCCAATTCATGCTTCCACGTTGTGGCCCTTTTCTTGAAATTAAATTTGTTCAAATTTGGCAATAAAAATAAGTGGGAGAAGCAGTTTCTTGGAGTTGAAGTGGGATGTGACCAACAACCTTGGATAATCATCGTACGAATGTAACTGTTTGAGAAGACAATGTCAGAAAAGAAGTGATTCTCTTCTTTTGGAGTGATTGAGTGTTAAAGATGCGTTGTTTTTATGAATATATTAAATTTGCGGAACATCGATTATTGTAGCGTTATGATCCATTTTTGCTCCCGATAACATTCTGTTTCATCAGGAATGTTCTTCTAATCTTTTATTAATTATCAACTAAAAAAAATTATTGTTGTTTTTGGATAGTAATGTTTATTTAATTAAGAGGGTGTTTGACTAAGCTTTTAAGCTCCTTAAAATAGCTTATAAGTTCTTTATTATTAAGGATTTAGAAGCTTATAAGTTATTTTAAGGAGCTTTTAAGCTTAACCAAACACTCACTAAGTCAGCTCGTTGTAATCTTTTTAGTATTAGTAACAATTATTGAGTAAAAAATAAAACTATAAATTTATTGGGCAATGCTATTCGGACACATTATAATCAACTACATAAGCTAAAATAGAAAATATATCTTAATTGAAAATCGTAAACTCTAAAGGAAATGTGACTCTTTTCATTTTTATGGTAAACTTTCATTTTCTTAACTCATATAACGACTATAGTGTGTTCGAATAAGATTATTGAAATTTGTTAAAAATTACTTCATCCTATATAGAGTGACACGTTTTCTATTTTGAGATGACTCATTAAAATGACATACACTTACAAAATAAATAATTATCTCATTAAAAATTGTGACTCCTGCCATTTCAACAACTTTTTATACCCTTCTCTTTAATAATCATATGGAGCCGTTTTGTGTCACTTTATATAGAATAGGGGGAATATAATCTAATAAAGAAAATGGATAGTGCTATTTGACACTAGTTAAAAAAAATAATATTATTTAAAAAAAATATATACCCTAATTGAAGAATTTAAATTCTAAAGAAAAATGTGATTATTTTTAAAATTAATTTTCCTGCGTGTAGCTGGACACAGTGTATTCGAATATAATTATGATAAAGAAATTGACTAACAATTCTAAAAAAATCCTAATAATAAATCCTAATTAACAGATACATGTATTAACCAAAAACTAAGGTAATCACAAACTATAATAAAAATAAAATAGAGTTAATGGGCTCAAATACTCCTTTTTAAAAACAAAGATAAAAAATACCTCATAAATTTTAAAAGATAAAAAATACCCTCAATTACCAAAATACTCACTATTTTCATATATTTCTCACCAACGTAAATAATTTTCTCCCTCTGTAACTTTTTTTATTCTCTTCCTTCACAATTCTCCCGATGTCTTCCACCGTCTCTGCCGCCAGCCTCCGTCATCTTCTCTCTCTCAACCAGTCGTTGCCCCACCGCCGTCACTCCTTCATCTTCTTCACAGCGCCGCCTTCACTCCTTCATCTCTCTCTCCTTCTCGTCGCATTGAATCGTGTCTGGCGAGGGGAGTGGGATGCCGCTGTAGGAGGTCGGGGAGGTGAATTTGGGGTCGCGCTGCAGCAGCACGTGGGCTCCGGCAGCGACAGGGGAGGCGGGAGGAGGCGTGGCGGGCGGAGTGGTTGCGGAGATGGGTGAGTTTCGCTGTTTCTGCGCTTTTTCTGCTAACAAGGACGGTCTCTTTCATCCATGGGAAGTCTCCTTTACCGTTTTCAATGTCAGTTCTCGCTCTCTCTCCCCCCCCTCCCCTCTCGCTCTCTGCCTCTGGTTGAATTTATTTTCCATTTTCGCTTTTGATTAATTGTTTGTTTTTAATATTCTCGATCACATGAGGGTAACATAAAACGTTCAATAATGGTCTTACTCATTTTTCTTCTTTTCCTTTAAAACAATCAAAGATTAAAATGATGCAGCTGAATTTCTCTATTTTACAATTTGCAGAGAATCTGTTTTTTGTTTATTTATGAATCAAATTTTGCTAAAAATGTCTGTTCATTTACGTTTTGGAACAGGGGTCGAACAGTGTGAGAAATGCATCCTTAAATCTTGCAGATTTTGATAAACAAAACAGATACCTTAAATTTGGTTACTGATTCAAGAACTTTAATAGATATAACTATAATAGAAAAATTTAAGGTGACAGCTGCACGTTAGGTGAATTCATAATGCGATAGCAATTCTCTCATCATAACAATCAAAATAATTTATTCACTAATATCATTACTATTTCATAACAACCTCAGATGCTGTATTGAGCACAAGCACACAAAAACTAAAAGCGGTCAGCATCATATTTCATACCATAATCTATTATCAATGGTGGTAGGAATGCGGGGCCCACGAGGAAGAAAGAAGCAAAATCCCTGAGATCTACGTTGCTACCTTGTCTGCCGGCGTCGCTACCACCTGCTCCAATGAAGAAGATAGCTCAATTCAACTTTAAGTTCATGTATGTTATTGTTGGAAGTTATTCGTGTATGATTTTCTACACCATGTATATTCTCATATGTTGTTTAGCGTTTCATGTATGCTGATGCAGTTGTTCATGTATGTGTTTTTCATGTACGATTCGACCACCATGTATGCTTCTATATGTTGTCATGTATGTATAAAAGATTTACATGTCTGCATGTTGGTAGTTATTCATGCATATTGTGCATACATGCATATTTCATACTCATGTGTGACACTTGTGTGTGTGTATATCTCCTATTTCATGTATGGTACTCGTGTATTTTTAGACATTTGTTAATCATGTATGCTACTCATGTATGACCAACATACATTAGTAGCATACATGAAAATATTTCGTGTATGCTACTCATGTATGGTATTCATGTATGCTATTCATGTATGACCAACATACATGAGTAACATACATTTCATGTATGCTACTCATGTATGGTATTCATGTATGCAGGTCATTATGTATGCTATTCATGTATGACCAGTATACATGAAACATTTCGTGTATGCTATTCATGTATAGTATTCATGTATACCGGTTATCATGTATGCTACTCATGTATGACATACATGAAAATATTTTTCGTGTATGCTATTCATGTATGGTATTCATGTATGCAGGTCATCATGTATGCTATTCATGTATGACCAGCATACATGAAACATTTCATGTATTCTATTCATGTATGGTATTCATGTATGTCGGTCATCATGTATGCTATTCATGTATGACCAGCATACATGAAAACATTTCATATATGCTACTATGTATGATATTCATGTATGCTGCCGGAAAAAGTCGTCGGATGGTCGCCGGAAAAGTCACCGGAAAATTCTCGGCGGAGTTGACCACCGACGTTGACCGCCATCGTCGGAAAAAATGGTGAAAATTATTATTAGAAGTGAGAGATGAGAGAGGAAAAACAAAAAAAATTAAATTTAAATTAAAAAAGAAATAGAAAAGAAGGAAAAAGACATGCTAATCATTTTACAGAATTTTAGGATAATTTTTATTTTTTCTTTATTGAGTGATATTTTTTATTTTTTATTTTTAAAAAGGGGTATTTTAACATTTCACTCAATAAAATAACCGGTCCTGATTAACTGATTTAACTGAAATTGAAGAGAAACAATCAAAATCGAATACTGACAAAACTGTTTGTACAGATATATATAGGATGAAATTTTGACAACTCGTGCCATGAGGATATGCTTCGAATCTTTTTATTTATTTATTTACTCCTATTTAAAATTCTAATAAAATCTTGCATGGAGGTCTAGGTTTTGAAACACCCCCCCCCCCAATTAAAAAAAAAACCTTTAAGAAATTGAAGGCGTGCATAAGTACTCTTAATTCCCCATTTTAGATTGTGAGTAAAATTTAAGTATAGAGGTTTGGCTGTAGTGGAAATAAAACATAGGAGATTATACTAACAAATTTAATTTTGTTTCACTCAATATGTTGGACATGTATTAATTTAACTAAAAGGGAAATAATTGATGTGCATCTTTTACATTTAGATATAATAATATAATTTTTAAGTTGAGTCAAGTAGTAGAGAGGATTCTTTTAAGTTAAGGGGTATAATTTTGTACCACAACTTAAATTTCAATAAAAGAGGCCAATTTTAGTGTAATGAGTTGAAAATACCATTAGTAGGGTAAATAGTAGTTATTTTGAATTTTTACATCCATATAAATATATATATATATATATATATATAATATTTACCACTTCCCTCTCTACATTTCTCTCTCTATCGTCTGCACCCCTTCTTCCGCCTCCGCCACCATCCCTTTCTCCGCCTCCGCCTCCGCCACCACCTACTCGACGCCGCCACCCAAAACGCCACCACCATCCGCTGCCTCCTCTTTCTCCGTCGCGTCCGCTTTCTCCGCCGCCTTCCCATTTCTCTACCACTCGACGCCCTCTCTCTTTCTCTCTCGTCTGCCCTAGTTTCCTCCGCCACCAACCGACTCGCCGCCGCCAACCACAACGCCACCACGGTCTTCTCCGCCTCCACACCCTCCACCACCAACGTCTTCTCCGCCGCTCTGCCCTAGTTTCTCTCTCTCGCGCAACCACCGCCACCAACCGCCACCAACCGCCGTGCGAGTTGAAGAAAACCGCCTCCACCAACTCCAAGTTGCAAAAGAAGAACACCCCACGCCGGAAAACGATGCCACGACTAAAGAAGCCGGTGAAGCGTCCAAAAACCGGCTCCGCCAGCAAACAAAGAGAACCTGCTGCCGCCGTCGACGAAAGACCGATCGAAGATGCTCAACAGGAGATGGGCGACGACCCATTCGGCGATATGCTGGTAATTTCAAATCCATTCACACAAAATTTGCAAAATCTGTGAATTTTTTAATTTTTTGCTCAAATTTTTGGAATTTTGAATTTCGCGGGCTTGGTACTGTTTGTTTCTCTATAAATCGTACATGAAATCTCGTTTGGTGCTTGTATTGTAGTTGATCTGCAAATTTTGAAACGATTTCTTGTATAATAACTAGTTTTGGGTACGATATTCATCGGCATAGTACAATATCCATTTTTATTGTTACGATATTGCGAATATCGTACTCATTTTTATTGTTTGAGATTTGTTTCTTGCACCATTGAGGATGATTTATTTGATATTTAAGGGATGCCTTGTTTGAAAAACAATGTTTCTGTAGATACGATATTGGTAATATCGTACTTGAGGATGAATAATTGGTGTCATATATATTGTACGATATTGCATCTATATAGTACGATATTCCCAATGAGCACAACCGATTTATGGCACGAAATAAGAATGCATGCGAGCATCATGTTACGATTTATGTGAGAAGATGATTTTATCTGCCACATTTGTTACGATATATCAAATATCGTACTTTGCATGTTAAGATATTACCTATATCGTACTTAGTGTGTTACGCTTTTATAAACTCGTACATGTGCGCAACCGATGCATGTGAGTAATATGTTACGATTTATTTGAGAAGATGATTGGATGTGAGAAATTTGTGACGATATTACCCAATAGCGAACTTTGTTTGTTACGATATTGTCCAATCTCGTACACAAATTCTTGTTTAACCACTTTCTGTCTACATGTTTTCAGGTTTCTTAGAAATATGTCCGCCCGAAATTGATGAAACCACCTCACCATAGGGTGCAATGCTATGGCTATGAGGGTCTCATTGGAGAAATACGGAAGGTGCTCGAGTCCTTTCGAGAGGAAGTAAAATCCGAAGTCAAGCATTCCGCTCTAGGGGTCTTTATGAGATTGGATGACTCCAACTGCAGATTAGGGCTGGCGCTCAACTACATGTTGTCGCGTCAGGTGAGGCCAAGCGAGAAAACAACCCAAAATGTTGACACCACAGCCCTATGGTTCAAGGTGGAGGGCAAAATATTACGCTTCTCCCGAGTGGAGTACGCTTTGGTGAGCGGACTGAAATTCGGACCAGCTTCCTTTAATCCCTATGGCAGGCTTGTTCTCCCAAATGATTCCATCTACGAGAGGCTATTCGACACCACAAAGGTAATTAGTGGAAACGATGTCCATGTTGTTTTTAATGCCAAAAAGTATGGAAGTGCCGAAGATGCCATCAAACTGGCAAAGATGCTGTTAGCCGTTTCCTACGTGATGAGCTTTGAACAAGCACGCAACAAGATCCCTTTGTGGATGTGGGTGCTCGTGGAGGACAAGGAAGCTTGGGAGAAATTTTCTTGGGGAAGTATATCATATCAAGCTCTGATGGACAGCATAAACAAGGTTACAAAAAAGAGAGCCGCCAGAACATCGCCTGGATATCATCTCAAAGGCAACACATTCGCCTTATTGGTAAGTTTACTGCTACTCATACTACGATTTACATGAAAATCGTACACACGTGTGACCAAAAATCATTTACAGGCATGGATTTTTTGCTCACTACCAGCTGTCGGGAGAAGCATCGGCATGAAGAATGAACAATAAGAAGAAGATACCTCGATTCCTGAGGTACACTTATATCAAGAACACCGACATGCCAGAAGGTCTTGAAGCCAAGGTAAAAATTTACTAAGCTGTACGATATTAAATTTTTACTGAGTTGTTGAGTTTTTGTACGATATTCGTAATATCGTACTCTATTTTTGCTTGCATGCTACGATATTCAATTTGTTAGCCGCTTGCATGTTAGGATATTGGTAATATCCTACTTTATTTGCTACGAGATTTTAATTCATGCTATGAGATTCTAGTTCATGCTACGAGATTCTAATTCATGCTATGATGTTGTAATTCATGCAACCATTTTCACAATATCGTACTTTATTTGCTACGAGATTCTAATTCATTCTACGATATTGTAAGTCATGCTACGAAATTCGGAATATCATACTTTATTTGAAACAAAATTGTTATGCATATCTGAAAGAGTGTACGATGTTACGATATTAGGAATATCGTACATAATGCACCATATGATTTAGTTTTATGCTTGTCTCCATGTACGATATTTGAAATATCGTACATTGATTACGTGCCGTTAAAGTACGATTTATTTAATTCGTATTAGTTTTATGCACAACTAACTTATCTAATTTATCATGTAGGACCTTAAAGCCGTATTGGAACCAGGTAGGACCGAATCGAGGTCTCCCTACTGGAAATCGCTTGAGCAAGATCCTGAAGGAAAATAATTTGCCTTCACGTAGGATGCCAATGACATGAAGAAGAAAAAGAGGCCTCGCTAAGATGGTGGTGATGATGAGGAAGGTCTGAGTGATGCTGCTAGGCCTGCGGCTCCCCATTCCGCTGCAGCGAGCTCTAGACGTCAAGCCCCACTCACCGATGAAGACAGAGCTTCATTGATCAAAGAGATCGGTGAATACGCGGGTGAGGTTGCAGCGAAGCGGGCTAGGCTAGAAGCAGAGGCATTCTTCACGGCCGTACGGGACGAGATGATTGTTGGTGTTGGAGAGTATGTTTTCCAGAAAATGCTTGAAGCATGTGGTCCTCCTATGGACCAAGACTTCGCGGCGAGGATGAGCCAGCATAGAACCCCCGCACCACCCCAGCATGATTAGCAGCACCCCTCCCCACACTCTGATCAAAGAAATCAGCAGTAGCCATCCCCCCCCCCCCCCCCAGTAGAGGAACATGAGCCACCGGTGGATGAGGCCACGAAGGATGCAACAACAGCACAGGATGAACCAGCGCCAGATCCAGCAGCAGACATGACACTGGATGATGTCGAGCATGCTGAGGATGCCGAGCAAGCGGGGGATGTCGAGGATTCCGAGCAAGCTGAGGATGCGCTGGAGGATGCCGTAGATGCCGAGATTGAAGCTGAGCCAAACACTGAACAGGTAAAGGAAATGCATGTCGAGACATAAACAATGCATAAACATGTTTTTTCTGCGTGTGTGATGGTGAAAAACAATTTTACTTATTTCTATTTTTTTTTCTCACTTAAACAATGGATAATCAGTATTTAGTACAAATGTTAGTACGACTTTCATGTATTTCGTAACATGATCATTAATATCCGTTGTCATTTTTGCAACGAGATTCATAAAACTCGTTGCAAGAATTGCAACTTTTGTAATGATATTCATATAAAATCATAACGCGCGAAATCATTTCGTTACAAAACAAGCGATCGCTATGATTTTCACGAATCTCGTAACAAAAGTCATCTGATATTGTTACTACTTCGATGAATATCGTAGCACAAATTATTCATCATGGCATGGCGGACAGCGGACATGCAATCTTGCTACGATATTCGTACTGTGTTACGATATTCCCATAAATCGTAACAAGTTTGCTTGTTTCATGATACGATATACATATAAATCGTACCATCTGAATCAACTAATAATGTCATTGATCTGTATTGCTACATCTTTTCCAGAGATCTACCTGCCAAGAACAACTTCCTCAGACAGAAGATGAGAACATACTACACATAGCAGCAGCATCAGAAGCCGCAGCAATGGATATTCCGGACGATGGTCCGTGCTTTGATCTACACTTGGTACGACTTACATAAAATCGTAGCATACGAGTTGCATAAAATTATAGAAATATTAGAGTATAACGTATTATGGTACGTTTTATAAAAAGGACCCTACACAGCCTGCTACCCAACAAGATGCCAGTGATACACAAATGAATGCTGCATATGACTCTTTGTTGGCGACCACATCTGCACCTTCGCCGCATATTGTGACTCCAACAACAGCGACGGCTCAAATTCTTCCGCCTAGGGGGTCGGCGACCACATCTGGGGGCTCGATTCAACCTCCACAAGTGCATGCACCAAATTTGAATGAGAGACCCATTCACCAGAGATACCCGTCAGCAGCTTGTCGGAGTCCATTCCTAGTCAATGATGTACGCCCAAGGCATGATGGGTTCGAAGCATTCTTGAAAGATAAGACTGAAAAGTAAGTTTAAATTTATATCCGTTGTCATTCTAGCAACGAGATTCATATATCTCGTAGCAAGAATGGTAACTTTTGTCATGATATTCATATAAAATCATAACAAGAAGACCGATCTTGCTACGAGTTTCCTGAATTTCGTAACAAAAGTCATCTAATATGGTTACAACTTCCATCAATATCGTAGCACAAATTAGTCATCATGTCATGGAAGATAATCAATCTTGCTACGATTTTCGTATCGTGTTACGATATTCACATAAATCGTAACAAGTCTACTTGTCTTACAAGAGTTGATTCGTATGCATTGCTAAATATAACAGGAGGAATGTCGGATTGCTATGGGCAGTCGACACTGAATTCTTCGAGAGCTTATTAGATCCATAAAAAATGTTGTACAACGACCACATAAACTGCCACACATCTGTTATGGTCGCCAATCCAACCTTCGCTAGCTTTGGAGAACTTCACGACAACGTTACCATTACGTCCACTGATTTCATGGAATGTTACGATTATACTAATATCGTACATGCTTTTAACTTTTATGGCTGAGTATGATGTTACGAGATTCTTATAACTCGTAACATAGTATTATAAGATTTGCAACATCGTGTCTGTTATCCATGTACGATATTAAGATATTCGCAGTATCGTACATCGTATCATATTGACGTTTAATTCTTAGGATGCTCTGGAGGACGTTTTGATTCAATGCATAAGGCAAAGAGGGTAGGATTGGACCCATACGAGCCTTCTCTATTTAATGTTGATAGAGAAGAGGTTGTTCCGGAAGACGAAATGAAAAGGTTGGTCCACTTTGCAGAGGCAAGAATACCATGTTGGGGGCAGAACATGAAGCCATGGATCAACTGCGAAAAGGTAACAAAAACTAATTCTGCATGATGTTGTTACGACTTACTTAATCTCATACAGTCATAACGTAATGTGTGGTACGACTTGTCATATATCGTACTATCTTTTTCCCGAATACTCATGTTATTTTTGAATCTCTATATCGCATCCACTTCTAGGTTATCATGGTTGCTTATTTAAGCGAGCACTGGGCAATGATTGTCATGGATCTCGCAGCACAACAGTTGTGGCTATACGACCCCAAGTCGTGGGAATTTGAGAAGCACCACAAGGACAATAGATTGCAGCACTTCCTGCCAATGGCCAGGTTGCTGCCACAACTAATGAAGAAAATTGGCTATTGTGAAAAATATGGAATAGCTAATCCAAACTACACGCAGTGGCCGTTGTGCTTCCCAAGAGCAAACGCAAAGGGTATCTTCAAGCAAGAGCACGAGGATGGCGTCGATTGTGATCTATATTCATTGAAGTATGTGGAGCGATTTATATCAAAGAAGAAGCAACCAAAGTGTCTTAGGAATCCAGCCGAGCAAAAATCATATCGCCACCACATTGCAAAGACCATCTATGCAAACAGCACCAGTGAAGACACACTCCCGATAAATATCGACTTGGCCTGAACACTTGTTGTCTTATTTTGTCTATATTGCCATATTGAACACTTGGTTTATTTTGTATATTTTAACCAGGAATACTCTATTATGTACGCATTTTGTAAAAAATACCTGGTAGTATGTAGATCCTGCATTTTGTAAGTATGATTGCTATGACTTGTCTTCAAATCATATCACTTATTTTTGTTACGACTTGTACGATTTTAGGAATATCGTAGCAAATTATGTACGATTTGATAATATCGTAACAAATCATGTACGTTTTTAGGAATATCGCAAGAAGATACACTTGTATAACTCAATCAAAATGAGTACGATTCTGCAATCATGTAGCATTTAATCAAAATCTTAACACATCAAGTACGATGTTATGAATATCGTATCAACTTAAACACATACGAAATATAATTGTTTGTACGATTTTACTAATATCGTAACAAACTACATACAACGATCCTAAAAAAATAAGTACGAAAATGTTCATTCAAATTTATTTGGATCCTTACATTTTGTAAAAAATACCTGGTAGTATGATATATCCTGCATTTTGTAAGTATGATAGCTACGACTTTTCTTTAAATCATCAGTTATTTTTGCTACGACTTGAACGCTATTACATAATCTCGTATATAATTGTTCAATATTAGATAATATCGTAGCGAATCATGTACAATTTTTAGAATATCGTAACAAGATACACATGTAGAATTCATTCATAATGATTACAATTCTGCAATCATGTACGATTTAACAAAAATCAAAATACTTCAAGTACGATGGTATAAATATCGTAATAAACCTAAGCACATACAAAATATAATAGTTTGTACGAGTTTAAGACTATCGTAACAAACTACATACAACAATAAGAGCTAACATCATCATTCAAACCTATTTGGATCCTTGCATGTTGCACGAGTGTGGCCAGATACACCACAAATGCCGCATTTCTTCTCTTTCCGAGGTTTATTCGCACTTGTTTTGCTGCTATTCACTTCTTCTTCTACAATGCTTTCCAAAACAGTTTTGCACGTATTCATGTAGTGACCCTTCTGATGACATCTCGAACACACTTTTTTCCCTATTTTGCTAGCTCCGGACGGTATTCTTCTAGTACGTAGACGTCCAGCTTGCCTTGGATTTCCCGTCGTTAAGATTACCCTTTCTTCGACCTCAGACGGGACTTGCCAATCTTCTTTATCAGGAACAAGCATCACCTCACCAGCATACACATCTCGCCACGTCTGAGTGCTATACAAGGGGTCCACGTAAGACAAGGATGATTGCCTCTTATAACTACAAAATTATCAAAATAAGCAAACGCATCAATGTTAACGTGCTACGATATTAATATATCTCGTAACATGCGATGGCAAGACGTGCAATTCTCGTAAAAGAAAATTCTGCCAGCATGTTACGAGATATTTATCTCGTATCATACATAATCACTTATGAAATAGTTAAAGCCAGGCCATTGCTACGAGATTTCCATATCTCGTAACATGAGATACTAAAACGTGCTAAACTCGTCAAGGAAAATAGTGTCATCATGTTACGATTTATATACGAGTTGCATGTTACTCGCATCAGTAACACTCACATTGCTACGAGATACCTATATACCTTAACAACAGATACTACGAGATATCTATATATCGTTGCACGAGATACCTACCTCATCAGTGCCATCATGTTACGATATATGTACATCGTAACATACATAATCACTTCAAGTACGATTTTAAGTATTATCGTATCAAAATTCACCTTATAGTTGCTGAAGCATGTGAACATGGAATTAAGTCGAACTGAAACACGAGACATGAGCATTCCTTGGCAGCAACATCAATAACGTAACTCTTCTGTCAAGAAAAAACCTTAAACAACACAGAAGAAATTGGTTCAACCCTCATTGATCGTTCAACTTCAATTGCCTTACTCAATATCGTAGCAGCCCACTCCGTGGTTGACTCTTCAGCTAAAGTGCGGCGCTCGTAAAACCACTTCTGGAGCAACGTACGAACACTCTCCATAAGAGGACAAACATGCAATTTTTTAGCCCACCGCAATCGAGCATTCAACACCTCGCATCCATTGGAAGTTCCATATTTATATCGTCGCACTGGACATTTCGAACGAGCCCATCTACAAGGATCCAAGTTCAATAGTTTTTTATAAGCACGAGGTTCCATGACCTCCAAATTCTTCATATGCTCCTCAAAATCAACAATCTTATAGCTACTAGCAGCGAGCTTGAACATGTCAATAACGTCAGTACCCCAAATCCTTAAATTTTGCTGAATATGAAACGTGCAAAGACCATAATGTGCCCCTCGAAAGACGGAAGACACAACATTCTTGGTACTAAGGTGCTGATCGGACACAATCAATAAGTTCTTCGGAGATCCAAAAGATAGTTTAACACGCCTAAGGAACCAAGCCCATGAGAAATTGTTCTCTTTGTCCCCGATTCCAAAAGCTAAAGGAACTATCTGTTCATTACCATCCTTTGTCGCTGCAACAAACAACACGCCTTTGTATTTTCCCTTTAAATGAGTCGCATCAATGACAATTACAGGCCGACATGAACGAAAAGCTCTGATACATGCGGATAGAGCAAAAAAAAATTATTCAAAGAAACCATCAGCACACGTCTGTAACTCGACCATAGAGCCAGGATTTGCACGCTCCAGCATATTAAAATACTTCCCCAGCATCTGCATTGACACAGACGATGTTACGATATATGTAATATCGTACTAAGTTATATACGAGCTAATTAAGCACTACACCATGAGATATGTAACATTGACACAGCCGATGTTACAATATAAGGAATATCGTACTAACATATATACGAGCTAATTAAGCACTACTCCATGCGATAAGTAACATTGGCACAGACGATGTTACGATATACGTAATATCGTACTACGTTATATACGAGCTAATTAAGCACTACTCCATGAGATAAGCACTACTACATTAGATCCTATCCATCTTAACATGATGTTACGATATATATGAATCATAACATATAATACCCAATTTCATAGTACGATATTCCATATTATGAATGTGGATAAAGTTTTATAAGAATCGTATTCGTACTTCATAAGATAATACAATTTGTTTCTATTTTGATTATGACTGCACAATGTTACGATTTACAGAAATTCGTACTACAATACATACGAGTTAATTAAACTCGTACATGAGAGAAACAATTAGGTCCTATCCGTCTTTGAACGATGTTACGAGATTTATAAATCGTAACAACATGCAGGGAAAACCAAGGCCAAAAATAGTACCTGAAACGACTCATCTGCATCACCATATGTCGAGCTAACTGTCTGGTTCCTCCCGGACAAAGCTGCATGATACTTCACATGAACACCATGTTCCCTCAGCAGCTGTCCTTGAATTTCTCTAGGTCTAAGCTCAACTAGATCATCCAACTTAGGACTAAAGTATGAAGCTATGACTTTAGCAGACACTCTTGGTGGAGGGTGATACCTCAAATCAGTCTCACATGTATGAAATGACCATTTGTAGATTCTCCATGCTTGCCCAATTGCTTTTGCTCGCATAATAAAATCACATCTGTCTTCATATTTACATCGAACAAGATACTTCCGCTTATTTGACTTCTTTGTAACATACTCCAAATTATTTTTCAAATGATAGATGCCAATAACTTCTTTCATATGCCGCTTATTCAAAAAGAAGCCACCCACAACAAGTTCTTCACGAGCCAAATGATCTACTACAACCAAATCTGATGTTGGGAGCGTCGCATGCTCTAAAGCACCTGCATTAACACATTATAATATAAGAACACGTATAGATAGATAAAAATTAATATTGTCACTTTGTACAATATTCATAATATCGTACTTCATTGTTGTTGAATATTATAAAGTCCTAGTCGACACTTAAAACATAGTACGATAACTTGTTTTGAGAGTCTAACATATACGTAGGATGCTACGATATGTCGAATATCGTACTTGATTATAAAAACACCCATAGGCACATAAAAGTTCATAGTATCCTCCGTTATACGATTATTAGGTATATCGTACTTGTTATTAATGAATACCATAAACTCGTACTAGACATTGAAACCATAATACGAATACTTGATATTCTTGGGTTAGCATTTAATTATGATACTACGATATTATGAATATCGTACTTTATCATAAACATACGCATAACCACACTAAGATACGATATTGTGAATATCGCACTTTGTTATTATTGAAACACGTACCAGGGATGACCCACAATCAGCTTGGATTAGCATTTCCTTCATTACATTCATTCGAAACATCTAATGGTGGCATCAAATCATGGTCTTCAAAAACTTCAAAATCATCCCCCAACGAGTAAGCACCTTCATCCGCATCATTATCCAAGTTCATGTTGGTATCACAAATAGCAACATCATCCCCGAATCCTAACCCCAAAACTGAAGAATCTTCATTACAAACAATGCGATCAAAAGACGACATATCCACACGCGCTTTAAGACGATTCCCATGAGACACATTCAGTAAGGCTTCGATATCCTTAGGACAAACACTTACATGGATTGTAGGAAGCTCCAACATTTCCATTAAAATATTCAACTCAAAATCATCTGTTACTTTCATCCTCATTAATTCACCAGTAGGAGATTTTACTAGAGCATCAACATCATAAATAAACATGGCCTTGCCCTTCTTCAATCGATTCTCAAGCTGGATCAATAAATCTTGATACGTTATACCACAAGGTGGTATAGGTATATACTCTTTCCTTCCACCCTCATAGATATTGTAATTCCATACGCCACCATGAGCAACAATTAAACAAGAATGCCTCTTCTGCATGAAATATAAGTTACGATATATATATATATATATATATATATATATATATATATATATATATATCGTAACACAAATCAGTTATGACATACAAAACTCGTACAATGAAACATAAAATACATAATCACTTATGAACTAATTGTAGCCACACTATTGCTACGATAGTCATATATCGTAACATCCTTCGATAAAATTGCTAATCTCTTAAAGAAATTGGTGATAACATGTTACGATATATATATATATATCGTATCAAATGTAATCACTTATGAAATCATTGCAGTCACGCTATTCCTAGGAGATTCCTATATATCGTAACATCAGATGCTAAAACGTGCTAACCTAGTAAAGAAAATGGTGATAGCATGTTACGATATACATATATCGTACATACATAATCACTTATGAAATTATTGTAGTCACGCTATTCATAGGAGATTCCTATATATCGTAACATGCGATCCAAAAACGTGCTAATCTAGCAAAAGAAAATGGTGCTATCATCTTACGATATATATATATATATATATATATATATCGTATCATGCATAGACTCCTGCTACGACTGTACGACTTAAATAAAAATCAGATCAGACATGACTGTAAATAGTACAACTACGACGAACAACAATTTTTAAGGTTCAGAAGAACAAACGAACAATCTAAAACATCATATCTTCGCGAAATCCACCATCAAATAACAAAAAAAAATGAAGAGTATTCAGTACCTCCATCGTCGTCTCCACCGGACAAAAAAGTGATACAGCCGGCGACGGCGAAAATCGAATAAAAGAGAGAAAAATCAACAACGAAGGAAAAAAAACCAGAAAACAAGAGAGAGAAAAGAGAGAAGAAGCACCGTTTAAGGTTCAGAAAAACGAACGACGAATGAAATGCAGAGGAAAAACGCAGCAATAATTTAAACGAGATTAAAAAAAAATGCAGCAACAACAATGGAGGAAGCTGGAAAAAAAACGCAGCAGCAACAAATGGAGAAGAAAGAGAAAAACAGCAGAGAAGAAGAGAGAGAAAAAGAGTTGTGGGTTTATGAGAGATAAATAAAGTAGGAGAGAGAAAAGTGGATAGTTGGTGATAATTAAGGGTATTTTTGTCTCATCATATGAAAGTTGGCCTCTTTTATTGTAAATAAAGTTGGGGTATAAATTTATTATTTTTATCTCTATGGGGTCCATAAACATTAATAAACTCTTTTAAGTTTGTGGGTAAAGTAGTATTAGCCTTTTATCTGAGGCTGAGTTCGAGATCGTCCCTCGAGCCCCCGGAGCTGATGATGTTGAGGGAATGGAGACAGTCGAGTCGTCGGATGCATCCTCCTCATCTGAGGACGTTGAAGATGTTACCACCTCCCCCACGGCAGGAGATAATGCCGTACCTCCCCCAGAGCCTCTTGCTCTTTCTACCCTTCCTCAACCAGATATTTCGAGCACTCTGCTCGATGCCAACATCGTGACCGCTCCTTCGGCCGATGTTGAAGAAACCATTGTAACCTCCCTCCCAACCGAATCTCAAATTCCGAGCTCTCAGCTCGATGTCGATGTTGCGACCGACTCTTTGGCCAACATCGATGAACCTCTTGAACCTCAGCCATATAATCTTACCCCTTCCCCAATAAATAAAACGGAGGACCTTCAGGCAGTTGCGCTTGAGCACGAAGGCAGGGTGGCCTACTGCTTTCAAAAGCTGTTGGGCTTGTTCCCTGAGGCTCGCCACATGCCCATTTTCGCCACTCTGGGAACCGAGCTCTTGTACCAGTTCCACCTAATCTTCAGCCAATGGTATGTCAAAGAAGATACGATCAGGGTGCAGAGCTGGGACAAGCTGAAGTCAGATGAGTCCCGCATCCGAGCCTACTTCAACTATTCCAACTTGGAGGTGGCTTACAACAATCGGATTGCGCTGCTCACTCGTCGGATGGACCAGAGTCGAGCTGAAGGGACGGACACCAGGGAAACTGCTAGAAAGGAGTGCATAGACTTCCTCAACAGCATGTTGATTAAATCAGCTGATTTCCTTGAGGATGTCGATGCAGCCGCCGCAGCCGTGAAAGAAGAAGAAGAAAATCTGAAGCTGTACCTGGCCAAGAGACAAGCCATGGTCACAGCTGAGCCTCTAGCTCTGACTGCTCAAGCCCCTCCAGCTGCTCAGCATGTTCCATCAACTGAAGAAATCTGCGAGCTGGTAGCTGAGAGGGTCAACCAGCTGAGGACCGAACTGCTCGCCAACCTCCAGCACCAACAAGATGACCAGCTGAGGGCGTTGGAAGCACAAGCAGTCAAGAACCAACAACTGGTGGAGGAGAACGTTGATCTGAAGACCAAGCTGAACAAATTCTCCTCCTCCACCAGTCAGGAAATGTCGGAGTTGAAGTCCACTCTATTGGGATTGAAGTTGGAGATGAACGTCTTCAAATCCTTGGCCGACTCAAATCTTGCCAAGTCCCAACAGACACAGGATGCTGAATGGGAGTCCAGGTTCGAGTCGCGTTGGGCTGAGTTCGCTGCCTTTCAGACAGAGGTCATCGACAACCTCTGTCTTGAAGAAGGCCGAACAAGAGCGCCAGGACTCCGAACTGGCGAAGAAGATCGAGTTGGAGTGTGCGGTCGATGAACTCTTCAACCGTGTTCAACTAACCGAGGATAAACTCAACTCTCTGGATGGTTCAGTAGCAAGCCTTGTTGCTGATGCCAAAAAGGGGGAAGAGAAGGAGACGGAGGTTGAGGCGCAGGAAGAAGAAGAGACCCAAGAACAAAGAGTGCCAGCTGCTCAATCATCCAAATCTCAGCTGAGGAAGAGGAAGTCTGTTGCTCCCAAGTCAACCGAAGTCGGTGGAGCTGAGATGTCTAAAGACTTGGAGTAGGCAGAGAAGTTTGGAGTTTCCTATAGCTCCATAGCCGAGATCGCAGCCGAGCTAGATTCTGAACTCGACGGGATAACAACCGAAGAGTGCATTGCAGCGGCCAAAGCTATGGATGTAGAGGAGAAGGACTACATGAACCCGAGCTGGATCAAAAAGTTTGCCGCCAGCCAGGCGAGGAGGGTGAACCAGTTCGAGGATGAGCTGAAGAAGTTGTCCCAGAACCTGGACCGCAACGTTGCCTCCCGCAGCCGACGCCGCATCAACAAGCATCAATCAAAGGCGGAAGCTCGGTTGAAGCAACAAAGGTTGCCAGCAAAGTCCAAGGTCGAGAGTCGGTTCAGGCATGTTGACAAGTGGATGCCGACCGAGTGGAATGAAGAGTGGGAGTTGTTCAAGCAGGAGTTCGTGAACGACTTCTACTACAGGAAGGTTTACGCAACTGATGACCCGAGGAAAGCGTTCAAGGAAACGCTGACCGAGTTGCAGTCAGGGGATCCTGGCATGTTCAGTCAATTCAGGCGGGCTATGATTGACGCCAACCTGGACTTGAACACAGTTCCAGTTCCCAAGAGGGTTACTTATCGGCCTCCTCTTCTCCCAGACTCAAGCAACCCGAACCGCACGAAGATCGCAGCTGAGGCGAGGCAGGTTTGCAAGGAGCATGGAGTGGACATTTCTAAGGAGTCACCTTCCAAGAGAGAGATTTTTGTTAGGATCTTTAGTAAGTATGGGCTACAATTTTAGCTCAGTTAGTTTTCAAGCAACTGTTGTAATTTTTGATTTTGGCGCCTATCTGTGTAATCATCAGTTGTAATGAAAACTTCAAGTATATATATTCGATTCACCTTGATGAACAATCCCTCATTGTCCAAGCTCTGAATCGCAAAGTCTTTTAAATACCATGTTATAACTGTGCTAACCCTTTGATGTTTTATCTTATAGACTGTCTAGAATTTCAGCTGAGATTCTAGATAAGTTAGTAAGGTTTAGATCAGTAGCGGTTAAAAGTTGTAAGTGGTTTTGACATCATCAAAAAGAGGGAAATTGTTGGGAAATTTATTAGTAAGAGTTTTGATGAATTCCAAAACCAACTGACCCCAACCGAGTAGATGTTGCCAGAACCTAATGTTAGTAGGTAGGCTCGCTGTTTGAGCATTGTTAAGATTTTATCTTTACAGGACTCCAGCTGTAGATGGCAACATGGCATCACTCGGATAGAACATCAGTTGTTAGGAAAACAACTGAGCGTTCATCAGATGAGAAGCAGTAAAGGGGAAGAGAACATCAGATAAAAGAAAGCCATCTGAGCGTTCGAACCCAACTAATCAAATACAAGGAAGACAACTGAGTGTTCAGTTTCAGAACATCAGTTGTAGAACTCAACCGAGAAGATCAACAGCTTTGAAGATGAAGTCAGCTGAGAGTTCAACTGTTAGTTGTCAGATAAGAACATCGGCTGAAGAACAAGTTAGTTGAAGATCGAAAGTCTTAACCGACCACTCCTTGTTGGAAGTCTGTTGTTAAGATTTGAATTTCAAAAAGGAAGTCACGTGAGGGTTTGACCGTTCAGTCATTACCCCATTTGGCCCAACACAAGGCTATCTCAGATGGAAAGCAGATGAGCACAGATGCCATATCGGGAAAGTCTGCAGAGATGAGAGACAAGCCATTGCTTTCAAAGAACAGAGATCAACAGCTCCTCCAACGGCTAGTTGATACTCTCCGCCTATAAATAGAGGCCTTCATTCATTCGAAGAGAATATAAGACACACACGCGAGAAGAAACTAGAGAGCGAAAGAAAGAGCAATATTCTTCACGAGTTGAACTGAATTTAATCTCTTAGAACATCACTTGTTGAGAGTTCTAGAGTTAGTTAGTTTTTGTGTCTTTAGATCGAACCTTGAGAACATCACTTAGTGAGAGTTCGTAGAGAGTTAGATCATAGCTCATTTCACGTTCGAGCTTTTAGTTGGAACCCCATTTTCTTTCACCTGAAAAGGTTTAGGATCCTACTCTTCCCGCAACTGAGTAGATAGGTTGTTTAGTACCCGGAAACTAAACTGTAAGGTTGATAAGTACCCGCAAACTTATCCTTAACGGTTGCTTAGCCCGCGTAAGCTGAGTGATTTGTCCAGAAGAACTTGGACAGAGTTGTGTGGACTCACAACTCCCCGTGGACGTAGGAGTGTTATCTCCGAACCACGTTAATTCTCTGTGTGCTTGTGTTTTTCTTTATTCAGCTATTTCTTGCATTCTCAACTGTCTGACTAACCAGCATACAACCCGCATTTGTGCATTCTCAACTGTTTTGGTTTTTGACCAACCATTCATAAAAGCGTGAGTTGTTTTACGAGTATAATTTCCACCACATTCCGCACAGCACCACTCTTCCAGCTGAGGTTGCATACTCAGCTGTGAGATTCCAACTGAGTTTTTTTTTCTCGGTTGAAGTATTTTTCAGGAGTTTTGTTAAATTCTAACTGGTGTATTCCCCCCCATACACCAGTAACTCGTATCGGGACCATCACACCTAGACGAAAACGAATAGTACAATAACTTTTTAATTAAATTTGAGTCTATATAAATTCTAAACGAGTTTAATAAATTATGCAATTTCAAATTTATTTCAAATTTAATTTTTTTATCTTTTACTATTATTTTCTACAAAATCAGTGTTGTAGTTAACGGGGCGGTTCCTGGTCGAAACCGTAGGGATAGACGGGATGATTGCGAAGTGGTGGTTCAATTTTTTTTTCTTTAATCTTATGTTGAACATATAATGTATGGTATTTAGGGTCATTTTCATTCTTATAGATAATCTTCAAACAACCGGCGATTCACTTTTTTTTCCTTTTAACTTTATGTTGAACTCATAATGTATGATATTTAGAGTCACCTTCATTCTTATAGAGAATCTTCAAAATTAGTTCACTTCTTCAAATTAATGTGGGACAAAGAGATACTTTCCATGAAAAAAATCCACCTCAATTCTCATACAAAATTGATGTGTGACAATCTCTTTGAAAGTCAAATATGCATTTGTCCCACATTGATTTTGAGAAAGAAAAAAAAAGAGCTTTGAGAAATGGAGGTGGATTAGATTAAATTTTTTAATGGATATTACTATATGGGTTTGGGACGAGAACATATAGTAAAATTGTTTTTTAATAGAGTTTGAGATAGGTTCAAATATATATAAATTCTAAGCAAGTTTAATAGATTGTATCATCAAATGATTGAACTCCATCCAAGTACTATTATTCTTACAAATTTCTCGTTTAGAAAAAAAAATAAAGAACAATTATTTTCAACTACATCGATGACTGAGCTCTAGCCAAATTTTATAAAGTTTCATAACTTATAAATTACATAAATGATTTTCCTTCGGAAAACTCAAAAACAAGAAAAACAATTAACCAATAATATTTCTCCATCACACATTACATCTACCAATTTTATTATTTTTATTGAATAATAATTTCCCGTCGATTTTCGATGGGCAACACACTAATTATATCAATAGTTAAACCACATTGATGATATTCAATTAAGATTCTTGGTCATATACGACAACTAAAATTTAGTAATGATATGTGAAGATCTCCGTGGGATGACATGAACATATATGTTGTCACATAAATATGTTGTGATGAAAATCACGTCAAATTTTGGTAACGGAAAGAAATTGAAGGCCTTCAGTTTACAAATCTATACCGATTATAAAAAAATAAATTCAAACAAAATTTAGTTTACATAATATTTCCCTCTTATTATATTTATTTTAAATGCATATAAAATTCTATTACAATGATTCAAAAGTCGTGTTGAAATTTTAAGATCAAAAGTCGTGCATTATATCTGGATTTATAATTGGAAAACTTTCTCGCCAAGAATTCTCTCTAGGCGCACAATAGTGGAAGCTACTAAAGTGCGCCACTCATGATGAAGGCTAAGCGCGGCCGGCCGAGGAAGATTGCGACAACAAAAGAGATGGTGAGAGCGGAGGTGGAGCTAATGGAGGAAGCATTAGCTGATTCAGAAGCAAATTTGCCAAAAAATTCTCAGATGGAAATGAATGGAACAGTGAATGGGGAGGTGGTTGAATCATCGAAGGTGATGGAAATGAGCAACCGAGCTGTAAATCAAAGGATGAAGGAGAAATCACTGGAAGAGGAGGATGAGGCACAAGAAAGTAGGAAGCAAACTAAAGCAATTCCAGCTCAGAAAGGTATGAGGTTGAATTATATTGCTCCTTCATTGATAAATGGAAATCCTACTGCATGTCTATCAAAAAATTCAGTAGATCTGGAAATTAAGAAGTGGCAAAATGCAATTATCTTATATGTCATTGGAGATACTCCTACGATTAGATATATGCATAGCTTTTTTGAGAAACAGCTCCAGATCAAGGAATTGGACATATTTTATCATCAGGAAGGTTATTTTGTCATTAGATTTAAATCTGAAGAAGAAAGGGATTATGTGTTGCTTGAAGGTCCTCACACTATAGCTAATAGGCCTGTGATTGTGAAAAAGTGGGATGTTGCATTCGATTTTGAAGCTGAAATTATGAAGAAAGTGCCATTATGGGTGCAACTCCCAAATCTACCACTGACTTATTGGGGAGAACAATCGTTGAGTCGCATAGGTAGTATTCTGGGAACTCCAATATGCGCAGATGAATGCACATCCACTCAATCCAGGATATCTTATGCAAGGATGTTAGTGAAAATAGATATGACTAAACCTCTGCACCACACTATTGCCATTGAAGATGGAACAAGGAGAAATGTGATTCAGAAGGTTATCTATGAATGGATACCTCCAGTGTGTAAGACTTGTAATATGGTGGGACATGACTGCTCCTTCAATGGGAAACCAAAAGAAAAGCCAACACAAAAACAACAATGAGTGCTCAAGAATCAACCACCAAAGGAGAAAAAGAAGATGCAGGAGAATATAATAGTATCAGCAAGTACTCCACAAGGGGAAATAAGGAAAGATAAGGAGAATGTGGTTTGGACTGTACCCAAAATAACATTTAACCAAGCATTGATAGAAGGCAAGAGCAAGTCAATTTTATCAGTAAATTCATACCACATGCTGCAATAGAAGGGGAGATTCATACACAATTTGAAGAGGGCGGGGACCTTATCCCCTTAGGTATCATATGAAGCTAATCATGTGGAATGTTAGGGGCCTAAACAAGCCCCACAAGCAGAAAGAAATCAAGAAGTTTCTGCTTGGAAAACATATTGATATCGTAGCATTGTTAGAAACCAGAGTGAAAAGTGGTAAGTATCAAAGAATAGTTGGAAATTTGAACAAGAAATGGGATTTTCTAAACAATTACTCGCATGCAGAGAATGGACGCATTTGGATTGGATGGGATCCAAGGAAAATAGCTATACAATGGCATCAAAATCATGAGCAATGTATCCATATTGAAGTTCTGGATAGAATATCTGGGAAATCTTTTCATATGATAGTTGTATATGCTTGTAATACTGCTGAAAGGAGAAGAACTCTATGGAGCTTTATAAGTGAGATGTGTACAATAGTTAATGGTCCTCTCCTAGATGGAGGTGATTTCAATTGTGTACTAAACCCGGAGGATAGATTTTAAGGACAAGGAGTATCTGCACTTAGTACAAAAGAGCTTGAAGATTGTGTGAGGGATAATGAATTAACACCTTTGAGAATTAGTGGACAAAAATTCTCCTATGTAATAAGCAGGAAGGGAATAACATAATCTTATCCCTTATTGATAGAAGCTTGGGTAATATTGAATGGTGTAGACAACATGGATCAGTAATAGTGGAGTTGCTGGAAAGAAACTACTCTGACCATTGCCCTCAGTTGCTGATAATAGAGGAGGAAACATGTAAGCACTATCCTTTCAAATTTCTCAATGCTTTAACCGAACATGCAGATTTCCACCGCATAGTACAACAAGGATGGATAGAAAAAAATGCATGAAATCAAGTTGTTAAATGTGTGGTATAAGCTCAAGAAAATGCAACATGAATTCAAGAAGCTTAACAATAACCACTTCAGAAATATTCCTGAAAGATTGGAAGTTTTGAGAGCATCTTTAAAAGATACTCAGAATCAGCTGGATCAGGATTGTTTAAATCAAGAGCTAATTGTTGAGGAAAGGAAGATTCTAGGAGAAATAGAGAAATGGAGCCTAGTTGAAGAAAGCATTTGGAAGCAGAAATCCAGAGATGAGTGGATAAAGTTGGGGGATTCCAATAATAAGTATTTCTTTGCTTTGACAAAGGCAAGACAAAATGCTAAAGCTATCAATATGCTCATTTCAGAAAATGGAGAGAGATGCGTGACACAGAAACAGATTGTGGAAGAAGTGGTGGGATTCTATAAAAGCTTGATGGGAAGTGCAACATCTCAGCTTCCCATGGTCGATAGAGAAGTAGTGAGGAGAGGTAAACTCATCAACCATCAACAACAGATTCTACTAGGTAGACCTTGCACTTCACAAGAGGTGAAAGAAGAAGTATTTGGAATGAATTCCAATAAGGCTCCTGGATTGGATGGATACAATGCTAATTTCTACAAGCATGCTTGGACAGTAATTGGAGAAGAAGTGACAGCAGCTATTCAACAGTTTTTTGAATCAGGTTTCATTCCTCACTCCATCAATACTGCTTTGATCACTTTATTGCCTAAAACTCAAACTGCTAGCACAATTAAAGAGTACAGACCAATTGCTTGTTCTAGTGTGCTGTATAAAATCATTTCCAAAGTGTTAGCAAATAGGTTGAAATGGATCCTACCCGATATTATAAGTGAGAACCAGTCTGCATTTGTCAAAGGTAGAACTCTCTTTGATAATATCATCTTAAGTCATGAGATAATTAAGGAATACAGCAGAAAACACATTTCTCCTCGATGCATGATTGAGATTGATATCCAAAAGGCTTATGATTCAGTGGAATGGCCGTTTTTGAGATATCTGATGCTTGAAATAGGATTCCCATACAGCTTTGTCCAATGGATAATGGCATGTATATCTACTGTCTCTTATTCCATTAGTGTGAATGGAGAAATTACAACTCCATTTAAAGCTAAAAAGGGTCTGAGGCAAGGAGATCCTATATCTCCATATTTATTTGTGCTTGGCATGGAATATCTACATAGAAATTTAAAAGAATTGGAGAGGGATCACTTATTCAGATTTCATCCTAGATACAAAAGGTTTGGATTGCTGCTAATATCATTTGCAGATGATTTACTACTGTTTGAAAGGGGTGATATGAACTCAGTCAGGCAGTTGCTTAGATCATTCTCCAAGTTCTCTGAAATTTCTGGACTAAAGGCAAACTAAGCCAAAAGCAACATCTACTTTGGAGGGATGGATGTGGCTGTACAAGAGCAGATGCTAGCTGAGTTTGGGGTGGTGAGATGAGAGCTCTCATTCAGATATTTGGGGGTGCCATTATCTGCAAAGAAGCTGACAGTGCTTCAATTTAAACCTTTAATACAAAAGATCATGGCTCGAATAGAAAACTGGGCTACCAAATTCCTATCGTATGCAGGAAGAGTTCAATTGGTGAAGTCAGTTTTGTTTGGCACCCAAACTTACTGGAGACATGTGTTTCTACTACCCCAAAAGGTCATTAAAGCTATTCAACCCGCATGCAGAATTTTCTTGTGGACGGGGAAAGCAGAAACATCAAAGAAAGCCTTGGTGGCTTGGGAGAAAGTTTGTTTACCTAGAAGTACAGGAGGGCTAAATATTCTAGATATTGCTATTTGGAATAAAGCAGCCATATGCAAGCAGTTTTGGAATATAGCTAAGAAAAAGGAAAAAATTTGGATACAATGGATTCATGGAATTTATATACAGGAGCAAGACATGATGTCCATGAGAATACCCTCCCAAATTTCTTGGATGGGGAGGAAAATCTTGGAAGCAAGAAAATGGTTCATAGAGGATATGAGGAGAAGACATGCTCGAGGAATAAAAATTCTCTATACAGAAGTTCTATAAAGAGTTGAGAGGTCCAGTACAAAAGGAAATGTGGAGAAGGATGTTGTGCAGTGATCCTGCTCCTCCAAGGAATGTGTTCATAGCATGGCTTGTCATTTTGGGAAAGCTGATGGCATGTGATAATGTGAGCAGATAGGGAATACAAGTAGATCCTAATTGCAGTTTGTGTGGCATAGAGATGAAGACCATAAACCATCTCTTCTTCGAGTACTCCTACTCGAATGTGGTATGGGAGAGAGTTTCTGCATGGAGTGGGCATGCAAGGAATGCAGTGAGTTGGGAAAAAGAACGACCATATATGGAGCAGCAGTGTAGGAGGAAGGGTGGCAGACAAGAGATATATCGAATGGCATTGTCAGTAGTGATCTATCATCTCTGGCAAGAACGCAACAACCACCGTTTCAAGGAGAGTTCTCAACAGGAATTGAGTGTGATCAAAATGTGTCAAATGGTAATTGCTGTGCAATTTCAGCAAAGAAGAGAGTTATTAGTGTTTTTGCAGTCGTAGGAGGTGAGGTGTAGTAGGTTGAGTCTGAGTTTGAAAATTTGTATGCTTACTTTCTTCATTTGGTTAATAAAAAAATTTATTTACCCAAAAAAAAAAAGTGGTGCATTGTTTTTTAACTACATAACTTTTTAGTTATGGACATTAATTGAGGAAGGAATAGTCATCTACATATATTTAAATTATTAAGTACAAAAGGATAGTTATCCATAATCCATGCAATTGATGTTTCATTTTTCTGTGATATTTGTGGTTTGTGTCCCTATCTTATACCCCTCCTAATTTCCATCAAATTTCAGTCGCCAACTTTTTTTATTCTTTCTTCACAATTTTAGGATTATATGATTCCTTTTTCCAACCAATCCAATTTAGTATTGAGAATTTCAATTAAAACGTCCACACGCACGTTTATCTCACGAATTCTCATTTCCTAAAACGAGACAAATTTCAGCAGAATATTAAAATAAATATAGTATATAAACTAATTATATGAATACTTTTTTTTTTTGGAATCTAATTATATGAATAGTTAATTTTATATAAAAGCATGTTTAATTGTACTAATTATATGAATCAATATGAACCAATAAATCTAATCGCATGAATAGTTAATTTTATATAAAAGCATGTTTAACTGTACTAATTATATGAATCAATATGAACCAACAAATCTAATCGTACCATAATATACAAATATCACAAATACAAGTATAATTATAATGTATGCTATTATAGATGTAGTATATGTCATTCTTCTCATATCAACCACATGCATAATGACTTGATTTCAAAGTAAAATAGAGTATTGAACTTCATTCTACAAATAAATTCGGGGTCATTGAGAATTACTCAAATATTTTACATGCATAGGAAATGAATCTTACGATATTAATCAATTAGCCATATATATTGTGTGAGAAATATGAATTAATTCGAAGCTTTAATCTTTATTTACAATACATAATGTCATGCTCATAATATAAAAGAACGTGGTCGTAAGAAGACATTGTTGCATTTTTAAAAGAATGACCTATATGTATAAACATTTTCATATATTTTCATGGGAAAAATGGTTCTCATATAACTTAATCTCTACACAAATGTCGATTTTTTTTATTATTTTTTATTATTTTTTTTATGTGCGGTACTTTTCTCCCAATTTATAAATTTAACCAGCATCTATGGTTTTAACAATGCAATTTTGAAATTGTTTGTGATCTGTCACAATTAATTATGTCGTTGTTCAGTTCTAACGACGGATTTTAGGTGATTAAAGATAAAAAATTTCGTTGCAGATTGACAGTCAGTTGTAGTGTCAATTCTAAAAGTTATAATCTGGCATATTGATAAAATATTTGCGATTTTTCTAAATTTGTAATCCAGTAATTGGTTATGTGAATCTTAAAATATAGTTATATGAGCAGTTAATCACATATCCAAGAACCATAACATAAATAGACATGTTACAAGTTCCACATTCGTTAATTTTCAATATAATTTCATTCAATTTCATTATAATTTGATGGGCGGATTCTTGAATATACTGAAGCATATATGACAACTAAAACATAAACATGAATATTCGGTGCCATTTAAAGTTTTGATTAACTTGCTTATAACACACAAACTTTTGCAAAGGGCAAAACTTTTGATTTAAGTAGCAAACTGCAAGTGTATTTTAAACATTTTTGTTCAAACGTAGTTATGTCTATGAAGACAATTCCGACTACCACAACAAATTTTATTTGGCCAAATTTATAGATCTTGAAAAATTAGAACAAATGTAAAGTTTATGCATTTACAAAATTCTAACTTCTATGCTAACCATTCAAATGCATCAACGTTCTCGACAATCGTTATTTGTACTTTATTTAATGACAAAAATGAATAAAGTACACAGATTATAACAAGAAATGCATTTGACGAAGTGTAAACTATAAAGCAGAGCGAAAATGCGTCGTAATAATATTTACCGAATTTAGTGAAGAATCAAGGGTGTGTGCGGATCATAAAGAGCAATACAATTGTAAAATTATCCTTTTCAGTTTGCTTTAATTTATTTAATTTTTTTGGACAACATTTCGTTTAATTTTCTTAGAGAACAATTGTAAAAGGGTTTATAGTAGCAAAATAAGTTACTCCGAGTAGTTTAAGAAGACTAATAAAAAATTAGTTGTCCAATTCTTCCGCTTCAAAGCGATTGTACTGTACTTTACGCTACCTCAGTTGTATCTCTTCAAAACAAAATATGGGCAGTCAAAAAATGACCGTCCCGAGTGGGTCCCACACGCTGAGTAGACAGACTATTGACCCGCGCGTGTAGTTATGTTCCTGTGGGTCCCGCCTTTACCGCGATGCGATACCTCATCGTCTTGAGATCGAGCGGCTGCTACTTGATCTGCCGCCAGGTGGGTCCACACAAACAGCTTTAGTGCGCGAACACTCGTGCTACCGGTTGCACTTGATTCCTCCCCTTTTTCGTTATTGAAGTAGTAGTAGTATAGTAAAATTACAAGGGAAAAATTAAAAAAAAAAAAAAAAAAACCGAAAAGGAAGAATGGTAAAGAAGAAAGAAAAGGAGACCAAGACTAGGAGTAGGAGCCCTGCTTATACTTCCATTCATTTCCATTTCTATTTCCATTTCCTTTCTCTCTCTTACTTCTGCCTGCTCTGCTACTTTCTCTCTCTACAACTGTCCCTTTCATCGTCATTTTTTCACTCCGCCGTCGCGTGTTTCTTGTGCATAGGCGATAAGCCTTGTGAGGAGCGGGCGGAGGAGGGGTAGTGCTGTAAATTCACCCAACTCCGTTAGAGTTGTTTATCGAGATTACCTGAAGCCGTCGACGAAAGTAGAGGCTCGATCGAGGTGTGTTTTTCGCTTTATCTCTCAATTTCGCCCTTGGATCACTGAATACGCCTACGAATTCTAGGGTTTATGATGTTTTTTTTTTTTTTTTCTTCCCGTCTTTAGTCTTACGCTGTTTAATTTTGGGGGAATACTTCAAGCTGGTGTCTTATTTGGCGATTTTTCTTTTTTGTTTCCGGTTTGATTAATTCTGATCCTTTAGCTGAATTTTGGATACTTATTCCTTTGATTTTATAGGAAGTGAAACTTAATGTTAAGATGACCCATGTGGGCCGTAAATTTAGTCAACATAACAAGCTGAAAAGAAAGGGGGTAGATGGAGGAACTAGGGCTTAATTGTTTGACTTCGTTTAGAATCTCAATTGTTTTAGGGATATGATCAAGTTCGATGAGTACAAGTAAGCTGTAACGTCAGTTTTCAGTTAGGTTTTATATTTGGAAGCTTCATTTATATTTTGGTGGTTTAATTTTGGAAGTTCTTGAAACTGTGAAAGGTCGTGCCTTTTTATTTTATGCTGTGGGTTTCAATTTGGGTGCTTCTTTGATTGCCAAGGAAAGGTTTTGGTATGGGTATTTGTTAAATTGATTCTCTTTTCTTTGTTTTTTCATTGTGTTGTAAGGTTTTGGCTATAAGGTTGAGGCCGGAAGTACTAATGCAGTAGGCATAAGAAGATTTTCAAGACTGGGCATAGCAATACAAACACTGAAAAATGTTGGAGGGTCCGAAATTTACTGGAATTATAGGCCTAAACAACAATCATGATAATTATGATTTTTCGCATTTCTATCGCAAGCTCAATGAGGGATCGAATATGTCAACTGAAAGTTTTGGGAGCTTGCAGCTGAGCAATGGTGGAGGCTCTGTTGCCATGTCGGTCGACAACAGCAGTGTTGGATCAAATGATTCTCACACTCGTATCTTGGGTCACAATGGCCTCAGGCATGTCAAAGACTATACTGTTGATGCCAGTAACAATCACATGAGAGCTTCTCATGGGCTGAGCAACGACGCCCTAGCTCGAGCTTTGATGGATCCCCGTTATCCAACTGAGGGACTAGGTAATTATGATGAGTGGACAATTGACTTGAGGAAGCTCAACATGGGGCCTGCTTTTGCTCAGGGTGCATTTGGAAAGCTCTACAAAGGCACATATAATGGTGAGGATGTTGCAATTAAGCTTTTGGAGAAGCCAGAGAATGATGCAGAGAGGGCAAACTTGATGGAGCAGCAATTTCAACAAGAAGTGATGATGTTGGCCAGGCTTAAACACCCAAATATTGTTCGCTTTATAGGCGCATGCCGCAAACCCATGGTCTGGTGTATCGTGACAGAATACGCCAAGGGAGGGTCAGTGCGCCAGTTCTTGACAAAACGTCAAAATCGTTCAGTGCCCTTGAAATTGGCTGTCAAGCAGGCCTTAGATGTGGCAAGAGGGATGGAATATGTTCATGGATTAAATTTGATTCACCGGGACTTGAAATCTGACAATCTTCTAATTGCTGCTGACAAGTCTATTAAGATTGCAGATTTTGGTGTAGCTCGTATCGAAGTACAGACAGAAGGAATGACACCTGAAACTGGAACCTACCGATGGATGGCCCCGTAAGTTTTATTCTTCTCATTCTTTTTGCATTGCTTTTTTGGCAGGTTGATATACTTATTTCACTTGGGGATGGTGACACCCTATTCTCTCCCCTTCCTTTTAACTTCCTGAGCATTCAGTGACGCTCCCTATTTTCCCTGTGAACTTTAAATTAATTTTCTCAGTTTGAAAATGTCATTGCTCCTTTTGAACTTCTCGTTTTTGAAGATGATCTTAACTAGTGTTGTATATGCCTTCGAGTGTTTTATGTATGCTAATGGCCCTTATGCATTTGATAATATAGTTGGAAGAGTTTCATTTGTTTAACTACATGTTACCTAGTAGTTTCTTTTTTGTGGCATTAATGCCGTCCTTCAAATTTTGTACCTAGTGTTGGCAAGACTGATATTTTTTGCCACAGCAAGAAATTGTTATAGATTTTGAGTGTTTTATTCTGCACTTCACTGTCTCAGACAGTTTTGTAGGGATGAATGAAAACTTTTCTGTGAGATTAAACTGATACTCGGTCCATGGTAAAGAAACTGGGGGAAGTGCTTTGCTTAATCATATTCTTCTTCCCCCCTCCCCCTCCCTCCCTCCCTTCTGAATTTCATCAGATTATGGTGTGTAGCAACAACTTTAGAAACATCTGATTGATGTTGTTAGCCATTGATGTATCTGCCCTCAAACTAAGTTACTGTATTGGCTGAGATTTTTTTCGAGCATAATTTTAGTTGGTGGAGGAGTTTTCGAGCAGATATGGTTTTCCCAGACAGAATTGTTGGAGAACAATCACGAGCAAGTAATGCCCAGGCCGCTAGGACTAGTGGCTGTATTTTGATGATAATGCGGGCATTTGAGCTTCCAAGTTGCATATGTATAATTCGTGATTAGTATTGCTACTGCAGAAATTCATAGAGACTAGAAATATCAGCAAGAAGTGATTAGTTGAGTTAATCACAAGAAGTGCAAATTTTAAATTTTTGTGAAACAACAGCAATGCATCATAAAGTGATATCTTGTTGGAGCAAATTTGAAAGTACAGAATAAATATCAGTTTGTATGCGACACCATTAGTGTTGTTAATGTCCTTAGACAAATGCTTTTGAACTTTGGCCTTAACTTTGGAAGATTAGTAAATAAATATGAATTAGTGCTGGTGCACTTGCACTAAAGGATTGAGATAATGATAGTTTTTGATTGGACATTTCAACATGGTTGTTGTTCTTTTGTTCTCTTAATGGTTGACAATGGTTACTCGAAATCATCAATGTGTAGGCATTGAATTTCTTAGTAGTTTTGTGGTGTGAAATTGCAGAGAAATGATCCAACACCGGCCTTATACACAGAAAGTGGATGTATATAGCTTTGGGATTGTACTGTGGGAGCTGATCACAGGGATGCTTCCGTTCCAGAATATGACTGCTGTTCAGGCAGCATTTGCTGTTGTGAACAAAGGTGTTCGTCCAACCATCCCTAATGACTGTCTTCCTGCCTTGAGTCAGATCATGACACTTTGCTGGGATGGTAATCCTGATGTTAGACCCTCCTTTGGCGAGGTGGTCAGAATGCTTGAGGCTGCGGAGACTGAGATAATGACTACTGTCAGAAAAGCGCGTTTCAGGTGCTGTATGAGTCAACCAATGACTACAGATTGATGCAGACAACAATCTACAACAGAGTAAAGAAAGTGGAAAGGAGAAAACTGGTTTTCCGTCAGCTTTATGTATGTATCAGGCTTAATTTCTCTCCGCCATAGAGAAAAGGCGAGGAAGATTATGATAATAACTGCTTGTTTTGATTTTTTTTTTTTTTTCCAACTTTAATGGATTTGAGATACCAAATTAGTGGTAATAGATGAGATTTGATGTGTATTTATGCATTCCTTTGTGTTATATCAAAAGTTGCCTTGTTTAGTTTCACTCCGTGTTGATCTATTACTAGAGCAGTCCCAATTATTTTCCGACATCTCTTGGTTGTTTGCTTCCATTCGATGAGATTATGATGATCTGTTTATTGCCACTTTCTCCGTTTTGGTGTTTCTTAGGAATCTCTTGTCTTGTTCAGAAAATTACAGGCGCCTCCAATTTGTCATCCAGTCATAGCTGTCGAAAAAACGTTACCTAGGTCGATATCGTTTTCGCCTTTAGATTCGATTTGCCTTCCTAGTAGATGATAGTCACGTTGACAAGTGAAGATCTACATGGAGTTTATATTTGAGTAAGAATTATATTAGAAAAAATGAGTGCGGTACGTCTGATCTAGATTTGAAAAAGAAATCAAAAATATTGGATGTTATTTACTTATTTATGTTACCAATATTACCTAGATTTTCCGGTAGATGAGTAACGTTGACAATTGAAAATCTACACAGCTTTTACTTTTTCTATGTGACGACTTGTTCAACTTCCTTGTGGATGTGAAGAAGCTAAATGTTATCTTCCTTAGAGCATCCACAATAGGTATTGATATAGATATTGTATCTATCGTTGTCGGAAAGCGTGATTTCAATAATTGATGGTATTGATATAGATACTAGTGTAGAATTCCACAATGAATATTGATATAAATACCAGTATTTATAATCATTGACAATGATTGAGTAAATTTTATTTTGTTATTTCATTTTTATTTGTAATAAATAATATTAAAAAAACTTAATAATTAAATTCAAAAATTAAGAAATAACAATTTTATTCAATTAAAAAAATAAAACATACACTAATTAATAAAATAAAAATATAATAATTAAGAACATAAAATTATAATAATTAAGAAAAAAAAATAGGACAACTACTCCCACCCAAATTCTTTTGCAAGTTTGGCGGCGACTTTTTGGTGCGCCTCCTTTTGAGCGGGAGTAAAATTCGACGTGTCTGTAATATAGATGTTGTACGCCCACCTCTCCCTCGCTGACTGGGTCTTCGCTACGGATGCCAACTCTCTTCTCGCCGCCTCCTTTGCCGCCGCATTGCTCTTCCTCCCCTTCTTCACAGCTTTCAGTACTTCGGGGCGAAGTTGCATCGTGTTTGCATTGCTCGCGGATGTCGTGGATGTGTTGCCACTAGCAGACGAAGTATAGTCGCCAGCTTCATTTATCCTCATCCGCTTTGGAACTATTGGAGTGTCCGGGCTGGCAAAACTCGGGATATACCTCAAGAGATCCTCTTCTGCCCTATAGGGGAAGTTGTGACCTAACTCGGCAGAGTAATGACCTTCGGCTTGCGTGTACAGATCCAACTCGTTCTGACCGCTTCCGAGTTCGCTTTCCCGTTTGATGTAGATGCCGGCGAACTTTTGTATCAGTTTCTTGGCGCGGCCCCACGCCAACTTCAACGGTTATTTCTCGCGCGGCCCGACAGAGTATATGTGCTCGTTGAAGCGGGCGACTATTTTGTCCCAGAACTGATTATTGTTCTGGTAGTTGCTGGTCACCACATCCAGCCCGAAATCAATGTAGCACCGTGCGAGGAATTCTATATCTTCAGGTGTGTAGTTAGCACCCCGCACTTGCCTCGATCCAGTGCTTGATGTGGCGGGTTATTTGCCCTTGCGGCTCGCCTTCCCCTTCCCCTTGGCCGGAGAAGTGGCCGTGCTTGATGTGGCGGGAGCTTTCCCATTGCGGCGTGGCGGCGGTGATGGTGTTGGCTCTCGTTCCTCCGGGTCACCTTGATCCGTCTCTTCCTCTTCCTCTTCGTTGTCCTCCACCTCAACATCGTCGTTGAGGTTGATACGTGTGATTCGAGCAGCAGCCGATGGCCGCGTGTCGAATGCACGATATCCACCAGGTGGAGTGGAGAATTGGGAGAAGCTGGATGTCGAGGGGAATTGAGAGAATTCTGAGGACTGCGAGTAGCCGTAAGACGGTGAGAACTGAGAGAACCCCGGTGACTGCGAGAACCCCGTCGGCGGGGGGAATTGGGAGAACCCCGTCGACGGGGGGAATTTGGACGACCCCGACGATTGGGAGAAAGGTGCAAACCCGACAGCTGGAGAGTATTGGGTGAAACTGGGAGAAAGGAGGAATTGAGAGTTTGGATTCGGTAGATTGGGAGTTTGAGGGTTCAGCGGATTTGAACCGTAATAGTCCCAGAATCACGAATTGAACTCGTTTTTACTCATTTTTTTTTGCACAAAAAAAAAAAGATTTGAAGATTGAAATTGAAGAAGAAAAAATTTGGGATGGAGATTGGATGTTGGTGTGGAGAATGAATGGAATGAAGATGTATTTATAGTAGAAAATGTGATGTAGCCATTGGGTATTTAATTTTTTTTAATTCTGAAAACAAAAAAATAAAAAAACTAAAAAAATGCTCTATCCAATGGGGACACGTCACGTGTCCCCTCATCGCCCCTACCACGGTATCGAAGGCAGTGTCGATATATCGACACCACCTTCGATATAACCTATATCGATACTGCCCCTCTTTCTTCCACAACAGCTATCGATATACCCTATATCGATGAGGGCTATATCGAGGGTGGTATCAAGGGGGATCGATACCCCTTCGATACCACCGCTGTGGGTAGTTTTGGTCATACTCATTTCAAAGCCAATAAAGCAGTTCATGAATTTGTAAATTTAACTAAATATTTAAATTCGACTGCCTTATAGCACGATTGTTGGCCTTTATGGCTCCGAGAAATTGTTGCTTTTGATTTCTATTAATTAATAAAGTTCGTTTTTTTCCCTAAAAAAAGAATTATACTTGGAAATGACGATGTTAGTTGATTTGCTCACAAATTTTGGGTTGCCGATTTAAGGATATGATTACTAGAAAAATTGAGTGTAGTCTTATCTAAATTTGAAAAAGAAATCAAAATAGCCACACAAGCTAAAAAATATAAGAACAGGACTTTTATGCGACCTGTTGCATGGATCCTACGATCGGATTCGGGTCGGGTTGACCCGGTCAATTCGGGTTGATCCGGTCAATCCGGGTTGACCCATTGACTCTGTCAATTTTTTTTTTAATTTCAGTTTTTTTTTCGGCTCCGATTTTACAGCTCTGCCTTCGCTCCGATTACTAATATAAGGATAATCGGCGAGCAATAATTTGGACTTTTTCGGCACGCTCCGAGGCCTTCGGCTCCCCTCATTCGAATGTTGACCAAAGAAGAAGCAGTAAACAAAAAAACGAAGAGGCAAAAAAAAAGTAGATTTTTTTGAAAAAAAATTTGAAATTAAAGCTGAAAATTAAAAAAAAAAAATTAGAAAAAAGGTTAAGAAAGAAAACTGAAATAATAATAAAAAAAATAACAGGCGCGTGCACCTCATGCGCCCCACGCGCGGTCGCATGGTCCAAGTTTTTGCGAAAATGTAATATAGTGTTTGAAAAGAGAAATATTTGGAGAATCATAAACCCTAAGAGAAATTGTAATTATTTTCATTTTTATGATTAACTTTTTTTTTTTAATACATGTGGTCGGCCACAGTGTGTCTGAATAGAATTATTGGTCAAAATATTGAATATATTTATCTTAATGATAAACTTTTGTCTAGTTATTAACACAGTAAAAGATGCTTCCTAAATAATTACTACTAAGGTGCATTTACATTGATCGTAAAGTTTTTAGAAAATGATAAGATAAAAAAATATTATCATTTATATACTTTTCTATCACATGTTTATTAAATTGGAAAAAAAAGTTCAGACTATATGATATATCACATAGGATAAAAGGCATAAAATTATTACACATTTTTATACCTTTTATCTTATTAAAAATATTATCACACCCTTCTTCTATATTAATATTTTTCATAATTAAAGAAAATATAATTGAAAAAGAGCTATTTAAAAAGATTATTCACTATGTCCGAAAAAATTAATAGTTATGATAAACATATGAAAAAAAGTTAAAAAAAAAGGTTATTTTCCATCTTTTTCGATCATAGTTGACAAGAGACGCAACCTAACAAACATTTCAGGATGGAGTATTATCAGTTGAAATCGGATGGCGAAAACCTGAGCTTCTAGCTTCTCACTTTTTGAGAACGAAATATAGCAAAGAGTTTTTTAAGCTTTTAGTTTCAGGCGATTTATATACATGTACATTACGCTTCCCAAGTTGTACTATCTTCGTATTGCCCCCGTCCCGTGACAGACAGCAAAAGATGACCGTCCGAGAGGGGACCACACGCTCGTTAGACTATTTGACCGGCGCGTGGATTTAACTAACAGTGCAATTATGCTATGTATTGTGTGTATGATGTGCGGCTAAGATGATGCCCGTTGCCACGTGTCTTCAACAGTAGCATTGGAACGCAAACGCTCCGTGCGAGCGACTACACCCGATAATAACTACTCATTTAGATTTTAGCTAGTGCAGTAGTAGTAAATTAAATGAAAAAAGAAAACCGGAGAAAAGGAAAGAGAAAAGGAGACGAAGACTAGAAACTCTGCTCACGCTTCCATTCATTTTCATCTCTCAATACTCTGCTGCTGCTTTCTCTCTCTAGAGCTGTTATTCTTCGACGTTGTCGTTTTCTTTCCATCGGCGCGTGTTTCTCGTGTACTGGTGAGCAGGCTTGTGACGAGTGGGCCGGACGAGGGGCAGAGCTGTAAATTCATCGAGCTCCGGTAGAGTGTTATCTGGTTTACCTGGAGCCTTCGAGGAAAGTAAAGGCTATCGCCTCTCGATCGAGGTGCATTTTTCTTTTCGTTTCTCGATTCTGCCCTCGGATCACTGTCTAATTTTGCGACTTTAGGGTTCATTTTCTGTTATTGTATTTGGTTTGACAAAGGAGAGGAATTTTTGGGGAGAATAACTTCTCTTTTTGTTCAAGGGTTTTGTTTCCATGGAAAGCTTTGATTTTTTTGGCTGAGTTTTGGATACTTATACTTGCTCCTTTAATTTTCTTGCTAGTGATTCTGTCAGCTACAGCTATAGTAAATTCAATAGACTGAAAATAAAATGAGATGTAACTAGGTTTGATCGTTCAATTCTTGCGGGCTCTAATTGTCTTACAGGAATTTTGTCTAGGTCTGTAAATATGATTATCATTTTGGTGAGGTTTGGATGTAGGAAGCTTCATTATAGCAAATTGATTTTGTTTTTTGTGTTTTTGGTTTGGATGCTTCTCTGATGACAGCAAGAGGTTCTGGATATCGAGAGTACGTTGAATTTTGTTAATCGATGTGTTTTTGTTTGTTTTAGTTACAAGGTTTTGGGTCTGTGAGCTTAGGCTGGAGATACTAATGCAAAAGGTATAAGAAGATTGTCAAGGTTCTGTGCTGCGAACTGCGTTCATAGAAAATGTTGGAGGCTCCGAAGTTTACTGGAATTATAGGCCTAAACAATAATCATGAAAATTATGTCATGCATTTCTATCACAAGCTCAATGAGGGATCAAATATGTCAACCGAAAGTTATGGGAGCTTGCAGCTGAGCAATGGAGGAGGCTCCGTTGCCATGTCGGTGGACAACAGCAGTGTTGGGTCGAATGATTCCCACACTCGTATCTTGGGTCACAATGGCCTCAGGCATGTTAAAGACTACTCTGTTGCTGCCAGTGTCAATCATGGGAGAGTTTCTCATGGGCTGAGCGACGACGCCCTAGCTCAAGCTTTGATAAATCCTCGATATCCTACTGAGGGACTTGGTAATTATGATGAGTGGACAATTGACTTGAGAAAGCTCAATATGGGACCTGCTTTTGCTCAGGGAGCTTTTGGGAAGCTCTACAAAGGCACATATAATGGTGAGGATGTTGCGATTAAGCTTTTGGAGAGGCCAGAAAATGACGCAGAGAGGGCAAACTTGATGGAGCAGCAATTTCAACAAGAAGTGATGATGTTGGCGAGGCTTAAACACCCAAATATTGTTCGCTTTATAGGCGCATGCCGCAAACCCATGGTCTGGTGTATCGTGACAGAATACGCCAAGGGAGGGTCAGTGCGCCAGTTCTTGACAAAACGTCAGAATCGTTCAGTTCCCTTGAAATTGGCTGTCAAGCAGGCCTTAGATGTGGCAAGAGGGATGGAATATGTCCATGGATTAAATTTGATTCACCGGGACTTGAAATCTGACAATCTACTAATTGCTGCTGATAAGTCTATTAAGATTGCAGATTTTGGTGTTGCTCGTATTGAAGTACAGACGGAAGGAATGACACCTGAAACTGGAACATACCGATGGATGGCCCCGTAAGTTTTATTCTTCTCATTCTTTTTGTGTTGCTTTTCTTGGTATAATTTTTCACTTGGGGATGGTGATACCCTTTTGTCTTCCCCACCTATTAACTTCCTGAGCATCCAGTGACACTCCCTCTTTTCCCTGGGAACTTTAAAATTAATTTTCTCAGGTTGGCAATGTCATTGCTGCTTTTAAACTTCTCCATTTTGAAGATAATCTTAGCTATTGTTGTATATGGTTTTGAGTGTTTCTGTATGCTAGCCCTTTATGCATTGCGGTAATATAGTTGGAAGAGTTTCATTTGTTGAACTTGAACTACAGGTTCTCTTTATGTGGCACTAATCCCCTTCTTCAAAATTTGTATCTAGTGTTGGAAAGAATGATAATTTTGCCACTGCTAGAAATTGTGTTATATTTTGAGTGTCTCATTTCACTGTTTCAGACAATTTTGTAAACTAGGGATGAGCGAAAGCTCCTTTTTTTTTTTTTTTTTTTTTTTTGGCTGTGAGATAGTTAGATAAAAATTGGTAATTTGTCCATGGTAAAGAAATGTGTTTACATCTTTTCTTCTTTGTAATTCTTTTTGAGACAAAATAAAGGATATTGCTGCAGTTAAAGAGAAATTGAGTGATCTCTTTTGAATTTGCCAAGATCTTTTAGGTATATGCAGACAATCTAGGGAAAAAAAAACTGTCATGCCTATACTTTTCCATTTGCTATAATCATATTCCCTCTCACTCCACCCCCACCCCTGTGATTTACAGCCAAATATGCTGGTAGGAACAACTTTAGCAACAGCTTATTGAAGCTGTTAGCCATTGATTTTTTTGGCATAATATCTGCCCTCAAGCGAAATAGCAGTTTCTGTATTAGCTGAGATTTTTTTTCGAGCATAATTTAGTTGATTTAGTTTATTGAAGAAGATTTCGAGCAAATATGGTTTCCCCAGGCAAAATTGTTGGATAACAATCAGGGGAGCAACTAATACCCAGCCGCTAGGACTAGTGGCTGTATTTTGATAATAATGTGGGCACTTGAGCTCCCAAGTTGCATATGTAAATTCTTAATTTGTATTGTTACTGTAGAAATTAATAGAGACTAGAAAGTGGCGTCATGAAGTGATTACTATTAGTGAGTTAGCAAATTTAAAATTTTGGTGTCTGAGAAGCTGGGGGTAGTCCAGCATGAATTTGGTGGAGATGGTTGACTTTTGTGGGAAAACAGCAGTGCATCATAAAGTGATTTCTTGTTCGAGCAAATTTGGAAGTACACAAAAGATATGAGTAGTCTTGTTGTTAATGTCCTTCGGGCTAATTAACTGTTGGAAGATTATTTTTATGAATTTTTGGTGGTGCACTTGCACTTTAGGAAATAGATAATGATAGTATTCGATTCCGAGTCATATTTGCAGTTTGGATTCACTGGGACGTTGCATTTAGAATTCTCAACGCGGTCGTTGGTCGTTATTCTTTTGTTCTCTTAATAGTTGGCAACATTTTCTCGAGCTCATCAATGTGTAGGCATTGCATTTCTTAGTAGTTTTGTGGTGTGAAATTGCAGAGAAATGATCCAACACCGGCCTTATACCCAGAAAGTGGATGTATATAGCTTTGGGATCGTACTGTGGGAGCTGATAACAGGGATGCTCCCGTTTCAGAATATGACTGCTGTGCAGGCAGCATTCGCAGTTGTGAACAAAGGTGTTCGTCCGACCATCCCAAACGACTGTCTGGCTGCTCTGAGTCAGATAATGACACTTTGCTGGGATGGTAATCCGGATGTTAGGCCATCGTTCAGCGAGGTGGTCAGAATGTTGGAAGCTGCAGAGACAGAGATCATGACTAGCGTGAGAAAAGCTCGTTTCAGGTGCTGTATGAGTCAACCCATGACTACAGATTGATTTATGCAGACAAATTGTTGAACAGACTGTCTCATTTTGTGTCAGGCTTATGTATGTAAATTTCTTTCCTGGGCTAGAGGGAGATAAGGAGAGAAAGCTTATGATTGTAACTGCTGCTTCTGATTTTTAACTTTGTGGATTTAAGATACTGAATTAGTGGTAATAGAGATATGATGTGTATTTATGCATTTTCACATTTGCCCACTTCAAGTTATGAGTTATGACATGCAACTTAGATTATTTATTTCCTTTAAATTACTGAATTTCAAAGACTCTCCTCGAGCTGCCTTGGAGGATTTTGATCAACGGCAGCTGGTTAGGACTTGACACATTCCAGGAAGAAACTGAGTCGTTCGATGGTGGTGACAGGCGCAATTTTGGGTTTCCAGATTCGGAGATAGTAGGGTTCGGATGATGAGGAAAGCCCTCGTCGTGGCAAAACGTTTCTTTTTGTGAGGTGCGCTCTGACTCTGAGTAAACTTTGCTTCTGTGTAATAGTCGACATCTTACAATTAGGAAAATCTTATCAATTGTGTTTAGATGGGAGAAAGCACTATACTTGAAGTCTTATGTTTGTTTAGATAACAATATTATTTCATCAGTTTAAAAACATGAAGTCTCACCTGTATATGACCATCCTACGGATTGAAAGAACTATGTCATGCTCGAGTCAAGTCGTCTTGAAGATAGAAAAATAATATAATTTCTGATCGATTCTGATCTTAAGATTTTCAAGGTTGGTGGAAATAAAAGAAGAAAGGACAGAAGCAAAAATTAAAGGGCTCTATTCGCTTGATGATTGATCATTATAGTTTGTTGTTAAGAATAGCAAGTTTTATCTCGAGCAGAAGAAACTAATCAAACCTCCGTGCAAGAAAGTGACATTGATCTTCTTCTTCTTTTCCTCCTCATTCTCCTAGCTCTCATCTCTTTCTCCCTCTAAAGATAATATTTCACTTTTGTCAAATCTTCCTACCGGCTGGACCAGGTGGCACGTGCACGTCTTAGGCGAACTGAATAAATCTCGTTCCTTTGTAATAACATGCAAATCATACATAAATCGTGTACTAAGAAAAACATGCTGCAATAGACTTAAACTTTAAAGTATTGCTGGGATTCAGAACTTAAACATGTCGTTGCAAGAATACTAACCCCACTAGTAGTAGGTCATTCCCAAAATGACTACATTTGTTTCTTATTTACTTTATGATAAGTCACTTTTTATATCCAAAGTATGAATGTTTTTCATAAATAGACTGCACTTTCCATATGGATATAATAGCACTCTATAAATTAATTTTATTTTTACATCTTCTTCCCGAGTTCGGCCCTCATGTACTCGATTAAAAAATTCAATCATATCATATATATACAAATACCATTTTATCCCAAGTATTAGTATCACGAATGTATATGAAGTGAATTATTGTTTTCGAAAAAATCAAACTAAAATAAAATCATAACATGAGTAATGGCAATGTTTGTCCTTGGTGGCACCTCCTGAAAGAGACTAATCACCTAACAGAGATGAAGCTTTGAAGTTAAAGGTCATTATTGGAAATTGACAATCTTTGGGCCCTCCTTGAGAAGAAGAGGCCACTTTCAAAAATTAAAATTGAAGACGATCGCTGACACGTAACAACAATACTCTCACCAGTTTAATCGGTGCATCATGCATGCATTACGAGATACTAAATTCATTTAAATTTTCAAATTTGACATAATGCCATTCCATTTCTGATCGAGAGGATAGCATGCTGGCAATCCAAGTGAAAAATGAGTTATGATTAGTCCAAAAAATTAACGACATGCTGAATCACACCACTCAACTGTCGAAAATTCTAACGTAGTTCAATTTGAATGGGGAAAAATAAATTGTACACATCAAGGTGAAAATTTATAAGTAGAATTTTTATAAAAGAATATCTTTAAAATTGCAAAAAATTATGCAAAAATAGAAGTTATTTTTAAATAGAGATAAAAAATGAGAAGTTCTTCTCGGACACTATAAAATTTTATGACTAAATATGAGTTTATTTTTAAATAGTGTAAATTATATTCTCTCTTTTATTAATGAGCTCTCGATATAACAAGGAAATGTGGGTCCTCATTTTCGGATGTGGCCTTTGCTCTTTCGTCTATTTTTTTTGTGGCCAATATCGAGGAAACAACTTTGGCATTAATTTGATTTGAGCATTTCTTGTAGTATATGTCAGGTTTAATCTACAATCGTCACTCGAAATAAATTTTGCCGTGCTTTTAGTGTTGTACTAGTAGAGTGATACGTGCAACGCACGTATGACTATTATTAAAAAAAAAAAAAATTATTATACATATTTGCAAATAAAAAAATTGTAATATATATTATTAATTGTAACTATTAATTTTAATAATTAGTAGCAAGTAAGTGCAAATAGGAATGATAATGAGTCTTGTATATCTCATCGGTAATTTTTCAAATTTAAATTTGTTAAATTATCTCTACCAATACTCATTTCAAATCATGATAAACAAATAAATATAATTACTCATACCAACCCCAAACCTATTTGATCTCCTTCCAAATTATAGCGTATTGTATTTGAAAACAAGTTCATGTTAATATTTTTACCTAGTATTGAAAAATAGAAATAAATTAAAAGATTCGAAGCAGCGAGAACGATAGAAAATGTATAAAAAGAAATAAATTTTTATGTAGACCTTAAAATAAGCAAATTCATCTACTATAATTTAAATATATACTCCATCTATCTCACAAAATATGTCTCCATTTCCTTATTGGGAAATAATTAAATGTATTCACACTGCTTTTACATTCTTTATTATTTATTCAACTACTTTTACATTCTTTATTATTATTCACACTACTTTTACATTCTTTATCATTTCTCCTTAATTTCCGTGCCGAACACAAGTAAGACATTTTTCGTGAGACGGAGGGAGTATATCTTATATTTTGTGTACAATTTTAAAAAAATGCACGACGATTGTAAAGAAGATCTATTATAATTTAATTAATTTGATTAAAGACCTTAGTACTTACTTAGAAGAATCAAAATGCATATTATGGTGTTCCAATTATATATAGAAAAGTTGTCCCCGATATAGTTTGTGAAAATATTCTAAATTACAAACCATAATATACATACTCGTACTCTGAAAGTAAAAGGAAATTATTATTATTATAGAATATCTATGTTTGAGATTTCCATTTACAATTAACCTACAAAATATTTAAATATTGAAATATTAACAATAAAGAGAAAAATGTTAAATACTGTATTCTTTGAATGATTAAATTAAACTAATATTCTAAAATATTATGTTTAATCTCTTTAATGATTCTAGTATCTATATAGTTAAATAATTTTATAATACATAATGACAAGGGGTTTAATAATTTTTAAGTGTCTCAAGTATCAAGTGTTAATTTTTCGCACTTATTTTCGTTATCTCTATTTTCTTTTTCAAGTCTAGTATATATGTATGTGCATGCGTGTGTATATATATATATATATATATAAAATTTATTATACCCATATTGAATTGTGCAAAATGAAAAATACTCACTCCTTTCAAAATTAATATTTTTTTACACATGGACCCACTCATTAATTATTAGAAAATATTATTATATATGAAATAATTATTTATTAATTTTTGGGGATAAATACAAGCAGTTATCCGTATATACATGAAAATTATATGCTTTTGTATACGAACATGTATGCATTTTTTTTACATATCCTTCTACTGAATTTCTCTATTATATGCTTCGCTTTTTTATATTCATTTTCAATTTGGAGATAATCAATTTAATACTATCAGGCCCATCACACTTCCGTATAAAATAAATTCTACGTGTATCGACTTCATACCTTTTTAACCGTAATGTTGCCGGAAGTTTTAGGGACCTCGCCCAACCACACGATCGCAACCGATGGTTTCCAGCCGCAGAACTCTTCTGCGGCACCCAACACAGCCTTCGCTCGTTTCCTACCTGAGGAATAGGGTGCTCCGTCGATACACAAAAAAAATCTTAAATATTGGAAGGGATGAGCAAAAGTCCGAATTTTTATTTAGGAATTATATAAAACTTATTACAACATAAGTATATCTCTTTTAGGGAGGAGACAAACTTGTTTAGCTACCCATGGTAGCGGAACTTGGATACATAAACTAAAAGAAAAGAACGAAAAGAAGAAAACTATGCTAGGTTTATTTTTGATGAAGCAGAGAAGATTGTGAGTGATATTTTGATGATCCCTCTGCTTCAATCTTAACTTGTTAATATAGAGGTCTGGAGCGGCCTCTCACCTTCCATTATCGCCTTGGATTCCTTATCCTCAACTCCTTTTCTTCACGTGAAGCGAGTCCGACCAACATCAAATAAGGACAACCGACCTCTCATGCCTTTGGTCTATCTTGTCTTCTATTATTATGTGAAGACAACCGACTTTTGAAGATACTTTTTCCGTGAGATGTGGATCACTGCTTTTCTGGTAGTGGTCTTCCTATAGTTTTATCCATTTGTAGTTTAGTGGGTAATCTATGTACATCCACCCACCGATGTCGTTTTCTTTTTGGTGAGTGGTCTTCCCGCTGAAAGTCACATGTCTTTTTTACCTCGAGCTGGGAATCTATTTTTTTTCCGGGGCCCTCAGCATTCTTGATTTTGGCAGCACCTTGTGTTCTGCATACTCGTCGGAACGACCTTCTATTTTCCTTTTTTTTGGGAAGAAAACCTCTTCCGAACTCTGGCTCCTTCTGTTTCGAATACTCTGAATAGACGTGCTCAGACCAATGCTCAAAATGAGCCATGTTGAAATATTTGCGATGAGTCTCTTTGCTCCTTGCAATCCTGTTATCCCAAAGTAAAGTCCTCTTTCTTTCGAAAGCTTCCTCTGCGTATTTGGTTGATTTTCCTGTCATAATATTTAACAGGAAAGATCCATTCATCGAATTCTGAAAGAATTTGAATGGAAACTTGACTTTTTCCATCTCTGTGAGACAGACCCATAGACCCCATGCTCTTCTGGTAGAGATGAGATCCTCCAGCATTGTTGAGACTAGGGTAGTCTCTTATTCCATTGGTGCCTTTATTCGTCCCAAGGCTTTGGTATCAGGTCTCTTGAGCCTTATGTAATGAAAGGCTTCATGATTACCTTTTCCTGCTGGTTCTGGAGCCGCACTGATGAAATATAACTTCAGTATATCTCCCCGGCTAAGCGATGAATTGTTAGCCCAAGCGTCACACACAACTTCTTGGATCCATTTTGGTAGACCCTTGATCTCTGTGAATGATGGTAATGTAGTATAAACTGAGGCTAATACCCCAAAATCATACTACCTTCTGATTTCGTGTGAATCGACGACTGACATTGTCCACACTCGAGGATATTTCCCCGAGACATCAACCTGTATTTTTTCTGGGTTGATATTTCTCCTGGTAACAAACTTCTCCCCATTGGCTTGATAAACCTGCCATGAAGAAGAAACTTCAATTTTGTCAGTATTAATCTTAGAAGTGTCAGTCATTGGGCAAAGGGTATTGGAATCCTCTGCTACAGGTTTAGAGCCTTGTACTCAAAACTCTCCTTTTTCCAAAGGTTCTTTGGAAGCCCGAAGGAGGACCGGTTTCATTGCTTCCTAGAGTTGACACTAAATAAGCAAGCATGTCTGTATTCTGCTGGTGACTTTCGACTCATCAGCAGATTGCAATCTTTTTGCTTGTTTAGCATGAAGAACGCACTTGTTCCATTCCTCAAATAGCAATTCCAGATTGTCTCTGAAATGCCTTTGGGTTGTCAGGATGGATCTTACTTCAGTTGGCTCCATCTCTTATAAAAAAATCTGCAAGAACATTTTCATGAGATTTTATAATGACAATATCAAAAATATAATATTAGCATTAAGCCTGCCATCTAATTAATCTAGCCTTTTCAAGCATAAATTCCATCTTGTTCCTTAAGAAAGCTTTAACCTGTGTGTTATCAAATTTTAAAGTAAATTTCCTTGCTAATAAAAATAGAGGCCATTTTTAAACGTCTTTCGCACTGTAAAGAATTCTTTCTCGTTGATATGCCATCTCACAACATCGCTTTCTGGAAATAAACCACTACAGTATCTGCATGGTTCTTCTCCGTAAGGAGTGATTTTGATTAAGATTGTTGCCCACCAATAATCACTTGCATCCGTGTACAAGACCAAATCATCTTGGTCCTGTGGTATCGAAAGTTTTGGGAGATTTTTGCAAATCTCTTTTAACTTTCTCATTCCCTTTTCATGTTCATCCGTCCAAATAAAAGGAGCATCCTTCTTCAGTAAAGAACTAAAGACTTTTCTATACTTTGCAAGACTTTTAATGAATACTCCTGCAAAGTTAACAACTCCCAAGAAACTTTGGAGTTGTTTCTTTACTTTCAAATCTTCAGGAAAGTCTTGGATCTTTTGTACAATATGATCCTGCAATACAATCCCTGATTCATCAATCTCAATACCCATAAACTATATTTTTCTGGTGCAATGATTGCCTTCTTTTCAGACAGTACGAGACCTTCTTTGAAACAAACATCTGCAAAGATATCAAGATGTTTGATATGTTCATCCATATCTTTTGATGCTATTAAAATATCATCAATATAGACAAACATGAAAGAAAAATAGTCTTTGAAAAGATTATCCATCTTCCTCTGAAATATTTGAGGTGCACTGGCTCATGATCCAAACATAATGCCCTTGTGGAGTAGAGAAAGTTGTAAACTTTCTGTTGCTTTCTTCCATGCGAATCTGGTAGAAACCTGACTTGCAATCAAATTTAGAGAAAACCTTAGCATTCCTAATGCAATTAATAAGGTGTTCTCTATTTGGGATAAAGTATCCATCGAACTCCAGAATATCATTAATCCGTTTATAATTAATGACAAGTCTGGGTTTACCTCGTTTGATTTCGCCATGATTTCTTACCAGAAATCCCGGACTGCTGTAAGGCGAATTTTCTGGTTCGATCAGTCCTAAATCAAGGTGTTCCTTGATTATCTCCTTCATATCCTGTTGATTTTTGAGATTCATCAGGATAGGTCTATATCGAACAAACTCATACTCCTTGCCTGGTTTCACCTTCAAGGTTGCTTTGAGTTCGTTCTTATCGCACCATGCCAAAGGATTCTCATTGTAACTTCTTCTGATCTTCCTTTTGACATCTGCTAAGGACACATGTGTTTCTTCCCTAATATCTTGGTTAGATATTAAGGATACTTTAAGGATTTGGATTTCTTCTCCCGTGAGATCTTTATCTCTGATGCAGCTTAGAACTGCTTCGTTGAATCGTCTCTGATCCTTCATTTTTGGGTGTCGAAGTTTTCCTTCATCGCCACGCTTGCTGCGAAAAGTCAGTGGCATTTGTCTATTGAACGCCTCTCGCAATCTTTGGACAATGATTTTATGATCACAATTGGTTGTGAATACCAATCGTCGTCTCTCATTATACCATGGTGTATCTTCTGCTCCTCCAATCAGAATCTTCGTTTCTTTTACTCCTTTTAATAAGAGTAAAATCTTCTTTGAGAAATCTCGTCCGGAAATACGAGGTAGATCATCTTCCACTACTTCTGGAAAGACTCCTTGTTTTGTTGTGCAGATTCCTGCTCCTAAATCAATATAAACAGCAAAATATTCTGCTTTATATTTTTCGTATAACATCCCAATAGAGATGTATATGGAGAATGGACTTGTCATTATATCAATAATATGATATTATTGATCGTAATCTCCTCTCCTTCGTCCATGCTTCTCCAGGGCTTATGTTTCTCGAGGAAATCAAGTCCTAGTACCAGTATATCCGGTTCTCTTCCCACTCTTCCTTTGATTTTCAATTGGATTCCTCTTATTTCGAGGATTCCTCTATAATGGTTGAGCTCTGGTTGCTGCAGATAGTATAAGACATTATAAGGGAAGTTGGTTTCCCATCTCGTAGTGTCAAATCTAACTGTAACTCCTCTCCATCCTTCAGGGCATTGCAGATTTACTGCCACCTTTCTGCTTCGAGATGTCTGAGGATGAGAATCTTGGATTAGATTCTTTTCGAATGGTTGTGACATAATTCTGTCACCTTGGAAAGATAATCTCCCTGTATTTAATCTGAGGCTTTGATCATGCCTCATGACTTTTTTTTTCTTTAATTTGAATGTCAACTTCTCTTAATCGAGAAATTTCCATTCTATCGGGACAAACCGCTATTGTCACTTTCTTGAATATATCTGGCATCTCAATAAATTGTTTTCCCAGAAATAACTCAGTGTGATGTGAGTTGGAAAGCGCATATGACACCTGATATGTAATAGAGTAAGGTCTGTTTCCATCTTCCAATAGATCCTTACGCTTGAAATCCTGATATAGAGTCAAAGCCTTGCTGAAACTAGAGTCGTTAAGAGTATATGCAATGTTTGGATATATAATCCCAAACACTTGCCCAACACAAAGATTCCCTGCAATTGTCTCCATAACAGAATCTTTTAGACTTCTGACTTGTCTATCGCATATTGCGATATCGATTGGTGCATCCACTTCTAGAAATAGAGTAGATTTGAGCACCAACTGGATTGCTCCAATGTGAATCCAGTTCATCTTCTCAGCAATTTCTGGCTTCATTTTTGCCAGATCTACCCTGATATCGCAGGCTGGAATCAACTGCATCTCCACTTGGTTTCCAGTTAGCTCGATGGAAGAGACATTTATCGTCTAGTAATGTCATAGACGGTATGTTGCCTCCTACTCCTTAAACTGAAGTTTCTCAAAACTTGGTCTAAATTTTCTGTTGTAAAGCCTTGATATTTTTGTATATTCAGGCTTTTCTTCATAATTTTATCCATCATATTGGGCGAGATAAGGGTCTGGCTTGAAAATCCGGTCCTATCTTCGCGCTCTTGATGAATAATCTCAGAATCAGTCGGATTCAGATTGTGATGTTCCATCCGACCACTCAAAATCTTCTTCACTGAAGATTTCTTCTTGTTCGTATATACTCTCGTCTGCTGGTATATCCTCGAACTGATATACTTGTATCAGTTCCTGAAAGTAGAACACATTTTCGACGTCTGGTGTTGACTCGAACCTCCGAATGCCTCTTCTTTCATTCTCGTAACAATTTGTTGAAATACGTCCCTTTGCACCGCACGTCCAATAGTTGCAATCTTTAAAACTTTCATTAAGTTTTGTTTGAGTTCGTCTAAAAGTCTTCTTGGCTGGTATTCTTCCTTGAGATCTATTTGGATTAGATCCTCGGGATGAAAACTTATTTGGACCACTTCTTTGGCCAGATTTGTAGAATATTGCCTTCTGACGTGTCCACATTGTTCTTGATTTCCAAGAACTTCTTCTTGGTTTTCCACCTTTGTAGTAGGGCTGAAATCTATATTTTTTTACTTCTTTTCAGCCTTGGTGGTTCACCACCAATGATCGATGGTAGATCATTGTCATCACATCCTAGAGAAGTTGCTTTGTTGATCTTCCTCAGTTTCTTCACGTTTCTCAAAGTCGTAGCTTGCTGGCACCACTCTGAGAGCTTTTGATGTACATATGACATTCTTTTGGCGACGTTATCGAGATCTCCTTGTTTGTAATCTCGGATTAACATCTCCTTCCATGGACTTGGAAATTTCAGGAAGAAAATTTTCATTGTGATTCTTTCATCAGCTTTTGATTGGTGCTGATAAAGGGTGAAGAGCTGCAGAAACTTGTTGAATGTTTGTTGATTCAAGACTGCAAGTCTCAAATTATACAAAGCCATCAAGTACTTCTTCTTTTTCTCTTCATCGTATCCTTCAAAATATCCTTCTCCAAGGAAATGGTTTTTGATAAGCATCGCCATATTCTTAATCATTTCGGAGAAGGAATTGATGTCGGCGAAGCATAGAGGTTTGGTTTCCATCAGAATACCTTCTCATGCTATCTTCACCACTCCTGCGAGACTTGTCTCAAGGATTTTAATAAATTCATCTTTGTCAAGATCGAGCGTTGGTGCTGCGAGCCTCATGGCTGAAGCCCATTCATCAATTACAGATTCTCGATCTATAAAGTTGACTTCATCGATATCGAGCATTCTTCATCGATATCGAGCATTACTCCGTATGGATGAATATGATCCAAGGTAACCTTTCCAAATGGTGTATCCTGCAGTCTAGGTTGTCTTCTTCTTGTTCTTCTGATCGTCATGTGGGCATCATCTGGTGTAACTAGATCAAATCTTGCTCCGGCATGATAGTCACGAGCATCTCTCATATGCTCTTAGTGAGTTTGTTGCCTCCCTGGGATTGCCATCTGTGGTCCATGTTGTCCCTGAGCTGCAACTAACTGATGGTCGTGCTGATTCATCTTCAGATCAATCACCTCTAGGTTGGCAAAGGATTCTGCCAACTCCTGTAGATCTTCAAGATTGAATCTTTCGGGGTGATTCATAGTTATTTACCTCGAAGCATTCTTGCAATAGCTTCACTTCGTCGATCCTTCTTCACTTCTTCCACCGTTGTTGGATAGGTGGGTTCATTGATAAAATGATTCCTTCTTAGTCGACCGGAACGGGGTTGCTGCTCCAGTTTTTCGATTCGAGTCTGGATATCGGTGAGGATATTTTTGATTTCATCCTACACTTTTGATATCTTGTATAGATCTCGAGGTACTCCATAGAGGCCATTGCCATAATGTTGTACCGTCTTTTGTATTTTCCTTAGATCCTTTGATATTTTTGAGGAATTTGGGGCAATATCTCGGAAGTCGGGAACATTGGCTATTCCCTTGTCCTTCTGAAATTGTTGAGCCATCAATTATGAAATTGATGTTTCTAGTTCATCAGTGTTGTCAATGCTTCTGTAAGATAAGCATTAACATAGAGGCGTCATAGTCTTTTTTCTTTATTTTGATGACTATAGATAATATCTCCGTCATCCCTGCTTCCAACGCTTTGATTTAAGCGTTCCTCCCAGTAGGCTAAAGCCTCCTGTAAATCCTGTTTATCCATCTCGAAATATTTGAGATAATTCCTGTAGCACTCGCATCTCAGACATGTATCCGGATTCATGTTTTCTTGGATGTCTCCTCCGTTAGAAATATCAGTTATAAAATAATAAATTAAATATAATTCCTAAATAAATCTAGGGCTCTGATACCATTTTGAAAGCGTGGATCGCGTAGCAAAATACATAATATAAAAATACATGGTATAGAGAGGCAAAATAAATAGTTTTAACAAATATAACATTTTTGGTATAAATTACATATTTTTTGGCTAACTAATCATATTTTTCCCCCTTTTCAATATAAAATTAAAGTTAATAGTGTTAAGACATTTCAAAATGTCACAATAGCCAATTTGAAAAGTTAATGGGTAAAATTCATTAGTTTTCAAAGGGGTGGGTATTTTTCATTTTGGCATTGTCAAAGTGGGTATTTTTGTGGATTGCCTATATATATAGTAGAGAGATCATATGAGAATAAATATTATCCTAAAAAATGAGAATAGATCTCCACCATAGATCTATGGGTGATGAATGGTCAAGATTTGGCCTGGTCAAAGCGGGTCAAACTCGGGTCAACCCGGTCAACTCGTTGACTTTTTTTTCCAATTTTTTAAGGGTCAGCTCATATGCACCACTTCACATATTCGGATGCACCACACTACATAACGAGATGCACCACTAAGTGCATTGAGATGCACTAGCTTTTTTTTATTATTATTTTTTTTAACGGTCACCTCATATGTACCACTTCACATATTCGGATGCACCATTCTATATAACGAGATGCACCACTTAGTGCATTGAGATGCACTAGATTTTCAGGTTTTTTATTTTTTTCTATTTCAATATATTTTTTAAAATTTTCAGATTTATTTTTCCCCTATTTTTTTGTTGCCTCTTCGTTTTTGAGTTTGTCGCTTCTTCTTTGGTCAAAATTCGAGCGAGGGGAGTCAAAGGCCTCAGAGTGAGCTGAAAAAGTCCAAATTGTAGCTCGATGATTATCCTTATATTAGTAATCGGAGCGAAGGCGGAGCCGGGAAAAAATATTTGCAAAAAAAAAAAAACTGAAAAAAAATCTGTAAAAAAATCTGAAAAAAAATCGGACATGCACCACAATGTGTAACCAGATGCACCACATAGTTTAACTAGATGCACAGTATTTTTGCGAAAATTAAAAAAAAATGAAAACAAAACTAGTGCATCTTAATGCACTTAGTGGTGCATCTCGTTATATAGTGTGATGCATATGAATACATGCTGTGGTGCATATGACCTGACCGTAATAAAAAAAATCGAAAATAAAAAAAATTGAAAAGCTGGTGCATCTCAATGCACTTAGTGGTGTATCTCGTTATGTAGAGTGGTGCATCCGAATGTATGAAGTGGTGCACATGAGCTGACCCTTAGAAAAAATAATAAAATAAAATAAAAAAATTCAAAAAAAAGTCAACGGATTCACCGGGTTGACCCAGGTTTGAACCGCTTTGACCATGCCAAATCTTGATCCTCCATGTAGATATAATTAATGGTGGAGATTAATTCCTATTCTCACTTTATGGGGCCTTCTCATGGGAATCATTCCATATATATATGGTAGGGATCTCGTGAGAATAAATTTTATATGAGAACGTGAGAATGATAAATTTTAATGCATTTTTATCACATCAGAAATGTATATATTGCAAAAATGTAATACATACATATTCAAATGCATAAACTGCAATAATTTAATGCATTAACATCATAATGCATAAATTATAATAACTTAATGCATCGTTAAATTTGAACCATTGATTTAGAAAGATCAGAGTTCAGATTTATTCTCATTTCTCACCTAAGATAGCATTCCACATGATCCTCTTATATATATATATATATATATATATAATTTACATTATATTTACATATATTCATAGTTATTTAAAATTAAACTTTAATTAATTTAGTGTATTATGACGATAAGATGAAAAATCAATTGTCACGTACTATTTCAACTTTAATTTGGTTCAAATTGTGTTTACCAGTAAATATAGATTTAATTAATCACATTTTCTACACCAAATTGTAAATTCATTTTTATCGTTGTTGATGGGATGCTTTTGAAGTTATAGAATTAATTTATCAATCATTAGATTATATACTCCATTTACGAACCATAGTAGCTAAATATACTTCATAATTTCGGTATAAAAAATAATTTTTATAAGTAGATGTTAGAAAAAGGAAAATATTTTCATTTGTGAAAATATTTCAAAGATTAATATGTTAGTGAACATTTGTGAGCAATTACGTAGATAATCTCTCAACTAATCAAAACCGTTAAACTGCTTACAAATCTCCAAGAACTTTTTTTGAACTATGAGATCAACCTCTTCATTCTAGTGTGATTGAGGAATTGTAGTCAACATAAAAATTTTATTTTAAATTCTTAATATTATTTTTATTTTAATATTTGAGAAATTATGATAAAGATTTTCAATTTATGATATAGTACGATATTATGCTTTAAAGCTATAAAATTAATTCATCAACCACTAATTTCTTGACTCTCATCATAATAACTATGGCTACATACCTATTGGTACTTCATAATCAAATTAAATAATAATTAAAAAAACAAATTAAACAAAATAATATAATTACAGTGCAATAATGTGAGAGGCAATCTTGTGAAATAACACTTTTTTAAAACAAAAGATTCAAAATGTCATCTTGAATTTAAAAGTTGCAAAATAGCACTTTGAGTTGTAAAAAGTCTAATATACTCCTAATGAGTATACAAGAAAGCTAACTTTTACTTGAATCATACACGAAGATTAATTTCATGTATGAACTTCCTGCGAAATTTTCCAGCGAAATTTTCCGGCAAATTTTTCCAGCAAAAATTGGAATCATACACGAAGCCAAACTTCATATATGCATCATACACGAAGACTAACATTCATTTATGCATCATACAAGAAGAATGACTTTCATGTATGTATCATACACGAAAATTTTTGCCTCAAAAAAATTCAAATTTGTATCATACATAAATATAAGTTTTCATGTATGATACATACACGAAAACTGACTTTCATGTATGCATCATACACGAAGCCTGACTTTCATGTATGCATAATACACGAAAATTTTTGCCTCTAAAAAATTCAAATTTGTGTCATACATGAAAATAAATTATCATGTATGGTACATACACGAAAACTGAGTTTCATGTATGCACCAAACACGAAAATTTTTGCCTCCAAAAAATTCAAATTTGTACCATACATGAAGATAAGTTTTCATGTATGATACATACACGAAGATAAGTTTTCATGTATGATGTATACATGAACTTAGGCTTCGTGTATGATTCAAATTTTTGCTGAAAAATTACGCCGAAATTTTTTTGTCTGAAAAATTCGCCGAAAATTTTTCGTCGGAAGTTCATACAAGAAATTAAATTTTGTGTATGATACAAATTAAATGAAGAGGTGAAGAGGTGCAGAGGTGAGTGTTGGGAAATTTATTAAAAGTTTTGATTGATTTCAAAACCAACTGATCCCAACCGAGTAGATGTTGCCAGATCCTAATGTTAGTAGTTAGGCTCGCTGTTTGAGCATTGTTAAGATTTTATCTTTATAGGACTCCAGCTGAAGACGGCAACAAGGCTTCACTAGGATAGAACATCAGTTGTGAGAAAGACAACTGAGCGTTCATCAGATGAGCATTTAAGAGGGAAGATGCAAAAGTCAACCAAGTATTCAAAAAGGAAAGTTGTAAGAGAACATCAGATGGAAGAAAGTCATCTGAGCGTTCAAACTCAACTGATCAAATACAACAAAGACAACTGAGCGTTCAGATTCAGAACATCAGTTGTAGGACTCGAACCAAGAAGATCAACAACATTAAGTTCAAGTCAGCTGAGAGTTCAACTGTTAGCATTCAGATAGAACATTAGCTGAAGAACTAGTCAGATGAAGATCGAAACTCTTAACCGACCACCCCTTGTTCAAAGTTTGATGTTAAGATTTGAATTTCAAATAAGGAAGTCATGTGAAGGTTTGACTCTCTGTCATTACCTCATTTGGCTCAACACACGGCTGTCTCAGATGGAAAGCAGAAGCACGCAGTTGCCAAATCCGGAAAGTCTGCAGAAGATGAGAGACAAACCATCGCTTTCAAAGAACAGAGATCAACAGCTCCTCCAACGGCTAGTTGATTCTCTCCGCCTATAAATAGAGGCCTTCATTCATTTACCAAGACTACGGGAAATACAGGACAGAAAAGAGCAAGAAGAAATCAAAGAGCGAGAGAAAAAACTACATACTTCACACAAGCTGAGCTGCATTCAATCTCTTAGAACATCATTAGTTGAGAGTTCTAGAGTAATAGATTCTGTCTTAGTGTCTTTTGATCCAACCTTGAGAACATCACTTGTTGAGAGTTCGTAGAGTGTTAGATCATAGCTCACTTCGTGTTCGAGCTATTAGTTGGAACCCCATCCTTTCTTTCACCTGAAAAGGTTACTAGGACCCTACTCTTCCCATAACTGAGTAAATAGGTTGATTAGTACCCGTAAACTAATCTGTAAGGTTGATAAGTACCCGTAAACTTATCTCAACGGTTGCAAAGCCCGTGTAAGCTTTGTGGTTTGTGTAGAAGAACTTGGACTGAGTTGTGTGGACTCACAACTCCCCGTGGACGTAGGAGTTCTCTCTGAACCACGCTAAATCTTGTGTGTTGTGTTTATTTTCAGTTACCTATTGCAAATTCAACTGTCTGACTAACCTGCATACAAACTGCATTCTTCCATATCAACTGTCTTGGTTATTGACCAACCTTGCACTTAAGCGTGAGTTGATTTTATACGAGTTAATTTCCACCACATTCCGCACAACACTTCACTTCCAACTGAGTGTTTCTTACTCGGTTGTGATTCCAACTGAGTTGCTTCACTCGGTTGTGTTAATTTTCAGGGGGTTGTTTTAAAAAGTTTGATCTGGTGTATTCCCCCCCCCTTCCCCATACACCAGAACTTGTATCGGGACCATCGGTGAGAGTTTGGGAGAAGGAAGGGAATTGAGGTAAAGTAAGGGGTATAAATGTTATGAAATAACTCAAAAGGTCATTTCAAGCTTTTTTTTAAGGGGGTATAATTTATCTTTTGTCTTTGAAAAGTACTATTTTGAGTTTTGCCTCATAATGTAATGTCGAGCTATCAAAATGCATGTATCTCTTCTCTTTCACTTTTGAGTAATTAAACATGTAGTACTATATTATAAATCAATATATTAAGTTGAGTTATAGTAGGAGAAGGACTGTATTGCTATATTATAATAAAAAAAGAGTTGTAAAAGGAGTAGGATTATATTTTTATTTATAATATTTATAATAAATCTAATATAAATTTACATTATTGTCTTTAAAATAAATATAATAATAAGGATATATTAGGCAAATCAAATTTTGTAAGATTCCGCTTTTTTATAATAGGTGTAGATATAGATGTATGATGGTGAACATACGTTTATGTTTTGTATGCAAGTATATACTTTTTTTTTTTTTTTTAAATTCTTGATTTCGTGAAAAATAAAGTTAATTTTTCGACCAATTTTGTTCCTATATAAGTTGTATATGTAAGGGTTTTTTTTTTTAATTGATTGTCTCATCCGTATATCCATATCATAACTTGTAACTAAAGAGGTATGGGTTCAAATCGCTACAACTTCCCTATTCTCCAAGTAAGACTTGAAAATATTAGCCTGTGGGCCAACTTAAACAATTTGTAGTAATCCAAAAAGTAAATTAAAATATTAATTCTTTTTAATCATGTACTTTGCAAATGTATTTGATTAATGATTTAGAATACTGAAAACCTTGGATAATAATAATTTGGGACATGATTATCAAAGCTACGCGTGGTTAGTTAGACGTTGCAATCTAATGAGTACATTAGAGAAGAGATTTCACAATTTTAATTTGTGACGAGATGATCAGACGTATACAATAATTAATATCGTATGTGATAGTTTAAATAGTTAAGGAAGAGATTATCAAATTAATTAGGTAAATTGAAAGGAAAATAGGATGAAAATGACAATTTGTTTTGCTAAATTCTTTTATTTCAACAATTTTTCTAGATTCCTATGTAGAACCGGCTATTATTAGTTAAATAAATAGATAGAAGTTTTTTATCCAGATATCATTTTTCAATAAGATTCCATTCTTAAAGAATTTATATAAATAATCAAAATTATTTGTGTAAAATTTTCTTCATTTTCTATTTCTATTTTTATCATCTTGATTTGAATTTTGTCCAATTCGGATATAACGGGCACGGGATTTAGACGAATACACCGAAAAGTTATTTTTGAAATCACATTTGGAATGAGTACAAATAATTAAATTCTATGGATTTGATAATAATAATAGCATTACAAATTTACAAAAAAGAAAACTTTAATATGAGATAAAGCATTTGGATCCTTTCCAAATGATTGAATCCGTGAGATTTTTAAATATTCAACAACATGTTGAGCAACATATGGACTGTTCTGTTCGAGCCCCCAAAAAAATAACTCTTAAAAAGTCGTAACACAATATCAATAAGACGTAGATAATATTACTTTTATGATTCATATTTATAAATTTCAGCATAATGTAAATTCCCATCGATTTTGAACGGATTGCACACTAATTTATTTTAAAACACCGGTAGAAATAAAACACTATGGTTAGCCACACTACTAAAAATGGTAATATAGATTTTGAAAAAATGAAATATATCCTAATTGGGGAATCTAAATCCTAAGTGAAAATGTGATTATTTTATATTTTTGCAATTAACTTTTCCTTTTTTACGCGTGTGCCCGACAACAGTGTGCCCGAATAAAATTATTGTTGCCAGAAATGTTTCAAAGTGATTAATGAGCTTTTTATTTTGTATCTTGGAAATCTGCAGCCGCTACTTTTAATTTGCACTAGATTATATATAACTCTCGCATCTGTGCTGGGACTTGCAAACTACATACGAGAGACAAACATCTTGAAAAATTAAATATAATAGTCTAACAGACTCGACTTATAGAAGATGTATTGATGAGATTCGAATTGAACTTCAAACCTCTGGTTTCATGAATATTCATTCCACCAAGCTAGCCACTCCAAGGGGTAGATTAATTTGCTTTGTATTGGAAATTACTTAAGATATGTTTTCTTTACTTTATTGGAAATTTTAATCCATGAAAGTGTCAAGTAAAAACATGGCATATGAGTTAAGTTGTCGTTATGGGTTTTAGCCTAATTTTTATTGATTAGCATATCAATATCTATTTGAAAAGGGTTAACAATTAGGGTAATGTTATTTGGATATACTATGTTTGGACATACAATGGTAAAAATAGGAATTTGACGGATTTTTTAACTAATAAAATAATTTTATAGTTTTGACAGTTTTGTTATTAATAAATATACACTTTCCAATTCAAATTCACAAGTTTAGGAGTTGGGTGTGGATGAGAGTAAAATTTGGAAGCATATGTGCGTAAGATCGATATTTTGGAAGGGGTATGAGTAGAAAGGAAATTTTGAAGGCAATCAGATAATTTTTCTTTTCTTTTAAAACACGTATGTCCAAATAAAATTATTGTAACAATTAACAGCACTTCGATTTTTTTTTTCTTTTTCTTTACGTGGTTCAATAGTCCACGCTCAACATATTAATAGCAATTTCTTTCATTTCTTTCTTTCTTTCTTTTTTTTTTGAGAGATTTCATTTCCTACAAATATAGTATTCATTCATATCTAAAACTTCGACACGGAGAAAACGTTTGAGATGATTACGGATCTCAAAGTTGACCTTATTATTAATTAGTACAGTATTTTTTAAAGATTAGATCAACCTTGATATACATATATTTAAACGCATAATTTTTAATGTAGGAACAGATCATGTGCATGTGCATCTATAATCACTTCCATGCCAAGACACAATTAAAATAAAAGGGAGTTTAATTTACATTGTTTGGATCACCATGTTTTGAATCTCATACAATAAAAATACACGTTATATACTATTTTCTCCGAGATTTCTATATAAGATGAACCACAAAAAAAAAAAAAAAAAAAAAAAACGCAATGCTGTGAATATGCCATAAATGGCTATTTATATATGTGGAAATAGTATGCAGTAACAAAACTTCACGTCTTAGTAGATATATCCAAATAGAAATGGTGCAATCAAATCTAGAAACGAATCCAAAATGCAGATGATCAGACAATATTGTTATTTGGGAAAGTCATTGCCAATATTTTTCAAATTCGGGAATCAAAATCTTAAAATTGTATTCACTGAGTTGACCAAAAGTAAATAAAATTGTTCATAAATATTTGTTTAAACACCGTAAAGAAATAATCGGTCGAACCGGCCTATCCAATCCTAATTAACTTGCTCACTACAAAGAAATTAATAATACTGAATGTTTAGTGGCAGAGGTGAGGCGGAATTTCTTGCAAACTTTCTTTCCAGTAAGCAAAGAAAAGCATATCAATCAATATCAATATCAATATCAATATCAATATATGTGTGTATATAACAAATAACTTTTTTATATAAATAATTATCGCGTTTCCCCCACCCTGTCCAAGACACTATTTAATAACGGTCTCGTCTCAACTATGCCATAATTGGACTAAAATGGTCAATACTCAGTTATATTATATATATAAATTAATATGGACAAAATGTTAGGTAGGTATACTTGCACATGGTTCATGGGTGGCTGAGTTGCATATTAGTTAAATCCTTAAAATTCTTTTTCTACTTTTTTTTTTACTAAAGTAAAAGAGACTAAACCAACCACTAGGAAGGAAACAGAAAAATAATACTCCATCCGTCCACGAAATGGTTTGCCACATTATGGACGGTATGAATTTTAAGAAAATAGTAAGTAACAGTGGATAATAGTGAGTGTTGTTGTGAGTGGAGTAAGGATTCCACAATAAATGTGAGTGAAGTAGTAAAAGTGGCAACCATTTCGTGAACAAACTTAAACAGTAAAAGTGGCTACTATTTTGTGGACAGAGGGAATATTAAGAAAGAGTAATATAAATGCAGATATAAGATACATCATAAAATAAAAAATTCCAACTTGGAAGCTAATCGGTAGAAGGCAAAAAGAAACGAAAAAGAAATAAACTCGTTATGACTTGTGACACACTTTCAAACATGGAGGGCTGAGTCGATGTTGAATTCGAGTCTCTAAACCATGTTTGTTTAAATACAAAAAATATTTTGACTAAGTAACTTCTAAAATTGTAAACTTTACTTAACTATACTGCCGAATTTCGATTGAAAGAATTCCGTCATGGCACGTATTGTTCCTTTCCCATTTCGGGATGCAATCAAAAGTTTGATTATTATTATTATTATTATTATTATTATTATTATTATTATTATTATTATTATTATTATTATTAAATTTAATTTGTTATGTCTAAGTAAATTTTGTAAAGATATTAATATTATTTTAATCTAAAAGTTGTTAGTCAGTTTAACATCTCTTGAGACATAGTGAATCGCAAATAGGTTTTTAGTAATGCTAATTTATACAGTTTTCTTTAAAGCATATATATTTAAACTTAAACAATAATATATTACTATAGCCAATCCGCTGGAGCTCGCCGGAAAAGATATTCCAACTGATTTAATTTCCCTATTTTACGGGTTAAATATATACTTAATTCCTGCAAAAAATATTTAGGAAAATGAACTTGGCCCACAAATTAAGTACCTTGGCCGGAAAAATCAACCTCCTGAAAGGTGTGGGCCGGGGTATTACGAAAATATCGCAAAATCTATCGACTCTCAAAAATAAAAATAAAAATAAAAAGTAGTGAAAATAAATCAATAAATTACAATCCTCCTGCATTTATATGCAAATTCATTCCAAACTAGTATATTAATTGTAGCTGCAATGATGAGAATTGGTGAACCTTTTTTTTTTCCTAGTCGTGGCCAAAGATTTTCCACTCTCTCGTTTTTGTTTAATTGATGAAAAGTTTATCTTTTTGAAATGCAACTCAAAAGAGAGTAATGTATATTTTTTTGTAATAACAAAATTAAACGAAAAGTTCGGAACTGGTATATAAGTAGGAAATTAAATGTACCAAATTTACACGCACGCACACTAAAATGAAATACTCAAACACACTTTTACAAATATATAATTAACACTTTGGAATTGAGAAGAAATCCTTTTTCTTGAATTGATTTATTACATTTCAAGAACCTATATGAAAAAAAAAAAAAAAAAAAACACATTCCCTGATGTGACAATTAATTCTCGGAAGAGCACACAACAAAATTAATATCCCAACATTTTACAAAAGAAAATTAATTAAAGCAGTATTCTTACAAGCTAAGTACATAATGAAGAAGACTCATCAAGCTTTGTGAGGGTAAAGACGAACCGGCAGTCCCTTGGCCGGAATCGGCATGGGATTTACAACGATTTTCTCATCCGGAATCATTTTCTCCCACCGGAATCTCTTCACGAGATGGTGCATGAACACCAATATCTCCAGCCGCGCGTACTCTTTCCCGGGGCACATCCTCGGCCCTCCCCCGAATGGAACGAACGTGTAGGGCGCGGGCCCCGTGCCCTCGAACCTCGACGGGTCGAACTTCATAGGGTTGGGGAAGACTTCCGGGTTTATGTGCGTTGAATTTGCGCTCCAATAGATCTGTGACAAGCACACACAATACAATAGTTCGTAAATTACTATAGTATGATCAACTATTGATTAATTTAATTTAATTGATATGTGAAATTACCTTCCAGCCCTTGGGGATAGTGAAACCGTTGTACATGAAATCGGAAAGAGCTTCTCTGAAAGCGCCCTGAAGAGGCGGCGCAAGTCTTAAAACTTCACATGCTACGTTCCATGAATATTTCATCTTCTGCACATCTTCCCAGTTTAATAATTCTCCTGCCTTTTTCGAATTTGCAATTTCCATTTGTTCTGCAAAAAAATCGATTAAACATATTTAGTTACATGATTTTGTGAATCAGATTATGTAACTGTAGGTTCTTCTCATAAAGTAATTATAGTGCTAAATATACTAAGGTAGACAAGAAATACATTTTGGTATCTGAAATTAAGCATACAACTCGTGATCATCGGATTCTTTTTCTTAACACCGGATGTTACAGATTTATTTAAATACACACACGGGTAAAGTTAGTTTTATCCAGATAGCTTTTTCTTAGAAGAATTTCAAAATCATATATGGTATACACGTCTATATATATTTTAATAAAATCAATTGTGTATAAAATAAAATTAAAATAGGTTATATATATGACACACCTCACCGTTGGCAAAACCAAAGTAAAAAAAAAAAAAAGAGAAATTAATTAATGAGAAGGTTGACTAATATAGTTAGCCGGCAGCTTTAGAAGAAAAATTCCACAAAATACCAAAAATGCCATGGCTGCCCGCTTTTGACACATGGAAATACATATAGTAATACTAAAATCAGACAAAACTCATGTTATGTTCACAAATTATTAAACATTTTCATAATCTCATCAACACCATATCTCTCGATTAATTAACTAAGTGATCTTCCCACCAAGTATTTATTACTAATCTTCCTCACGTCTTCTCAATATCAAAAAATATATATATATATATACATAATTATTTATATTAAGATTGGGAAATAGTATAAAGAAATTAAGTTCAAAGATGCAAAGATCTAACTCAAAACCTAATTAACAATATATAGCTATATACGTGCTAGAGGTTGTTGAAACACCACTAATCAATTGAGTTTTTTTTTTCTTTTGTTTTTTAATCATATTTATTTTCAAAAATTTCGATTTTAGCAGCTTTTGGATCATTAAAAAATTTAAATTTGAACAGATCCATATATATTTCTGCGTCCGGCGGGCAGTGCAAGAGAGAAAGAGAGAGAGAGAGAGAGAGAGAGATACCCTTATAGACTCCTTCATAAATCTCAGGCAGCTCAGCAAGATATTTGACAACAAAGGCGCATGCAGAGCTGGCAGTATCATGGCCGCCAACCAGCAACCCTAGAATCTTATCCGCAATATCCAGTTCCTGCATGAATTTCCCGCTCTCGTCGCTCGTCAGCAGCATGTGCGACAGAATATCCTGCGTCGGCGACGCCTTCCCGTCGGCGAGGTCGATCTTCCGCTGCTTGATGATCAAGATCAGCTCCTTCCTGATGAAGTTGGACGCCTTGATCGCCTTGTGGAACGGCGTTCCCGGCAGATCCACAGGAATCGAGATCAGTCCCGACGCCAGCTCATTGAACGGCGCCGCGAATTTCGCCACGTGCGCCGGGTCCTCGACGCTGACGAAGAGGCGGCAGGCCAGCCAGAAGGTGAAGTTCTTGGTGAGGGGGAAGACGACCACCTCCTTCTTGTTCTCCCAGCCGTCAGCGAAGTGGCGCTGCGCGATGTGGTCCATGATTCCGACGTAGCGCTGCAGGGCCTCCGGCTTGAAGAAGTTGGGGAGCATTCGCCGCATCTTGATGGCTTCCTCCTTGGAGGAGGTCTGGGTGGAGGAGGGGAAGACTTTGTCGACGGAGGCCGGCCACCATGCCTGCACCAGCTTGTTCTCGTTGGAGAAGAGGAACTTGTTGCCGGCGGAGCCGCAGAAGACGGCGGCCTTCTCGCCGAAGAGGTGGGTGCGGAAGACGCTGGAGGAGTATTTGGCGATGCGGTCAAAGATGAACTTCTCCGGGTAGCCTTTCCAGCCGGCGGAGAGGAACTCCAGGCTCTCGCCGACGACGGGCCAGCCGGTGCGGCCGGGGGGGAGGCCGCCGGCGGAGGAGGATTTGTTCTTGAAGAAGAGGAAGTGGAGAGAGAGAGAGACGAGGATGACGAAGAGGGAGAGGAGAGAGACGTAGAAGAGCTCCATCTCTATGTGAAGTGAAGACGAGATCGTCGGAGAAAAAATAGAGGAAATGCTGTTTGTGTGGAGTTTGGTATTAGAATTTTACCTTATTTATAGGCACACATGAACATAGTGAGGTGAGCCCCACTCTTCCATTTTATTTTATTTTATTTGGTTAGCTAGGTCAAGGTGTAGTATGTTTTAATTTGGATTATATATATGGAGTATATATAAAAATTGTAATCAGCACTCTCGATCCAAATCGGCTCAATTCTTTGCTGCTTGATGCGATCAAATTTTAAATGATAGAACTAATTAATCGCACTTGAATCCACTAAATTTGGCAGTATTAATGATCAGCTGATCACACTTGCTCCTCGTATAATAATTTTTTTAGTAATTAAGTCAGTTCGTAATATGTACTACCTCTATATATTTTTAAAATAAGTATCACCCGCCGTAAAAAATGCATGGTAAGGGAGTTGATAAATTACTGTTTGTAGTATTAGCAGTCTGACATAAAATTATTTCTGATTTTTTGCACTTATACCAAACAATATTACTTAGCCACGAAACTGTTATCGGTTTCAGTAAATATTTGTGCCGGCATACTTGTTTAGAGTGAATTAATATTATATTTGGAATTGCTTAATTAATAATTGAACCGATAATTATACTTATTGATTCATTTTTCCGTTTGTGTACCGTTAGTAAATTACTAAATTACGTATGGGTTGAGAGTGAATGAGCTAAACTAGATTGGGTGATTGGAAGAGCAGCTATGATGATTTGATTGAATTAATAAATTTTACTAAATTACCGTTAGTTTTTCGTGCACTAGTATGGATGATTGGATTTGAAACTAACTCTGATCCATGCTTTGATATGTTGGATTAATGTAGTTTGCTTTGCTAGCTGTTACGTTTCTTGACTTATGTAATCCATTTTTGCTTACATAGATATATACCTCGAGCATTATTCATTAAACTTCACTTAAAGAACAGTGAATATGCTCAACTCAATACTACAAATTTTTTAACTGACGTTCATAATATATTGCACTAAATGTGTCGATGAAACTTTTAAAAATAACTAACTGACCATGCTATTATGCTAGGATTAATTTATTTGAAGGCTATTGGCGAGGGGACAGACCTGATGGTAGTGGGGGTAGGCGTATATCATTATTAAGGTCAAAATGAGGTAGCTATATAGTATATTTTAAATTAATTAAATTGATTGGCTGGGTACTAAGTCCCTCTGTGATTGGCTTAAAAAAATTGTGAGTAATCAAGAAATAATGCTTAAATATTTATGTGAGCTGTATAGTACTACATTTCTTACTAGTTGCTTTGGAAGTGGTCATCAAACCCTGCAGGCAAGGTGTGAACTACTTTTGAATTTTGATATTCATCAATGTGAAAACCTTAAATTATTATTTTTACTGTACTTTGTTCATATGTGAAAGTCAAGACCATTGATTTCAACGTCACAGTACTACTGTTACTTTGTTTTTGTTTTTCTACATTTGATATTATCATTATGCACACGTACGTCATACAAAATCAGTGTTGACTCTCTACATATATATATATTGACTTTACGTTTTGAATGTATGAAATAAATAGCAAATGAAAATTAAAGAAAGCCACAAGCATGCTAGCTATGATCAAGGCACCATGGTCTAGTAGCAGAATGTGTGGCGTTGGTTGACTTCATCGACCTTAGGGTTTTGCGAGTATAACTTGTTTGAATAGCTATTATTCAATTAATTCGAAAATTTTGTCTTATAAAAAATATGATATATAGTATTTGAGTGAGTCGGAAAAATCACGAGAATTTATGTCCGATTATAAGTATGAAACGTAAATTGCTTTCTAAAAGACAAACAAAAGGTGATCAAAGTCATCTTGTCAGTTGTCATGGATTAGTTAAATACGTACGTAATACTAAAACAATGTTAGGGTTATTAAACAAAATTATAAAAAAAAACAGCTCTATTTTTCTGGAAATCGAAAAATGATGAACCATAAACACGAGAAAGTGACATCTCAGAACAGTAATAACAGACTATTGTCATTTTTTATTTTATTTTTTTGAGAGAGACAGACTATAGTCATTAGTCAGCACATTTGGGTGCATTTATTAGCTCATTTCAATGTGTTACATATACCTAACATTTTCGACATATAATTTAATTGGAAAACTATTTAATTAATTTGCAGCAGGCGTTACTTTTTGCTCATTAATTATAGCATAATGAAACAATAATAATAATATGGATCGAACTTATACGCCGAAATGCGATTACCTAATTAAGTTGTTTTAGTCCAAAATAACAGGCCATTTCAAAGTAATTTTACTAAAAAGAGGGTTATAAGTCGAAACTAGCAGAATATCGATTCATTTCTTACAATTAATTGACTATAGCCTGATTAAAATTCCATAGGAGCCTTTCGTAAATTCAAGATCTAAAATTAATTTGTAAATTTTGTTGTCACGTTTAACCATTATTATATATATAATTGTAAATATCCTTTTCATTTACTTGGTACGTATATATCGACACACATAATACTGTATTACATACGATAAAGTTGTACATAGAATCGGAACATAGTAAATACATACTAACACCATACATAATACGACATTAATTAGTTTTCGATAGAATTTATCGTTTTGTGTGTGCAGCGGTCAAAAACATTTATGAAACATATAGTAAGATTTTTGGTATACTTTTGTATGATTTAGTAATGCATGCATGTAGTATACATTGAAATAAATGTCACACAAGATTGTTGATAGTATATAATTTTGTGTTAGATTGTGTAACACATATATATGGGTCAAGATTTTTTCAAATTCTGTCCAAATCCAAAAGCCTTAACATATTTATAAATTTGTTGGTGATTTTTCTTAAGTAAAATTAAATTAATTCACGTTACGGAAACCTACATATACAGTTCAAGAAATAATGTTGTGTGTATATAGACATATTTGAGCTTTCAAATATATAAAGACGAACTTGATCATCCGCGCGACACGATTTAAGCTATTCATTAGGGTTACGTTCACTTTTACTTACAATAATTAAAGCTTAACTTGCTTAATAAATCTAGATCAACATCCCTAAAAAATGAGCAAAGAAAAAAAAATGGTTCTCTCAAGCATCAACCATCATTTAATGTCAAACGGAAATTAGAAATCTGGTTGAACTTGTTTGTCGTATTTATTAAACCAATCTCAATCAACTTTATATCTATCGCGAATTATCTCGATTTATAATTGTCATATACGTATTCGTCAGTTCAGCAATAATACCCCGTATGAATTTTTGATAAAGATTTTATTCACAAATTATAATATACTAATGTAAATTCTTACTCAAGAAAATTTATTCGCTCGACGTCTGTGAATTTATCTTTTTTTATTGCACCCCAATACCAAAACTGAGTGATGTAATATCCAAATTGACCTTGACTAAAGGAAGCAGAACGGTACGTACGTTTGGTCAAAAATTGAAGGACGAGAAGAATTTGATTCAGAGCAATAATTTCAAGAAATGACTACGATCATCTCTCTCTTTTTCCAATACGGTGGCTACGAGCTCTTAAAAAAAAAACGGTGGCTACGATTACGTACACATGTCAAAAAATTTTGTGAGAATATATAATTATAATGGGGATTAAAATTCGATATTTTGTTCAACCTCTTCAAAAATACAAATTATAGTCATTATTTGTATTTTAGGACTTAATTATTCTCACTAACCCGAATTTAATATCAAACTCGCTCCATTTCAACTGACCCACTCGTTTACATCTTATTCATACACTTTTCTGGACGAGATCGACTTATCTACTTAATTTCTGTCATTTTAAAGGTTACTCATTATGTCAGGTTTCTGCGAAATCTTATGGTTTCGACTTCTCCTTAATAACTGTTTGCATTTCATTTCCTTTCTTTTTCTATTTTTTTCTTTATTTCCAGGTTTTTTCTTTTTTTTTTCTTTTTTTTTTTATTTTCCAATTTTATTTTTCTGTTTTTTTTTTCTGATTTCTTTTTCTTTTTTTTTTCTGTTGACCTTTTTATTTTTCAGATTTCTTTTCTTTTTTTATTTTCTAATTTTTCTTTTCTTTTTTTTTCTGTTTTTTTTTATTTTTCTGTTTTTTCTTATTTTTCAGATTTCTAAATTGTTGTCCGACGATTATCCTTATATTAGTAATCGAAGCGAAGGTGGAGCTATAAAATCGAAGCAGTATAACTTGTCATGTTCAAAAGTGGACATTGTCGTGGCGAAATGGTAATGATTGTGAAAATTTGGTACTTTGGCACTAATGACCATATTAGTGCCAAAAGTACCAATAGAAAGCACAAAAAAATACTAGTAATTTGGTACTTTGGCACTAATGAGAATATTAGTGCCAAAAGTGCCAACAGAAAGTACAAAGAAAAATACTAAGTAATTGGTACTTTGGCACTAATGACCATATTAGTGCCAAAAGTGCCCGATTCGTAAGGGTATATTTTTTGTTCCAAATTCAAAAAAATAGCTAAAATTTGTGTTTTTTAAGAGGGTGGACTAAAATTTGTGTTTCATTGCTCAATATGACTATATCAAGACTTTTTTTTTTTGTTGTACCTTTCAAGTTTATTTTTAATCTTTTGAACTTTTCTGATGTTTTAGTCATTAACATAAAATTTACAAAGGGGGAAATCGAGACTTTATCTTTTTCGTTATGTATATCTTTGCTATTGTATACAGTGATATACAAATATGAGTTTATATTTAACTGCATATTGATATGGAAAATCATTTGGGACCTTATATTTTTACCACTATATATTTTTGGGTAATTATATTCAGCTACACTGTGGCCGATCACACAAGCTAAAAATAGTATTATAGGTTTTGAAAATGGAAAGATACCCTAATTGAGAAGTATAAACCCTAAGGGGGAAATGTCATTATTTTCATTTTTACAGTCAACTTTCATTTTTTTACGCGTGTGGCTGGCCACAGTGTGGCCGACTATCATTAGCCATATTTTTTTTATATATATACCCTATTAACTAATCAAGAATATTCTAAAATGAGAATTGTAAAGGGGAAGGAGAAGGAGAAAATATGAGGAGAGAAATTGGGGGATATGTAATCTGTTACATATATTTAATGATTTTGTGATTACTATTTTGGATTAAATATAAAACACGGTAGTTTGTTCACATATATATTTTCTTTAGATCTACTGATTTTATACTTATATTAAGAAATACAAACACAATATTTTAAATTTTATAATATTTAGCTAAATATTTAAAGTACTCTCCATAGTGTGAACTGTGAAGGAAATTATTTTCGCAGTGGTTGACTAATGGTTTTGATCTTAATTCTATTATACGGACCTTCACATAGTTCAATAATTTGACCATATCTCAAAACACGTGGACAAAAATTCATTTATATAAAAGTAATTTAAATAAATTATATATCGAATATATATTCTAGATTTCTAACTGCACGTTAAATTCATATTAGCGTAAGTGGAAATGAGTTGGCCTAATGAAAACATACCGAATAAATTAACTTAATGAATCTTCAGTTCATCAGAATTTCGAAAAAAAGAGAGTAAACATAGGTGAATAACTAAATACAATAGTTGCAATAGACCATTTTTGGATATTCCTAACATAATTTAATATAATAGGTCAATCGGAAGAATTTTTTAGGACCTATTTTTCCATGTAATTCCACCGGAGATGTCGTTGCCCCCATCGAATAAGAGCAATAGTAACAAGAGTAGGGACCTTAAATTAAATAATTTATCCTGTCCAATCCCCTTCTATCTCTCATGATTATTACAAGTATTTTGTATCTTTAATTATTTGCAAGGGGCTAGTATTTAACTGTCACTTGCACGAAAAATACAAATTCTTAATTCTATTAATTAAGATTTTATTAGTTTAATTACTTTACATAAACCCCATTTATAACAACTGGCAGTAAGAGACGAGAAAAAGAATATTAATTAGTTGCAACAATAGACGACGATGAATTATTATGATTCTCATGATCTGGAAAATGATCTTCGATAGTCGATCGATAATGACAAGATCTATCAAGATGCATGATTTCTTTAATTAATTAATTCTGTTTTTAGAAACTAATTTATTATGCTCTTGAATTCAAGTCTCACAGTTAAACCATCACGATGTTTATATATTTACGTAGTTTAGTTAAATATATAATAAAAATAATATTTCACGATTATGAAAGTGGAAGCCACGCCTAGCTACTGCAAATATAATATAGAAAGGTGCATAAGAAATGCAAAGGAATACGAGAGTTATTTATGCGCCTGCGTGGACGTATTATATATGCAAAAGAGTAAAATTAGTTATATCCACTTAGTATATATTGAAATTAGTTATATCTACTTATTGAAAATCAAATTAGTTATATCCAATTTGACCTAAATACCCTTAAAATAATTGAAACATGACAAAAAAAACATCACTTCAACCGTGTGTTGCATGGGGAATTGGAAAGACAAAGATTCTGTTGCTACTTTATGAATTAATTAGGTTAGATTGGAGAGGTAGGTGAGAGTAGACTTAAAACCCTAATCCCGCCCACATGTTCAGGTTAAAGAGTTAAAATCCTGATATTATTATTTTTTTTTCGTTAGGTATTTAATGTAATTTGATATTAATTTTTTATTTAATTGATAATGATAGCATTATAGTAAGAACAAAGTATATTTTAACAATTAAATAAATTTGAACAAAAATGATCCCGCTCGAGTTATGTAGATCCCACTCGAGCGGGATCTGAAAATAATTCAATAATATGTGAGCGGGATTTAGTGTTTGACGAGTGGGATTAAAAATAAGTGGACAGAAATATATTATTTTGTGAAATTTATTTTATATATTTTAAGTTATGATTTTTTTAATCGTATAAGGTATTAATTTTATAAGTTTCATTAAATTTAATGTTCTAGTGATAAAAAGAACATTTTCCAACGCAAATAAATTATATAAATTTAAAAAACATAGATCCCGCTCGAGTTATGTAGATCCCACTCGAGCGGGATCTCAAAATACATCCATCATTTGCGGGCGGGATCTAATTTTTCACGAGTGGGATGTAGAAGACATAAAAAAAATATATTTATTTTTTATATATTATATATATATATATATATATATATATATATATTAAGTTATAATTTTTTTTATCGTATAAGATATTATTTTTTAAATTTTATTAAAATTTAATTTTATAGTAATAAAAAAAAATATTTTTCAACTCAAATAAATTATATAAATTCAAAAAAATATAGATCCCGCTCGAGTTATGTAGATCCCACTCGAGCGGGATCTCAAAATAATTCCAAAATTTCCGGGCGGGATCTAGGTTTTTACGAGCGGGATTTAGAATTCGTAAAAATATATATTTTTTGTTTTCAAAATTATTATATATATATTATGTTATGAATTTTTTAATCGTATAAGATATTAATTAAAATTTTCCAAAATATTCGCGCATGCTTGTAAGATATGACATTGCATCACATGCACTGGTTGAAGAATATGGGTTGACTCAAATTTTTGTCTCATATCTTTGTATTACTCAATATTCGATATATATCATTTATATATATCTTAAATTTGCTATCATCAAATCCCGCCCATCACGCCAATATATATCATCTATATATATCTTCAATTCTATCACAAATCCCGCCCATCACGCACGACATTAAACACCCTAATAAATCCCGCCCTATATACAATTCATCTTACTCCACCGCCTCCACCCTTCACCGTGCAAAAATCTTCCGTTGTTCACCGTCGAAAAACAAGCGGCGGCAAGCGGGATCTTCGTTCCTCACCTCCACTCCACCGTCAAAATGTCTTTAGAGGTTAGCCGATTTTTTTTATATTAATTAATAATTGTTGAATTATTAGTTAAATTATTAGTTAAATTATTAGTTGCATTATTTGTTGAATTAATTGTTGATTGATTTGTTGTTTATTTTTTGCGTTTCGATTTTGTGTGTACAAAATTAAAATCATATGTTTTAGGTTTGTAGTGTAGTTTATCCCATATTAATATAATTATATGAAATCCCACTCGTATATGAAATCCCGCTCACCGTGAAGAAGATCCCGCTCGGTGGGTTGTATATCCCGCTCGGGCGGAATTTTCTGTGGGACCCATGTCCGAGCGGGATCTTTGTTTTTCTTGGATGAAATTAATTTAAAATGAACAATATATAATAATTATTATTTTAGTCGAATAATTTGATGGTTAAAAAAAAATAGTTTCCATTTGCGTAGAAAATTGTCAATTTGCTTTAGTTTTATATTATTTTAGTCGAATAATTGGATTAAAAAAATATGCGTATTTAAATGTAATCAATTTTTATTTGTGGATTATTATAAGAAGTTGTGTAATTTTTTTTTGGATTATGTATCGAATTATTTTATTTTATTTGTAATGAATTGTTATTTTGATTTTGTGCATAGATTACATACAAGAGGCCCGACTCTATCAACCGTAGTTCTACTATTAGCACGTATTATAGGATTGGTGTTTTGGAAGATGTCAGAAGGGTTTTGTATGAGGTCGGTGGTCAAGAGTTGGTCGAGAGATTTATAAATGGATGCTTCGGGCATTTTGTCTATTGGGAGCCTGGGCAGAAATGCGGGATGGCTGTGCATCACGTACTGTCACGTGAGATCAACTATCCATGTTCTCAGCCTCACGAGATGTGGTTCCATATCAACGGCGTAAACCTCCGATTTTCTATTGAAGAATATGCTTTGGTGACTGGTTTGAGCTTTGGCGAGTCGAGCTTTAATCCGGCAGATGACCACGATTTATCGGATGTGGAGGTTTATCGACGGTTCTGTAACGGTATGCCTATCACTGGGAATGCCTTACTGGAGCGATTTAAGAACACGCGAGCGCCCATTGCCGATCGAAATGGTGATGTATGTGTTGATTTGTACCTCGGCGCGGCTCATGTTATAGTGGCGTACGCGGTAATACTCGGTAGAGACATGAAGAAATTGGTTCCGCAGTGGATTTGGAAATTGGTTGATGATTTGAATCTGTTCAATAATTTTCCATGGGGAGCATATTCATACTTGAATTTGAAGCACTACATCACCAATGTGCAGAATACAAAGAAATATCACTTCTATGGTGCAGTGTGGGCATTTCATGTGTGGTCTCTAGAAGTCATGCCAGATTTAGCGGAAGCCGCTGCAAGACTTGATGACTCGACCGGGGCTCCCAGATGCCTTAAATGGAGGTTTAGAAGTAGACCTATAACAGATCTTGGACCACTTTTTTCTCAACTGGTAATAAATTCATTGATTTATCTCTTAATACTTTGCTGTTCTTATACAATACGCCATATCTAATATCCATTTTGTTTTTGTACAGGAGCCCAATTTGACACCGATTGCTGTTTCTGACGACGAGTCGATGACGTTTTACTGGCAGTCGACTCAATATCCAAATGCTCTCAATATTGGGTTTGTCCCGCCCAGCAATCCGCTAAGGGATGGTGACCAGTTTCCTTCTCGTCCCCGTACGGAAGCAATTTTTGCTGAAGAGGCTAACCCGACACATGAAGCTTCAAGGCCCAGACGATCACATGGAGCGGGTGCTAGCTATGTTGAGGCCGACAATTCAGACGAGGAGCCTCAAATTCAGCCACAAGATAAGGGGAAGCGTACTCGCAAAACTGCAAAAGCTGCATCCCAACAAGCTGCATCATCATCTTCCAGCAGTGGGGGCGAGCACCACCGCCGATACAATGATCGTCGTTGGATGAGAGAGGAACTGGAAAAATCTGAGGATCGGCTCCTGGACAAGATGGACAAGAGATGGGTACCTCGGTTTGCCAAGTGGTTTGGGGACTTGATGGATCAAATGCGATGTGGAACATCCCGACGTTCTCCTGCATATGAACCTACAACTCGGCCTCGGCAGGAGCCCATCTTCCACTCACCACCACCAGACCCCACCACCGTGCCTTTTACTACGGCGCCCAGTTCCATCCCATACACTTATGAACCATCCTCTTTGCCCTCTACTTCCATCCCATACAGTACTGAACCATTCACTGTGCCCTGTACTACCCCGCCCATTTCCATCCCATACACTACTGAGCCATTCACTCCGGCCCGATTTTCTATGCCTGAATTTGGTACGACATATCGGCCGCAAGGACAGTTCGTTAGTACGCATCATGATCCGCCTCGACATTCCATGTTTGGAACTGGTCATCAGATGGATATGTGGAGTCACTTGGGAGAGGTAATGTAAAGATTTTATTATCAAATCAGTTTTTTTTAATTATGTTTGAATTATTCTAATACTTCCCACTCGAGCGGGATCTAAAAATAATTCCTTAAGTTCCGGGCGGGATATCGGTTTTCACGAGTGGGATATAGAAGATGTAAAAATAAATATATTTGTTATTTAAATTTATTATGTAAATATTAAGTTATGATTTTTTTAACCGTATAAGTTATGCATTTTTTTAAAATTGTTTAAATTTAATCTTCTAGTAATAAAAAATACATTTTCCAAGACAAATAAATTATATAAATTCAAACAACATAGTTACGATTAATGGTAGATTGTTAAAGCCGATTACAATGTCTACGCGTATGACCTTCTTCACGACAATTACCACATCTCCTCCGACGTTGATTTGTCGATGATTCTGCTTCTTGCCTTGTGGTTTGTCTCCGGCTAGTTCTCTCTAATGCAGATGTTCGCCGATTAGTTCTCGGCCGTCCTGCCTGTAAAGTGATTACGGGAGGCAAGACCAAGATATTGGCCACTTGAACTGGAATATCCCAATCCTCTAAGTGTGGAACACGATGTATAGGATATTGATAAGCTTCGTCCCAAGCTTCTCGTTTGTAGTACCATTGCACATATTGGTATACATCATCAGCATTTTTTCTACATTTTTTAACAATAATGTTAATTATAACTTTTTAATAATTGTAATTATAATTTCGTATGGTTATGCAAATTGAAGCAATAAAACATACCGGATAGCAACAAAAGCATGCGAACACGGCAATCCATCATCTTGAAATTCACAACATGTGCAAGTGTGTAAATTGAGATCAACTTTCCAATTTCTTCTACCATCACCCACATTGAACACCAAGCCGATTCCACCACTCGTATCGTACCTAAATGACTTATTCATTGATTCTGTCATCTTCTTAGCCGCCTCTTGAGTGACAACTTCATCGTCCCCTTTGGGCAAATTTCATCTCTCATCGAACCATTGCTCGATGATATACCTTATAGCGTCAAGCATTGAGCATATAGGGAGACCACGAGCCCATTTTACTCTATGATTCCACACTTCTGCTGCATTTGAAGTGAGATGGCTATAACGCGGCAATGGACACTTGCATCGAGCCCACTTCTCTGGTCCAACTCTCATTAGTTTGTCGTATGCGCCTTGGCTTTCTTGTTGAATAGAGGCCATTGCCTTATCATAAATTGAAGTGCGATATGCAAAAGCAGCTCGTTCGTACAACCTTACAACAACTTTCCCATAACACGTCAACTTATTCAACAAGTGATAGTAGCAAAGACCGTGAACTGCATTTGGAAACACCTCATTGACAGCGTTCGCTATGGAGACATGTGCGTCAGAGACAATCAATGTATCTCTAAGCTCGCCATAAGCCATTTTCAAACGGGATAGAAACCATCTCCAAGATATATCATTCTCGATTGGGCCAACGCCTATCGCCAGTGGAAAAACATGCTCGTTGGCATCCTTCGTCATAGCGACAAATAAAATACCTCTATTCTTGCACTTCAGATGAGTGCCATCTAAAACTATCACAGGTCTCATATTGAATGGATACGCGAGTCTGCAGGCGCCGAGAGCCACGAACAAATGCTCAAATCTCCCATCATTTCCAACTTCAAGATCAGTCAGCGTGCCGGGATTTGATTCTTTGAGTATGTGAAGATAGCCATGCAACAACTGGAAGGATTCAACATACCCTCCGTATATACTTTGTATTGCGTAATGCCGTGCTCGCAACGCCAAATCATAACGGATGGTGATACCGAACTCGCGTAACATCTCCTCCATAATGGCCTTTGGCTCCATGATTTTACAGTTGGTTCTGATTTTTCGCTCCACGTAAGTTGCAACAACATCCATCTTGATTTTCCTCGGAGCGGCACGTCGTAGCTGACGGATGCATGAATGCTCAGGAATGAACTTGTGTATTATCCAAGTATTCGTCCCACGTGAGGCTGCACGCAACTCAAATGGACAATTCGGATACTTGCATAAGAACTTCATTCTAATATAATCTGATTTCGGAGTTTTGAATTCAAGTCCTCTCTCCATGTGCCACGTTCCGACTGCAATATTTATCTCTTTTTTGCTGTGGAAAACAGCACCAACACGCAACTCATCATCATCTGTCAGGTCAGGATCACGTGCTATGAGAGAAATCGTTGCATCGGGCGGAATCACCAGAACTAACCAGTTGGTTAGATCGCACGCGTCCGTCGTTGCACAGGGACGAATCCATGCACTGTGCTCCACCATAGCAAAATCGCGGTAAACCTTCCTCAGTCCAGTCTTCAGATGCTTCACTATCAGTTTGGAGATCAGCACTGTCAACATCTTCATCGTCTGAATCCAACTCGACAGTGCATTGTGGTTCATCATCTTCGTTGTCTGGAAAATGACAATCCGGAACAACAGGTACGTGATACGTGGACGTCGCTTCGTAATTATACCCACTAGGATATAAGTTGGAAAAGAAATCCTGAGAATTGATTTGTTGTTGGATACGCTCCATTTCATCAGAATACGTGTGCCCTTGGTCGTATTGAAATGATGACGACTGCCCTTGGTCGTATTGAAATGACGACGGCTGCCCTTGGTCGTATTGAAAGGATGACGCCCCAGGTTCTTCGAAATATGGAACATACACATCTATTTGGCTGTGGATGAGATATACGGTTGGACGGGACTCCATGCACAATTGAGCAAATTGTTGATCTGTGCTCAAGAGAATCTTCACAGTGCGACCACTTCGAGCATGAGATAAATAATAAATCTCGTACCGAGTGCTCATCGAATTTCGACGCATCAGCACATCGATGTTATATTTCAAATTGATAAGAGCTGGAGTGGCAGCAAGAACTTGAGTGACCGATTCTGAACCGCCCACATACTCACAATTGTGCCATTCTCCACCATATTTGATGTTGAAATATTTCCATTCTTCCATATTGTGATAATTTTTTACGAGGAGTACAAAATATTTTGATGGTTGTGGTGTTTGAAGATTCATCTCTGCTACCACTTTTATAGAATTCATTCATTCATTCATTCAATCAATTGGGTGAGTGAAATTGTACAAATTCACGTGAAAGTAAAATTGTTACATCAATGGTGAAATACCATTCACGTGAATATTTACAGATGAATTTTCACATCCACCAGTGTCGATTACTATCACACTCAGTTGTATAGTACAATTATTATCAAATACTGTATACAAATTATTAAAATCTACGAATTAATATACCAATACAATCCAAAAAATATGTAAACTATATAAAAAATTAAATAATGTTATTAGTTCCAAAATAATTATATATCCCGCTCGTACAAACTTAACAAAAATGAAGATCCCACTCGAGTGGATCTTCAATAATATCGAGTGGGATCTTCATTTCTTGTTAGAACACACGAGCGGGATTATTGTTCAATTTAATTTCTATAGTTTACATATATTTTCATTTTAATTGCTTATTCTAATATAGTTTACATATATTTTCATTTTAATTTAAATCACTTAATAGTTAGTCAATTTTATTATATTATTAATTTAATTAAAATAGAGTAATTAATTAATAATTAGTTTCTAATAATATTTAGATTTACGAAACAGAAGATCCCGCTCGAGAATTCGAAGATCCCGCTCGAGTGGGATCTTCAAAAACCTCGAGTGGGATCTTCCAAAATTTATGAACTAACCGAGCGGGATTTAAGTTGAGTTGTCAGATTGCTATAATTATATTTAATGTTATATATTATATATTTTAGTAATTTCATTTTAATAATTTAATTAGTTATTACGTATTCAATATTATTACATAATTAATATAATTAAAAATTGCGTAATTAATTACAAATTTATTCGAAATAATATTTATCCTTCACCTTCAAATGATCCCGCTCGAAAATTAGAAGATCCCGCTCGAGTGGGATCTTCAATAATCTCGAGTGGGATCTTCCAATATATATGAATTAACCGAGCGGGATTTTCTCAAAAGTTGTCAAATTGATATAATTATATTTAATTTTATATATTATACATATTTTACTGTTTTTATTTTAATAAGTTAATTAGTTATTACGTATTCAATATTATTATATAATTAATTTATTAAAAATTACGTAATTAATTAAGAATTTATTCGAAATAATATTTATCCTTAAACATGGAATGATCCCGCTCGAAAATTTAGAAGATCCCGCTCGAGTGGGATCTTCAATAATCTCGAGTGGGATCTTTCAATATTATACATTTAGCCGAGCGGGTTTAAATAGATTTATCAATTCATATAATTTTGGTTATTTTTGTAATGTTTAAATATTTTTTTGTTTTTATTTCATATAATTTTGGTTGTTTTTTATGGTTTACATATAGTATCGGAAAATCTGTTTTGAGTAAACCCTAGACAAACTAATCATTGCAACACTAATTATCTAATTATTGACCACTTTTGCTAACTTCCATACCCTAACATCACAATCATTTTCGGTTAATGAGAGTAAAAGTATGAAACAAGTCAAATCGTACCTAATGTGTAAGAGATATAATATAAACAATACAACATCAAGGGTAAATGTGGATATAACTAATTTAGAAAAAGTGAAATTGGATATATTTCACAATTAAGACTATGCCAAAATTCGATCTATATTAATTTGTATAATCATAATAACGTTAGCCATTTAAAGAATCGCATACATCATAAAATGCCAGTCATACTCATATATTTCTATATATATTTATATCAGATGTGGAAAGCGTGAGATTGGTTCCCCTACCTAATTAACAGATAAAAATATTTAATACTATAATGCACACAATGATAATTACCCTATTAAGTAGCTAGATACCCAATTTGGTAATATTGGTTTTTTCTCAAGTTGAAAGTTTTCTTATTACAACGCATTAAGTTACTATAATTTATGTATTACAATGTTGATACATTAAATTATTATTATTTATACCTTATAATATGTATATTTCTGCAATATATTTTCATGGAATGGATTCGAGCTTGAGAATTATGGATGAAAGTGGAGATCTTGTGATAAAGGACAAGAGTTGGTGCTAGCAGAAAGAATTGAAGAGTATGGTCTTGGAAAGAATTGTTATTCTCATCCCAGCACTTTCTATCTATCTTTACTCTTTTAACATTATTTTATTAAAAAAAAAAGTAGTTTTAATGTAATGTCTGTACATGTTGGAATGTAGTAGTATAAAATAGCACAGTGTTGCCTCAAAACTCTATCAATGAAAAAGTTAATTCGCCTCCTTCCAATGCTTTCTCTCTATCTCTCTGCTTCTATCTAATTCTTCCTCATCTATCTTTTTCTTCTATCCAATCTATTCTCTATTCTTGTTCAGCAATTAATCACAAAAAAATTTCAAAAATATTTATTTATTAGCGGGTTCATCACAATTGGTATACACAGCCAGGTTATTCTCAGATCATGGAAGAAGAAACAATCAGAATTGAAGATCTTGAAGAGGTGCAACAAAAATTGGAGAAGATCTTAGACGATGAACTAATGAAAAGGGAGGTTTATGAACTCAAACTTGAAGAAAGGATTATAAGCGTAGCAACAAAGGTGAATCAGAAACTCGATCATTTCGCTGAGGCTTTAGCTGAAATCCAGTTGCAACTACTTCATCTCGAAATGGGTAACTCGACTGTAGTCATGGATTGGACACTTGGAGATGACGAATCAAATCGGTTAGTAGCAGATAAAAAATTAGATGCACAAAAAAGGAATGAGAGTATAGGAGTTTTACCTACATGGAAAGATGCGAAAAATGAGACCAAAGTGAGTTTTCTCATAACCCTTTGAAACGTTAAATGTAGGGAAATTGTTGGTTCGTGTTGGGAAATTTATTAGTATGAGTTTTGATGAATTCCAAAACCAACTGACCCCAACCGAGTAGATGGTTGGTCAGTTCCTAATGTTAGCTGTTAGGCTCGATGTTTGAGCAAAGTTAAGATTTTATCTTTACAGATCTCCAGCTGAAGACGGCAACATAGCAACACTCGGATACAACCCCGGATGAAAGATCGGATAAGGAACATCAGTTACAAGACTGCCTGATGAGAGAGCTATGCTTTTTGACAGTTGAGAGTTCAAGCCAACTGTTCAGTTGGAAACATCAGCTATAGAATGCCATCCGATAAAGAGAATGTTTCAAAAAGGGGAAGTTATAAAGAAGTCTCAACATGAAGTTCAAGATCAGCTGAGAGTTCAACAGTTCAGTCAGAACATCAGCTGAAAACCACTCAGATGAAGTTCAAAGTCAGCTGAGAATTCGACGAGAACATCAGCTGAAGACCACTCAGATGAAGATCAAGATTTTCAACCGACTAACCGAGGGTTGACTGTCAGAAAGGTTTGAATTTGAATTTCAAAAGGAAGTCACATGAGGGTTTGACTGTTCAGTCATTACCCCATTTGGCCCAACACAAGACTGTCTCAGATGGAAAGCAGAAGAGCTCAGATGCCCACATCGGGAAAAGTCTGCAGAGATGAGAGACAAGCCCATCGTTTTCAACGATCAAAGATCAACAGCTCTCTCCAACGGCTAGTTGATTCTCTCCGCCTATAAATAGAGGCATTCATTCATTCGAAGATAAGACACTGATAAGAGAAGACACACGCGAGAAGAAATCTGAGAGCAAAAAGAAAAGAACAATATTCTTCACGAGTTGAACTGAATCTCTTAGAACATCACTTGTTGAGAGTTCTAGAGTTAGTTAGTTAGTTTTTGTGTCTTTAGATCGAACCTTGAGAACATCAACTTAGTGAGAGTTCGTAGAGAGTTAGATCATAGCTCGCTTCACGCTAGAGCTTTTAGTTGGAAACCCATTTTTCTTTCACCTGAAAAGGTTTAGGATTCTACTCTTCCTGTAATTGAGTAGTCAGGTTGTTAAGTACCCGTAAACTTAACTGTAAAGGTTGATAAGTACCCGCAAACTTATCCCTAACGGTTGCTCAGCCCGCGTAAGCTGAGTGGTTTGTCCAGAAGAACTTGGACAGAGTTGTGTGGACTCACAACTCCCCGTGGACGTAGGAGGGTTATCTCCGAACCACGTTAAATCTCTGTGTGCTCGTGTTTATCTTTACTCAGTTATTTCTTGCATTCTTAACTGTCTGACTAACCAGCATACAAACCTCATTTACACATCTTCAACTGTATTGGTTTTTGACCAACCGAGATATTTGGTTCTTGACCAACCGAGCTTAAAAGCGTGAGTTGTTTTAACGAGTTTAATTTCCACCACATTCCGCACAGCCTCACTCTTCCAGCTGAGGTTGCTTACTCAGCTGTGAGATTCCAACTGAGTCTTTTTACTCGGTTGAAGTAATTTTTAAGGGTTCAGTTTTTAAAATCCTAACTGGTGTATTCCCCCCCATACACCAGTTACTCGTTTCGGGACCATCAGTTCGGGCTGTAACTATTATTCAAAATTATGTATGAACAATGTTGCAAGTTATGGTGATTTTGAAGAAACGGGTTGAAACAGAGAGAAAACAATTTGTGTGATGATGAGTCCATGTTTAAGGATGATTTACTTGTGGGAAATATTCAAACTGATGTTGCTAGTGTTGGGGTTATTGTTGCTGGGAGAACTAAAGAAAATGGATGAGTAGATGAATTGATTTAAACAGACGATGGGATGATAGAAGTGAAAGAACATGTTGATGAGAAAATGATGAATTATGATGGTGAAGTATCAGATTTCATTGAAGAAAAAGAAATGGTGGGTGAATACAAAGTATTGGTGTCTGTGATGAGGACAAAAAGAGAATTGTGACGGGGGAGGAGAAATTTGTTCCATACCCAAAGGTCATACATGTAATTGAAATTTTACCTCTTTGGGTCCCACGTGAAACTCTACTTTGGCTGAGATTGTTGGGCTCAGTACCTCCTATGAGAAAAGATGGAATCGAAGTTCACTTTTAGGGAGAAATTCATAAGATGAGTACAAGAGTGAGTTTTCTCATAACCTACTGGAAAATATTGTGTCGGCAACCATTTGTGATATAAGTATGGATATTTTGGTCGTGGATCTGACATTGTAATGAGCAGGCCGTTACTTTTACAACCCTATAAATTGGAGACCGTGACAGAGTATGCAGAGCTTATATTTGCACCAAAGGAAAAGGTTAGTAACCTAGATTGTATAACCCTCATTGACCTATTAGAATCGAAAATGCTTGCAAGAGAAGAGGATGAAATTGATGAATTTCATCTCAAAGATTATGTGTTGGATGGCATGATTCTTGGTAATGCGGAAGTTGTCGAGAAGTCTATGAGAGTTTGAAGAAGAATCTCGCAGAAATTCCCATACCGGTATTGACAGTTCACATATGTTAATGATGAGAGAATGGCTTGATGATGCCCATCAATGGAAGATCAAGAAGAAATATATTGCCAACAATCCATAGTATTGATGTTGTGACAGATTCAGAGGGTGCAACAAATTGAGGATGAGACTGTCAAATAAGCTCGTGTCGATTTTTAGTCAGTCCAGAAAGGAACAAGACTTTAGGATTAGTCAGGTTTAGGAAATTGTGATCGCTACATCGAGAGTATTCTTGGTGTTTGAGAGGCAGTATACAGCCCGTACCGATGTAACTATGTTATACTTGATTAGGGTATAATGTCTCATGAATTTGGCACTGTAAAGAAGAGTTCATTGCTTTTACAACCCCATAAAACGGTGGCTGGAACAGAGTATGTGGAGTTTTATGTGTACCAAATAGACTTACTAACCTGAATTATATGAACCTCACTGATCTTCTTGAATCGACAAAGGATATCAGAACTTTTGATATGATTAGTCTTGCATGAAAACAGGATGCAGCAGGTGAAAGGACAATAAAAGTTTTGACCAAACTTGATTTGATGGGCAGAGGAATTGATGCACTTGATGAACTTGAATGTATTGGGGTAGATAAGGAAGGAGCAGCTACCATATAGAATTCTTGAAATGTGAAGATTCTATGAGTGAAGTTTTCTGTATATGACTGCAGCAGAGCGACAACTTCAATGTGCTAAGATCGTTGCTAGTGAAAGCTTCTTATTTGGCTATGGTTCCAGAGGAAATCACAAAACAGGACTTGCACTTGCAAGGAATCCTACTTTCTGTCTTGTTGAATGAGTGAATGATATTGTGCATCATTGGGCATGAATGTTAAAGAGTTTCCTTACCGAGATTCGTCGATCATTAACTTTATCACTAAACACTTTAGTGATGGCGAAGATCATGGTCTTCTCGCGAGACACCGCAAACTATTAAAGTTATGGTTGATGGAAGTGGTATCCGATATGAGATTCAAGTTTAGTGATTATTCACATTTGTCCACCGCTACAACTTTTGAGGTACTTGACAGCGCGAATGGGTAGTGCAAGAGTGTGTTTTTATTTATGCACTTGATGCTTTTGAATTGAAAACAGGAGAAGGACAGGTGGTCAAGTTGGTTATTGGGCATTGGATTGGTAAAATCATTCTACAATTCCACCGTCAACTGTTCGGAGAAAAAAGGTATTAATCTTGCTGCAGTAAGAGCAAACTTGAGTAGTAAAACATATGGAGTCGGTGCAGAGGAAGCTAAGTTGTCATTTGACTATGAAGGAATTGCTTATTCAAAAGATAATATCAAGAATCAGATTGAGGACACGCACGGTGGACTAGTGGCCATGCAAGTGATCAAGGCTGAAACGTTACATGCTCATGTGCCACACAATTACGACAAAGAGTGTCCTACTCGAGCTAGAGCACTCACTCGTATGCTTCAGTTTAATGGTACCAAACTTTGTCATTCCACTTGTGATTTACCAAACTACTGTAGTGCGTGAGACCCATGCGCGGCGCGTGGATCTCATGTGCGGGGCGGGGCGGGCGCATGGCGGGTCGGGTCGGCACTGGCGGGTGTTGCACCGTAGATATGTATGTACTAGAGTGTTCTCTAAAATGTATTACTCTCATGTTCTTATATAAAATCTATTATGACCAAATGTCGACTATATATATCCAGTCATTTTTGGAAATTAAGAGACAGTATGAACTGATTTTGATTGTAAAAAAAACTAAAATGATATAGTCTAACTGATACGCGTACAAGGCATGGAGGGATATGCTTTCATTTTGTTTAAAATAGGCAAAAGAATAGTTCGTTTTAAAACTAATTTTTGTTATTCGTAGAGCACAAAATATGGCCGGTAGATTTTTTGGTAGACTATAATAACAAAAAACTTCTTCAACAATAGAAATTAAATCTTTAATTAGGTCAAAATTATTTGAGAGTTGATTAGATCACGCTAATATTAGTCAATGCCTAGACGTACATAATTTAAACTTTAGTTATATGCCTTCAGTACCCACCAGGGTGGAGCCCGTAATGCTATTACATCACAAACGGGCTCCATTAAGCATTAGTGTCCTCGTTTTGTGAGAATAGCTAAAACCGTAATGTGAGTTTATTGAGCCCATTTATAAACTAATTAGACATTCATTAATTTATTTTATTCGATGTAGGATATCATAAATACTTTAAAAGTTTTTAGGATCAAATTTTAAATGTTTAAGTATAATACTTATTAATTATAAGTACTATGTAAAGAACTCATATATTTTACTCTTTCATTTCCTAAAATAAGTGTCTTGTAGTATATGTAATTTAGGTTGTCCCAATATAAGTATCTTGTATCATTGCGTGAGGCATAATATGTCTTGTTCAATTTCAATATATTCCCCTCTCCCAACTCAAATACAAAAGAAAAAGAAAAAAAGAAAAAAAGAAAAAAGGGATATAAGTGCATTTTAACAATGAGAGAGTTAGAGTAGAAAAGCAAAGCAGCAAAAAAAAAAAAAATGTTTTCTCATCTAAAGAATGAGGCAAAAAGTAAGGTTGCAGGCAATAAGGTTATGAGAGAGTGGAGAAATGATACATATATAGCTTGTTATTAAAGCATTAATTAATAATACAATAACGTTATTTTATTTTAGAGACAGAAGAAATACAAGGTCCGATATACGTACGGTATATAGATGGATTTGGTCTGCCGTAATCAAAATTAATTAATTGAGAGGGTGGGGGAAGAGACGAACAGGAAGACCGTTGGCAGGAATAGGCATGGGGTCCACCACAATTTTTCTCATGAGGAATCACCATCTCCCACCTGAACCTCCTCACCAGGTGGTGCATGAACACCAGTATCTCCAGCCTCGCATATTCCTTCCCCGGGCACATCCTCGGCCCTCCCCCGAACGGCACGAACGTGTACGGCGCCGGCCCCCTCCCCTCGAACCGCCTCGGCTCGAACTTCATCGGCTCCGGAAAAAACTCCGGGTTCTTGTGCGTCGAATTCGCACTCCAGTATAGCTATTTCATTATTCATAATATAAATGATCAAAATATTTGTAGTTAATTATTACTACTATTATTCAGGAAATTAAATAGCAAATTACCTTCCAGCCCTTGGGAATGGAGAAACCGTTGTACATAAAATCGGCGATGGCTTCTCTGAAAGCTCCCTGCAGCGGCGACGCCAGCCTCAGCACCTCACATGCAACGTTCCATGAGTATTTCATCTTCTGCAAATCTTCCCAATTCAGTAACTCTCCTGGAGCTTTACATTCTGCAATTTCCATTTGTTCTGCATATATAGATATCAATTCATTAATTAGAATATATGATTAATTGAAAAAAAAAAAAAAAAAACAATTTTTTTTTTTACTTTTTTTAATTACAATAATACCATTGTAGACACGTTCGTAGATATGGGGGAGCTCGGCCAGATACTTGACGATGAAGGTACATGCAGAGCTAGCAGTATCATGGCCTCCGATAAGTAACCCTAAAATCTTATCAGCAATATCCAATTCCTGCATGCATTTCCCGCTCTCATCGCTCGTCAGCAGCATGTGCGACAGAATATCCTGCGTCGCCGACGCCTTCCCGTCGGCGAGGTCGATCTTCCGCTGCTTGATGATGGAGAGGAGCTCTTTTCTAACAAAGTTGGACGCCTTGATCCCCTTATTGAACGGAGTTCCGGGCAGATCGATGGGGATGGAGATCAAACCGGAGGCCAACAGATTGAACGGCTCTGCCAATTTTTCGACTTCACTCGGATCCTCAACGCTCACGAAGAGGCGGCAGGCCAGCCAGAAGGTGTAGTTCTTCGCGAGGGAGAAGACGACGACCTCCTTCCTGTTGTCCCAGCCGTCGGCGAAGTGGCGCTGCGCGATGTGGTCCATGATTCCGACGTAGCGCTGCAGGGCCTCCGGCTTGAAGAAGTTGGGGAGCATTCGCCGCATCTTGATGGCTTCTTCTTTGGAGGATGTTTGGGTGGAGGAGGGGAAGATTTTGTCGACGGAGGCCGGCCACCATACCTGCACCAGCTTGTTCTCGTTGGAGAAGAGGAACTTGTTGCCGGCGGAGCCGCAGAAGACGGCGGCCTTCTCTCCTAAGAGATGAGTGCGGAAGACGGTGGCGGAGAATTTGGCCATGCGGTCGAAGATGAACTTCTCGGGGTGGCCTTTCCAGCCGGTGGAGAGAAACTCGAGGCTCTCGCCGATCACCGGCCACCCCATCTTGCCCGGGGGCAGAGGGGCGGCGCCCGGTTTGGGTTTGTTCTTGTGGAAGACAAGGTTAAGGGATAAGAGGATGGAGGAGATGAAGAGGCATAAGAGAGTCATGTAGAAGATCTCCATTTTGCTCGTTTGTTTGATGAATGTTGAAAATATGGGATGGTGTGTTTTTATAGGGGGAGTGATGTAGGTGGAGTCAAAAGAAGGTAGTGGTTTTTGATGAGAATTAATGGTGGAAGGAAGGAGTTAGGAATAGGAATATTAATTGGAAGATCAATGGGAAATTATTTAAACGCACTTTTTTAAGTGATGAGAAAATTAATCATGATACAGTAGTCCAAAAGAGTAGGATTATTATTTTAATCAAATTTTGTTTGAAATATGTAATGTTATGCCGAAAATGAAATATGATGCGGTATTTTAGCTGCTTTCTCTTACGTCCGGCCAACAATTACTTTACTTCCTATGATGTTTCATCTTCTATTCTATTCATGAGATTTTTGATATTTGGCGATTTGATAAGATAATTATATACCCTATTTGGATGGAATAAACCCTAATCAATGTCACATGTCGTACAACCAATGGAAAGAGTAGAGAATAAAACACGAAATGGAAGTAGGAAATTAATTCGATTTGGTCCAACAAATACACTAATTAATTTATACTAGGTTTATATCAAGTGGAAATCACGTCATTATAAATATATGAAACTAGTATAATATTATCTTTTAATTTATTATTTTTCTAATTTTTCACTTTGACCACTTGTCCCAAAAAAAAGATTTAACGTAGTACTTAGCACAGCCAAATTTTTTAGAGAAAAACAAGAATATGTTTGCTATGGAATATATAATTCTTTTTTTTTTTTTAATGGAAGATGCAGCATAAGCCCATGTTTTATTAGACATTTATAGGGTTCTGAAATGGATTCAAGTAACCGAATCCATTACTCCTTGTTTGGTTTTGGTAGTAGGTTAATTATTACTCTTAATTGAATGTAACTCAAACCCTCAAAATGTTACCCCCAATTCTAAATTAGAGGAGTAACAAAAAAAATTTCTCTTCGTATTCATTTCCCTTATAAGTGATTCGTTTTCATTAATATTGAACCAAACATCTTATATACAAAAATAACACTTACCAGTTATCATCTACTTGATTTTACTATCGAGTCTATTGGTCCATTCCCCCACTTGAACCAAACAAGATTGAGTCCTTTGTTTTAAATATATTTCTATATTGTTCAAAACGAACTAAAGGAGATCTCCTTTTTCGTATTTTTGGAAATTGTTTTGGTAAAAAAGATGAATAATATTAAAGAAAATAAAATCAAATTACCTGTAACAATTTAAATTTATACTGTCAATGACACCACGGTGAAGACTTTCATATGTTAAGATTAGGTCCACGCTTCAAGTCCTATATATTGTTTCCAGATTCTCCAACGAAAATAAATAAATAAATGATCCCTATGTAGGACATTTCAGATGGTCAATCGACGTTTTCTTTTCTTTAACTTGAGCTGTAGAAATGATTATTATTGAGAGCTAGAGGTTTTTTAGAACACTTAAATAGGGGGTAGTGCACATTCAGAACAATTCGTTGCGGGGCTTCGATTTGAGAACAGTAAACAATTAGTAATCCCTCCGTAGGACATTTTTTGGCCCAAACCAGCCCGATTGCCACATGTCTGCCACATCAGCCTCCAGTCATCCTCCACTAACCCCTCTCTCACCCCTCTCTCTTTCACCACGGGCAAAAACCTCTCAACTTCTAATTCTCATTCATTCACCTCCCTCTACGCCGCCACCCGCATGTCACATTCTCTGATGCCACAAGTTAGCCACTCCGACGAAGCGATGGAGAGGAAGCCAGCTCCTTTAGGGATCAATGAGTAGTTGAAGCTTCCCCAACACTCGACCCATGATTATCCTCTCGAATCCCACAAAAATGGCGTGTCCCCGCCTCCAAACTAACTAATCTGATCCAGGCCGGAGGGGTGCCAACGTCGGTGTTGTTGCCCCAACATTTTATCTAACCTGACATCTGCGAGATGCCGCAGATTGAGTCTACATTGGATGCTAACGCCGCAGATTGAGTCTACATTGGATGCTGACGCCGCAGATTGAGTCTGCAGATTACTGGAGTTTGGGCCCCAGCAAGTGATCCCTCTGTTTAAAACTGCGCCGCAACTGAACCCGTCGCCAGAGACGACCTTCGTGTACACGGAGGCAGCGACGGTCTGATCGTAGAAAAGGAAGCTCTGTTTCGAGGAGAGACTTGTGTTGGACACTCTGACGATATCCCAGCAGTCGATGGCACCGGTGACTTTTTAGGAGAAATACGAACTTCGAATGGCGCTGATGTGATCTTTGTCAGAGAGGATGTGGGAGTAGGCGTTGAGTTTGAATGCATCGGGGATGAGATCGGTGGTTTTGGCGGCTCCCATTGAGTCCCAGCATAATGCTTGCGAGATGTCTGCTAAAATGCCGCACAAAAGAGAGTGATCGCCGAAGGAGTCTAAGACGGGCCCCATGGAGCCGAAGCCATGGGCGGAGGCGGCGAGAGTGAGTAGAAAATGGAGTAAAAGATGGGATGTGGGA